>OY748311.1:5199346-5614861 GCA_963556515.1 Nudaria mundana
AGCCTTGAGCCGCTAGCTCAGCGCCGAACAATAGCTTCCTTGGCCGCATTCTCTCGTATTTACCACGGCGAGTGTTCTGAAGAGCTCTTCAATCTGACCCCACCCTCTTCCTTCCGATCCCGAACAACGCGTGCCGGGCAGAGATGCCACTCCCACACAGTGGATAAAATGTTCACGAGAATCGAGCGTTTTAAACGTTCGTTTTTCTGCCGAACGATAGTGGCCTGGAACGCCTTGCCTGTGCACGTGTTTCCTCCCACATATAATCCTGGGTTCTTTAAGCGGAGCGTGAAGAGGCACATCAGTAGGTCGTCAAGTTGAGGGCCACTCTCTATAGTATTGTATGCTGTGAGAGTGGCCCACAATCGCTAGACGTCGTCACGACTTACCACCAGGCGGGCGGCGTCAACTTGGCGAACCCAATATAAAAATTTGTGATCATCAGCTCAAATTCATATGTGATGGAGACATCTGTCAGGTTTATTTTTAGTTTTAAATAATGTTCTCATTGTTTTAAACCAATCTATTTATTTCAGTTATCGTCAAAACATTGTTCGACTAAGAAACATAATTATGGATGAGCCAATGCGTCCGCTGGAACGTGCTATTTGGTGGATAGAGTATGTGTTAAGACACGGAGGGGCCAAGCATCTTCGCTCACCTGCAGCTAATATAAGTTGGTCAGAATACTTAGAAGCTGAACTGGTGTTAACAATTGTAGGAATACTAGTCACTGCCCTTACTTTGCTACTAATTTCCCTTAGATTAATTTATAAATCTGTAATGAAGAAGTTCGTTTCTTTTAAAACTAAAAATGACTAGCGTTTATGTGAAGAAAGCTGTAATTGATGGCAAGTGTTCTGAAGAACTTTTCAACTAAATTTTACCCCCTTTAGTTAAATCCCGAACAACGAGTGCCAGGCCACTCATAGACAGTAGATAAACAAGTTAAAATATGGCAAAAATTTGCCATATATTTTAGAGTTTTCGAAAGTTTTTTCATAAAATCTATAAAATGTCACATGACATGAAGTTCAACATCATTTTAGAGGTCTTTGACCTGCTGAATTGCAGCTGGTTTTGAGTCTCAACTATTAACATTCTCGATTTAACTTCGTTTTGACCTTGACCTTGAGATCAGAGGTCAAAGGTCAAGTTCATTTTAGAGGTCATTGACCATGCTGAGTTGATTGCAGCTGGTCTTGAGTCTCTATTACCGTTGTTAATTTGACCTCGTTTTGACCTTGACCTTGAGATCAGAGGTCAAAGGTCAAGTTCATTTTGAGGGGGGGTTTTCTGCTATGCTAAGTCGATTGGCGTTTACACTGAGTCTCTAACTCTTACCGTTCTCGAGTTAAAAGTTGTTCACGGACGAACGGACGGACATTACTGTTGTATAAGAGATTTTCGTTTCGAAAACTTTAATAAAAACGAATATAAAATGGATTAAAAAATCACTCCTATGTGCAAATAACGATTGGAGCCTAGAATAACTAGGCTGCGCACGTATTACCTTCTTTCTAACAACCCTGGGTTCTTCAATCGGAGCGTGTTGACAACAATAATTAATCTTAAACTTGAGGTCACTTTCTAAATAGCAGCACTAAAGTGCTGAAGGCCACTCTTTTAAGAGGGTCTTTCAATCGTAAGGCGTCGCCGGCTTTCGACGAACCAAATTAAAATAAAAAATACAGCTGAATGCTTCGCAATAATAGTTATTTCTAGTTTTGAAGTTCAGGGGATCTGGATTAATCGTCAAGACTGAATTGTTTGTTAAAATTAAATTTACCTATTAAATTTTACATCCAACCTACAGTGTTCATAGTTTTTTACACACCCAGTTCTTGTAAGAGAAGAAAAACTCGACACAAAACCATATGCCATCCCGTGTGGTAAGTTTGATATTATGTAGGCTAAATTCCCCTTCTTTGGGCTGGCTTATGCCCAGCAGTAGGCGCCAAATCTGCTGAAAAGATGATGACTTCTTAGTGACTCGTAAAAAAGAAACGTTTGCATCCTCGTACTACAGCGTTTGTCTGCTAATGCGTTTTGAAGACGTGATTTTGATCCCCGGCCACCACACTTTAGTTAATGACGTGAACGCACTTCTAACACTAGTACTTTAAGCTTAGCTGGAGGGGTTAACGAGAAAGCTATTTACTGGTAGGCGATTACAGGTATTCTTTAAAAAAAAGCACTACTTAAGAGCGTTAAGATAAGGTACATTATCTTGAGCTAGGTTGCAATTGACATTACTGTCACCATCAAGACTTCACCCAAGACCACTGACATGACTTTAAGGAGCTAAAAAGTAAAAACTTGACATACTTTCACGCCTATATCTCCGGGAAGGGTATGCAGATGCGCACACACATAACATATTGAACTGCCTCGGTGGCGCAGTGGTATGAGTATGCGACTGCCGTCCCAGGTTCTATTCCGGATCGAATAAAATGTTTGTATGATCCACAAATATTTGTTTCGGAGTTTGGGTGTCTTTTATGTATAATATGTACGTATTTAGAAATATATAAGTATGTTTATTTATTTTATTTTTTATTTATTTATGTATGTACAACACACAGAGAAAAACAAACAATAAGAAGAATACAAACAGAACAGTGAGCAGTTAGTACAAGGGCGCTACTTATTCCTAAAGGAATCTCTTCCAGCAGGCCAGAGAGGAGATGTAAATATGACAAGGCAACGTGTGTGCAGTGCAATAAAAATAAACTTACATAAACTAAAGGCGCATTATAATATAAACATAAATAAATGTACTATAATATACTTACATATAGAGACTACAATAGATAATATTATTACCCGATATATAACTAAGATAAAGAGGAGAGGTAGTGTGCTTTCACTTTCTTTTTAAAAAGAGTAAGAGTTCTACAGCTTTGTATGTCCGGGGGGAGAGAGTTCCACAGTCTGACCGCATGAACGGAAAAGGAATAGGAATAAAAAATAGTTTTGTGGGAGGGATAATTTAGGCGGTATTTGAGGTGGGACCTACACAGGGTACCGGGTGCGTTCATATATGAGAAGCGCTCCCGCAGGTAGGAAGGATAGGTGGGATTATGCAGGATATTAAAAAGGAGACATAATATCCGAGTGTCTCTGCGAAGGCGGATTGGGAGTCACTTGAGTTCCTTGCGAAAGTGCGAAACGTGATCATACTTACGCAGATTGAAAACAAAACGGATACATAAATTTTGCAAGCGCTCAAGTTTGTCTAACAGCTCCTCAGTAGCGTCCAAATAGCAGGCATCCGCGTAGTCCAAAATGGGTTGGATAAGCGTCTGAGCAAGTGTGACTTTGATATTCAGAGGTAAATAGCTCTGGAGGCATTTCAGCGTGTGGAAGGTGTAATGCACCTTTTTACTAACCTCACCAACGTGAGTCTTCCAGGATAGGGTGCTATCCATTATAACTCCCAGATTCTTCGCAGTGCTCGCGTACCCGATTGTAGAACCATCCAGTAAGATAGGGGGCAGACAAGATCCATCCAATCCACTCCTCATCTGCCTGCTACCAATAATCATGGCCTGCGACTTAGTAGGATTTATAAGAATGCCAAAAGTTTTTGCCCAATTGTTTATTGCACACAGGTCACGATTTACCGCAGCAACAGCCGATCTGCATTCATTCAACGCAAAATGTCGATACAGCTGCAAGTCGTCCGCGTATAGATGGAAGTTAGAGGATATAACTCGAACGGCAGAGTTAATGAAAGTGGAAAAAAGCAGAGGAGAGAGAACGCCACCTTGAGGTACACCCGCAGTTAGCTCGCGCCAATCCGAATATGAATCTTCAAGACGGACACACTGCGAGCGCCCGCGAAGATATGAATCGAACCAGGCCACAGATTCCGTGGAAAAGTTAAGTGTCTTAAGGATACCGATCAAAATATCGAAGTCCACGGAGTTGAACGCACTACTAAAATCTAGTAGCACCAATACAGTGAGAGATTTGTTCTCCATGGCCCAACGAATATCGTCGGTAACCTTAAGAAGAGCCGTCACGGTGCTGTGACCTGGTCGAAAACCAGATTGAAGGGAGCAGAGAAGATTATTTCGCGTTAAATAAGCAGACAACTGGCGATGCACTAAATGTTCCAGGACTTTGGATAAGAAAGGAAGGATGGAAATAGGACGAAATTGAGACGGGAGTGTAGGATTTTGGAACTTGGGTAGTGGAATTATGTGTGCTTGTTTCCAATTGGAAGGGAAGCAACCTGAGCACAGAGAGGAATTAAATATGTGGGTGAGGATAGGAATGACGGATGAAAGGATAGGAGTAAACATTTTCGAACACAAATCGTCGTTACCTATAGCTGAAGATGTCATCGACAGGAGCGACTTTTTGACATCGTCCTCGCCGACCGCAACTAGATTAAACTAGGGGGAGACTGGTACCGGCAGTTGGGAGAGATCGTGCAAAGTGCTGGACTTCACAACAGGGTCAAGAATTAGGGGAGGAATAGAGAAATGTGCGTTTAAAGCGGATAAATCAATGTCATGACTGTTAAAATTAGGTGACTTGCCGATACCATTGGATTTAAGAAATTTCCAAAGTTCGGAAGAATTGCGAGTATCAAGGGACTTGTGAAAGTGGCGACGTTTAGCATCACGACACAGACGACCGCAGCGATTGCGCAGGATCTTGAACTGAATGAAATTGGCATCCGTCGGGTGACGCTTATATCTGCGTTTGGCCTTATCTCGGCGAGCCATGTCCGCTTTGATGTCGTCGGTGATCCAAGGCGCCGGTGAGTGTATTATTTTTATCCAGCGTTTCGGCGCGTGGCGGTCATAAAGAGCTGTTACGGCAGCGTTAAAAAGTGCAACCTTTTTATCAACGTCATCACTGTTAAAGATAGGCGACCAGTCAATGTCACCCGCATCACGCCGCAATGCCTCCAGGTCCACACCCCTGTAATTCCGTGTCACTGAAAAAACGGGCTTACGCTTAGGAGGACGGATAGAAAAGGATAAATAAATAAGGTCATGGTAGGAGTAACAAGCGGTGAGTTGACCATGAGTGGCCACAAGATCGGGAGAGGAGGTAATAATTAAGTCTAGGAGAGAAGGGTTGCGGTTAGGAAAATGATGCGTGGCAGTGAGAGGTAGAATGTGAAGGTTGACAGAGGACAGAAGTGATTGAAGAGAATGGGTACGCTGGTCATCCTTGATCAGACAGGTGTTGAAATCGCCCATTAGGACCACGCGGTTGTAATCAGGGCAAAGTTCATTCAACAGAGCATCCAGTGAATCAAAATAGTTAACTCTGAGATCTGGACTGTAAAACACACCAAGAAATAATTTACTGAACTGAATGGTAATTTCGAGAAATAGATGCTGCGCCGAATCAATGCCATCCGGAGGAGAAGCACTGATGACCCTATAAGGAATGTCGTCGCGCAGATAAATCGCCACACCTCCGCATCCCTTACCAACCCTGTCATTGCGAATGAGTACAATACATCCTACCACCTATATGCAGACGATTTACAAATATACATGCAAGCACCAGTAGAGGAGTTGAGTGAAGCATGCGACATTATCAATGACGACTTGGTACAGATTTGCGAGTGGAGTAAGCGTTATGGGCTGAGCGTAAATCCCTCCAAAACCCAGGTCATTGTTGCTGGAAGCTCCAGAATGATGGCTCGGGTGGATTGGGCAATGCTGCCCAGCATTGTATTTGGCGGTGTTACCTTGCCCTTAAGTACTACTGTTAAGAATCTTGGTATACGAATAGATAACACTCTGTCATGGGATCCGCAAATTTGCGAGGTGAGTCGTAAGCTGTTTGCATCAATGGGTTCCTTGCGCCGGTTGCGCAACTTTTTACCTAAGGCCACCAAAATTGCGCTTGCACAGTCTATCCCTCTTCCCATTCTCGACTACGCAGATGTCAGCTATCTCGACGTCACAGAGCAGTAACTAAGTAAACTTGAGCGCCTTCAGAATTTATGTATCAGATTCATATTTGGCTTGCGCAAATATGACCATGTATCCGAATATCGCAAAACGCTCGGGTGGCTGCCTATTCGCCTTCGCCGGATTACTCATATTCTCTCTGTTCTTTACAATGTCTTGTTCAATCCACGTACCCCAACCTATTTAAAAGAACGTTTCACGTTTCTCAATGACACGCATTCGAGATCCTTGCGTTCATCGGAGAATCTAGTATTAGAAATGCCAGAGCATGCAACCGGTTTCTATGACAAATCTTTTACTGTGCAGGCTGTCCGTCTATGGAATGCTCTGCCCGTGACAATCAGACGTGCACAAACACTTGCCGATTTCAAGAAAATGGTTAAAGATCACTTTTTGAGCTGCTGAAGTCGTTATTCTAATTGTGCCAATAATAGTGTATGTAAGTTTATGATATAAAATATGTATGTATATGTATGTGTATCTAAGGTATATTATATTTATGTGTGTACTTATGGTATGTAATATGTATATCTATTGCAATTCAACGTTACTTGTATTTATGTATGATAAGTAAGTACTATGCTTTGACATCGGAGATACAGGAAGAGACCCCCTGGTGTATGCTATTTGCCGATGACATTGTACTCGTCGGTGAATACGGGCCTGAGGTACAGAGTAGATTGGAAAAATGGCAATGTAAACTAGAGAGTGTAGGCTTGAAAATCAGTAGAACCAAAACTGAGTACATGTTCTCTGATTTCGGCGGTCTCTCCAGTCCTACACCCATGGTGTTAGACGGCACACCAATACCAGTTTGCTCCAGTTTCCGGTACCTCGGCTCTCTTATCCAGGATGATGGGGAAATCGATCGTACAGTGAAGCACAGAATTGACGCAGGTTGGATGAAATGGCGGCAGGTCAAAGCCACTATATGTGACCCCCAATTTCCTCCGAAACTTAAGGGGAAAATTTACAAGACTGTCGTCAGACCTGCCGTCCTGTATGGACTTTCATGTTTGGCCGTAAAAGCGACGGATGAAAGACAATTGCATGCAGCGGAAATGCGAATGTTAAGATGGATGTGTGGTGTGACAAGAATGGATAGGGTAAGGAACGAGTGTATTAGAGGAAGTTTGAAAGTTGCACCAGTGAATGAAAAATTGAGAAGCGAGCGGCTGTCATGGTATGGACATGTTATGAGAAGAGAGGAAAGCAATGTCGTTAGAAAGGTGCAAAGTATGACTGTAGAGGCTTTAATAAGTAGAGGTAGGCCAAAGAAAAGATGGATGGAATGTGTGAAAGAGGATATGACAAGGAGAGGAGTGAATGAAGAGATGACTTCTGACAGAGGTGTGTGGAGGAGAAAGACTTGTTGCGCCGACCCCAAATAATTGGGATAAGGGTAGGTAAATGATGATGAAGTAAGTACTTAGTACATTTTTCCCAAGAAACTGTTTTATTTGTATTCTTATTTCTTCACCAATGCCTACCCTCTCTTCCTTAAATTCTATTCCTTCTACTTTGTCCATCCAAAGGTTGCCTGTAAGAAATCACTTTTTAGTGATAAGGCCGCCATTTGTACATTATAAAACCTGTTTGTATTTGTTATGCTTTTTATATTGGTGTACAATAAAGTTTTATTGTATTGTATTGTATTGTACAAACCCAGGAATAGCAAAGAGCGAGGAGGGCAGCGACGGTTTTAGAAAAGATTCCGAAATCAGGAGGGCATCGACACGGTTATTGCTAAAGGTTGCTAGAAGGTCAGAAAAATGATGAGAGACACTCTGGGCATTAATGTGGACTATATTTAGGTTTTTAGGAAAGTCTGTTTATCAGTCGTCTAGATCCCATAGCATAAGCTTATATTAGCTTAATTTGGGCTGGATGCCGTTGTGTGGCCAGTAGTCTTTTTGGTCCCATGGAAATGAGGGCAACCCTATTGCTATTGTTACTGGGTAACTTATACTAACAAACATTGGAAAATCACAAATCATTCACGAGTTTCTTTTACCAATATAGCTGCATTATTCCTGAACGCAACAAGCTACATAATAATATAAATGAAAAACGTTGAATATTAACTGTTTGTGCAAAGTTTATATTCTAGATGCTAGACAAGCTTAGAAACTTTAATAAAAAAATAATTATAAATTATGTAGGTTTAAATTTCAAGTTGTGAGGGGATCAAACGTAGCTCGAAATTGTTGAAATATAATTATACCTCGATATGGAAATAAGACTTGGCTAGCCCGTCACCTTCTTTGAACTTGACTGGACTTGCTGCCGCGTGTCTAGAAAAATCGGTCTACCATTCAAATCACACATGCTGCGTAGATAAAACATATTGATTCCCGGTTAGTATCCATATTTGTGCCCCATGTGAGTCCAAAAAAAGAGATATAAGCGTGTAATATCACTGTACCTAACCATTTCCATTCGGGTAACGTGTATGTTGTGTTTCTATGAATACCTATAAGCTAACTTAATCACTGCATTTTATAAATTCTGTACAAATAACTTGTAAGTTGTCGACTATAAGTTATCATAATAAACCTAATATTGAGACTGTTTTTTCTTTGAATTACTTAATGATTACTTAATGAGGATGATAAACGGTATCAAATATTTACTTTTCAAAATGTATTATAAATCTAGACGGCTGTATCAGTTAGTTAAATAATTAAACAGTTACACAATGATTGGCATACACTGTGTACTTACGTGTCTTTTACTTTTTACTTCAAGTGAAGCTGCAAGAATCCTAGCAGTGTTTCCACTTCCATTCATAAGTCACCAGGTAGTGTTTCGACCTTTAACTCAAGAATTAGCTGAACGTGGACATGAGGTTGTGGTCATTACGCCAATTCCAGCTTTCAAACCTGAAGAATCGCCAGCTAATTTGACAGAAATTGATGCTACTGTTGGAACCACCGTTTAGAAAGAGTTACTAGAAATAAGGCCAATGGAAAGTCAAAGTAGAATGGCTCAGTTTCAAACAATGACTGATTTAGCTTTAGCTGTATTGGATGAAGAATTGAAAGATTATAGAGTGAAAAATATTCTACAAGACAAAAATCAAAAGTTTGATGTGATTTTAACAGAAGCTTGTATGCGAGGGGCTATTGCATTTTCTCATGTGCACAAAGTACCAGTTATCCAAGTCAGTTCTATGGGAGCAGTTTTTGATAATTATCACGTAATAGGTGCACCTGTGCATCCCTTCCTTTATCCAGCAATATCGCGACAAAAACTCAATAACTTGACAGTGTGGGATAAAATTTATGAGCTATATGAAGAATACGCACTAAAGCGAATAGTCGTGGAATGGAGGGAAAAAGAAGATAAAATGTTACAAGCACATTTTGGTCCAAATCTCCCACCCATCAATGAACTTCTTGATAATGTTCAAATGTTATTAGTGAATATTCATCCCATATTTGAAGGTATTCGACCTGTTCCTCCAAATGTTATATACATAGGTGGCGTACATCAAGTTCCTAGTAACGAGTTGCCAGAAGTAAGTGATGTCGCAAAACAGAAAACAATACAATTATGATACATCCATAATAAACTATCTAAGGTTCGGTTCTAGATTGAGTTCCCGAATATATTGACGTGTACTCAACATGACCAATGTAGCTACTCTGACACACTCACTATAATAGTGTTATTGAAGAGATAAGAGGAATCGAGGCATCAATAGCACCAGTGTCAAAACCAATTCGACACAATACACCATTTTTCGCGATTTGTAATATTCTATCGAGAAAATGTTACTTAACAGTGACAGAAATACTTTTTTAAATACTTTTTTGTTTAGGACCTCAAAAAATACCTTGACTCTTCGAAAAATAGTGTGATCTACGTTAGTTTCGGTACAAACGTTGACCCAACATTGTTTCCACCTGAAACAGTCCAGACGTTTGTACATGCATTTTCAACATTGCCTTACGACGTTTTATGGAAATGGAATAATGATGAACTACCTGGTCGTACCAGCAACATAAAAATAGCTAAATGGTTGCCGCAATCCGATTTGCTCAGTAAGTTTACTTTAAATTTTAACAAGCTAATTTACCGCTGGGCGCCACTGGAAATACGTTCTGTTGGTAACTAGAGACGCCCGGTAACGGACGTTAGAGCGGCCGCAGCCTTTGGCCGCGGAACTAAAAAAAAGCAACCTTATTTACCCCATGCAAACATACTGAGGTTACCATAAGATATTAGATTATTGTTACGAAATATATATTGCCATTCTGTACCTACAAAATAATATAATTTGTTGTCACAGAACACCCGAATATTAAATTATTCATAACGCAAGGAGGTCTCCAATCAACTGATGAAGCAATAACAGCTGGTGTACCTATGATTGGAATACCTTTATTAGGTGACCAAACGTTCAACGTAGAAATGTATGTGTATCACAAGATTGGGATTCGATTGGATTTAGCGACTATCACTGCTGAAAAGTTAGAAAAAGCCATCAATACAATAAGATCCGACGGCAGGTTAGTTTCAAGCATATATATAAGCATAAGCTTATGTATAATAAAGCACCGCTTTCTTCTTTAGTGCAGTCAGAGACGAGGATTAAGCTACAATTGGTAGTAAGTTCCTGATTGTCTTTCAGTTTTAATTATACGTTTATTTCAGTTACCGTCAGAATATTGTTAGATTAAGAAACATAATAATGGATGAGCCGATGCGTCCGCTGGAACGTGCTATTTGGTGGATAGAGTATGTGTTAAGACACGGAGGGGCCAAGCAGCTTCGCTCACCTGCAGCTAATATAAGTTGGTCAGAATACTTAGAAGCTGAACTGGTGTTAACAATTCTAGGAATACTGGTCACTGTCCTTACTTTGCTACTAATTTCCCTTAGATTAATTTATAAATCTGTAATGAAGAAGTTCGTTTCTTTTAAAACTAAAAATGACTAGCGTTTATGTGAAGAAAGCTGTAATTGGTGGCAAGTGTTCTGAAGAACTTTTCAACAAAATGTTACCCCCTTTAGTTAAATCCCGAACAACGAGTGCCAGGCCACTCATAGACAGTAGATAAACAAGTTAAAAATATGGCAAAAATTTGCCATATATTTTAGAGTTTTCGAAAGATTTTCAGTATTTTTTTAACAAACCTAGTTTCTTTAATATACCTAGTAATTTAAACTCACTAATATTCACTTGTCTGTTAGTTTTATTTCGGCACAGTTTTAAGCAATCACGGAAGAACTAAATAAGTTCTTCCGTGATCATGGTGCTTGAAATAGTTCCAAAATCGCAACTTAACCTTTCGATGAATTATATAAACGACAACCTATCAAAATAAAATAGCAATATCAATATAGGCTAACAGTTGCCGCAATCTGATTTGCTTAGTAAATCATTAACTTTATTTGAAACTAGATGGCGTTGTGAGTAGGTTCTTCTAATATTATTTATATTTTATTTTTAGCAAAATATTTAACTTTTGAAGTATGATACTCGCCGGTCCCGGAGAATAAAATGGTAATCGCAAAAACTTAACTTTTCAGGAAAAATAAAAAACTGTTTTTTGTCTATAACTTAACTAATATTAGACGTAGACAATCCAATATAGGCTCAAATTAAAGCTAATTTTTAAAGCTTTTATAATGATTTAATAAATCTTTAATTGCATTATTCAAATTTGATATAATTACAATTAAAAAAGTTAGTATATATCTAATGTTATTGAGATTTGGTATTGTACACTTACCATTTTATTCCCGTTATTTAGAAAGATATTAAATAGTATAATATCCTATTGCAATACTATTCAATCGTATGACTGTGCTAAATTTGGAAAAATAAAGTAACTTACCATTTTGTTCTGGTTCATACGGGATGTCCATTGTAGACTAATCAACCTTAGGAGTGTTATTCTAGTTATGAAAATAAAATAAAGTTATGGTAATCAGACTTTATTTATGTTAAAGTACAAAAGATAAACTTAATAAAAATGGCAAATAAAAATTAGTTTTCCTGATCTTCGTTTTCAATAAACGTATGGCTTTCAGTATTAGTTCCGTCATAAGTTAAAGCTTCATAGAAGGCATGGTAGAACATTGGGATTGCTTCTGATCTACATAGACTCATAAGATCGTCGTGTAAAGTCTTGCTTAATGGGAATGGGTTGGTGTACGCGACTTTCAACTAAAATTCAGCGCTAGAACTTGGTTTGTTAGATAAAAATAAAATAAAATAAAATAAAATAACGTTTATTATCTTTGAAATTTTCAGAAAATTATTTAGATTCGTCAGAAGTTGGTGTGACTCTACCGAGGGTTCCAAAATGCAACGAGACTGAGAAGAGCCCTCAAGAAACTCAGCTCGGCTTTTTTCAAAATATTTCATCTTAAATCTAATACAGAGTTATTTAGAAAGGAGCAATTCGTTACGTTGTTACAACCAGGCCGCCTTGTCATCTAAGAAATCATTAATACTATAATAAGCTTTATGGCACAATTTACTTTTTATTAGTTTTTTAAATTTATTGACAGATAAATTTGCTATTTCGGTTGGCAATGTATTGTACATTCGAATAAAGTTCCCCGCAAAAGAATTACTCACTTTATGAAGCCTAAATTTAGGAACAGCCAGTTTATCCTTATTTCTTAAGTTTAGATTATGATTATCACTATTTTTCACAAATTTACTTTTGTTCTTGTGGGTATACAATAAAATTTCATAAATATACTGTGAATACACTGTAAGGATGTTAATATGCTTAAACTTAACTCTTAATGACTCCCGAGACCCCATTCCATAGATAGTCCGGATAGCCCTCTTCTGCAACACAAAGATGCATTCAATATCGGCAGCGTTACCCCACAGTAGTATGCCATATGTCATGATACTGTGGAAGTAGCTGAAGTAGACAAGACGCGCCGTTTTAATGTCTGTAAGTTGTCGGATCTTTTTGACAGCATAGGCTGCTGAACTAAGCCTGGCCGAAATTTTCCCGATATGAGGCCCCCATTGCAATTTGGAGTCTAACGTTATGCCCAGAAAGACAGTGTCATCGACCAATTCTATTATATCATCCCTAACCTTAACACTGGTTTTAACAAGTCTTACATTAGGTAAGGTGAATCTTACACATTTAGTTTTATTTTCATTTAATAATAAATTATTAGCACAAAACCAGTGGACTATCCTAGAGAGGGTAATGTTTACATCGTCAAGTTCGCGCTGTCCACGTTTAACTTTAAATATTAAAGAAGTGTCATCAGCAAACAAAACTACCTCGTGGTCGTCTCTTATGAGGTGAGGGAGATCATTAATATATACTAGAAAAAGAAAAGGTCCCAAAATTGAACCCTGCGGTACCCCCATTGCTACAGGAGAACCAGGTGACTGTTTACCATTGATCACTACTTTCTGGACCCTATCACTTAAGTAAGAATTGACGAAATTCAAGGCCGTCCCCCGGATTCCGTAATGATCAAGTTTCTTAATTAAAGTCTGGTGCTGAACGCAATCGAAGGCCTTAGATAAGTCGCAGAATACACCATAAGCATCATATGACTCATCCTAGGCCCTGTATATACACTCTAATAATTTAATTCCGGCATCAGTGGTGGACCGACCACGAGTGAAACCGAATTGTTTTGTATGTAATAGTTTATTAACGTTAAAGTGATTTTGCATTTGATTAAGCATAATTTTTTCAAAAATTTTACTAAATGTAGGTAGTACAGAAATGGGACGGAAATTGGACGGATCTGAAGTACTACCCGATTTAAACAGGGGAATTAATTTACTAGATTTCATTAAATCAGGGAACACACCACTATCAACACAATTATTAAATATTAATACTAGTTCAGGAGCAACCATTTCAATAAAAGAATTTACTAAATACACAGAGATGCCCCAGAGGTCAGCTGTTTTCTTGATATTTAAAGATTTAAAAGTTTTTAAGATAGTGTTTATGTTAACTTTACTGAATTTAAATATAACGTTACAACAAGGAACGTTTGCTTTTAACAAAGATTCTGCAATGGGGGTTGAAGAGCCTAGGGTTTTTGTCAAATCTACAGGAATTAGGGAGAAAAAATTTTCAAATTCGTTAGCGACCTCGAAGTCTGATGTAGTTATTTTACCATTTATATTAAGTTTAAAATGATTATCATTTAATTTTTGTTGACCTCTTTCCGCGTTTATAATTTTCCAAGTAGATTTAACTTTGTCTGCACTATTGAGAATTTTATCACTTATATATTTTGATTTAGCTGCTAAACAATCTGCTTTAAACTTTTTTGAATAAGTTTTAACATAATCTAGAAATTCAACTGATCTATTAAGCTGTCTTTCTGAGTATAGTTCATAAAGTTTTTGTCTACTTTTGTGTATACCCTCAGTGGCCCATTCACTGAAAGTAGGACTATCACTAATCATGACCTCCTTAGACTTGAATATGGAGTTGAACTCGTTGTAAAAAGAATCAAAAAATAATTTATACATTACATTTGGATCTAAGCCAGTGTCTAAGAATGGAATTTTATTGCAAAGTCCAACCCTCATACGTTCCAAGCGGTCACCAGTTATTGGTCTACATAATATTTTACGTTTTATAACTTTTTCTTTAGTGATTTTAAAAGATGCTATTTGCCCACAATGGTCTGAATTTAGCTTTTTTATAATACTTTTACTTTCTGGCAACATATCGCTGTATATATTATCCAGGCAAGTGGCTATTGTATTACAATATCTAGTAGGCTCCAAAAATAAGTTTGTAAGATTGTGTGATTTAAATAAATTTAAAATATTATAACTCATAGGCGTATTAACAAGTAAATCGACATTAAAATCACCACATACTATTAGGTACTTATTAGTTTTTCCAAGCTTACATAGAACTTTGTCAATAAGTTCCTCAAATTCGCAAAAGGGTGAGGTTCCAGGTTTATACACGCATACTACTATGAATTGCTCCATTTCCACGCACGACAGTTCGACTTTACACTCTAGAGAAAGAGACACAATATCTTTCCGTTCTTTAAATTTAAGTTGTTTATTTAATAAAATCAAAGATCCCCCCCGTACTGTGGTCACCCTGCAGAATGCACTACCAACCCGGTGATTACTGAAATTGAACATGAGCTCATACGACTTACGCATATGTTCTGTAATACAAAAAATATCATTTACATTAGTTTTTATACATTAGGTTTTATCTGCCTCGTACCTCGCTTGCTTTTGGCTGGTGGTCTTTGTTGCTGTTCTACATTCAGTTGAGAATACTCATCATCAAAATCATATTTAAAGCGTAGAGTCTGTGATTGTGAATGTAAAACGCTTACTTCCATTACTTTAGACCACATAATTTTATGTCCTGCTTCATCACTGGACCAGTTCTTATTCTTTAATGTCATAGAACTCACTTTGTAACATTTCCTTCACGTAATACTTCTCAAGGTTGACTTTAGCATTCATTATTACTGCGTACATCTGTTCGGGAGTATATACAACCCTGTGTTTCACGTTCACGTTCAATGTTAGAGTGCATAGAATCGCCTTCACTTTGCCCATGACCTGTTTCGAAAAATCTATGTGTGATGTTTATTTGAAGTTTCTGAGCGGCAAAAATGTATAGGGCAAAGATAAACCTGTTTTTGTTCTGCCCTGCACAACCATCTGAATAAAAAGAAATGTTTTTAATACCCCTTTCTTTTTCACAAGAAATTGCCACAGACAACTGCCTATTTCTATGGCTCCCCTTTTGCCAATTGTGTGGTGCCAGACATAGCAATGACCTTTATGTCTATTACTATCATAAACAGTAAAATTATAAATTGGATACTTCGTTTTATAATGGAATATTCCCACTTGAGAGTGTGGAATACTCAAGACCTTCTCTAAGTCAAATATCGCTATGGTTGTATGTGAAGGATCAATGGTTTCTTTTTCTTCTTTTCTAATTAGGCGTACTTTGTCTTTGTTATTTTGGTGTTGGTCATATTTATCTTTCAATGTCTCTTGTCGAACAGGTGATCCGCTTCTCTATAGAGAGTGCACGTTGAGCATTGGTATTTTTTCGGTTTACAAATAATAATTAAATTTGGTGTTAAAGATGGTCTCGTATTGTCGTATAGAAGCTATCGGGCAATCATAATTTCCCTCTTTAAACCAAGTTTGGTACAGACGGTACATTTTACTCAAATTAAGAAGCTCTGACAGATATTGTCTCGCGGAATCTTGCCTTACATAATGTGACTCGACAACAGGAAATAATTGGATATGTTGTATGATATTTTCCTCCGTGCTTACATGCATTTTATGTGGCCTGTTAACATGTTGCCCTCTGCGATCTACTAAACTTGTATCTGATTTTACCTTCTCCAATGCGGTATATACTGTCTAATGTGAAATACATAGTGTGTTTATAAAAAAGGTCTTACATACTTGCATCTTCTCCCCGTCTATGTACGATTATTCTTGCGTACCACAGATACTCGTTTTACGTCTTCGGCTATGATATAGTTTGCGATGTATTGCCACTGTAATTCATGATCTCCAAGTGCATAGTATTGCTGCAATAAAGCCTCTCTTTGCGCTTGTGTAATTTTTCTCCACATCTCTTTGTACACTTACATTCAGCTTTTACAGTCCTTTTTTTAGGTCTGCATCCTGTAGGCTTCTCCTAAATTCTTTAGTTTTTTACTTTTCTGGTCCTGTCTTTCACTTTCATTTCGAGTCCGCTTTCTGGTTAGTATTTTCGTCGTACTTGTAACATTTTTTGTCCTAATTTCAAGTTGTATGGGCACTTCTTTGGAGACAAGGTTATTATCACTTTCCTGGTTATCTTCAACAAGATTATTCACAGCGTTAAGTTCATATTCGTCGGATGGCAATAAATCTGTTATATTATTATCTAAGTTTGAACATGAAGAAATATTTTTGTAACTAACCAGGGAACGTTGTAACATTGTACTGTCAGCGTTAGTGGAACAGTTTTCAGGTTTCAAAGTGTCATCCAACTCACAGATACCGATTTCAGGAACAATATATGGTTTATTAACGGTCAGTTCACTGATAGAAGAAATAATAGTAAATTGTTCCTGATTATATTCCTGGTCAAAAGATACGTGCTTGGCGTTGACATCATCAGGAACACCAGGGATAGTATAGTTTAAGCAACGTCGAGTTAACTTTTTCGTACTCTTTCCATATATTGTTTCAGCATTATAATCTCCTAAAGAAGATGATGCCAGTCTCTTGAAAGAGGTGTCATCGTCATGAGCTTTATCTAAATTTGAGAGTTGACGGTTATCGTATATTATTGAAGGTGATGCTACAAACTCAACTGTATTTCAAATGAAATAAATATTTTGAAATAGTTGATGGCGTTCTTGAAATATCATTAGTGGCTGCTTTTATATAGTCCGAGTCGCCCCCAATACTTGATGGCGTGTCACTATAATTATCTTGAGCACTCATCTCTCTCTAGTTACATTAAAAAATTTAAAATCTCAGACCACACCATTACCATCCTTGCAATGTTTCAGGTCCGCGAGCTTACTCATAATAGTATTTATCCTAGAATTCCTCTGTTGATTCATATTTAATTATATTGTGACGACTTAATTAATTATTAAGATATCTATCTAACTAATTTCACACTCACTACACACGATAACACGGCCACAATATTTTTATAATCTCCGAAATCCTTCCTCCTCCGAACACAAAATTATGATGCATATGCAATGACTTTTTTGGAAACAATAATTACGTAAACAAACATCGCCACGTGCCAGAGTTTCGCACGAAGATTGTATAGTGTCATCACTCTCTAACGTATACAAAAATGTGCGCTAGAACAGTATGGCAAGATTTTGAAGCAATCAGTGTCTTTTTTTTTTTTTTTAATCCCGCCGCCTAAGCCCGCGGCCGCTCTAACGTCCGTTGCCGGGCGTCTCTGGAAACTGTTGACTAAAGTAATGTTAGCCGATGAGCTTAGAAGTTTTTTAACGATGTTTTCTTGTACGTGAACACAATTGTTGTAGCTTTTACAATATTTTTTTTAATGGAACCAAGATGGCAATAGTTTGTAATAATTTTACTCACGGTAATGAGCTCCTCAAAAAGTATGAGGAATAATATTATATTATCTTTTATTTTTCTGAATAAACATAGAAAAATTACGAAAAAAATTGAGTGTGTGTATTGGGCTCTGTAAACTTCAAATATGGCATAACACTAAAACTATTGCAATGTCGGTCACCATTTTATTCTCCGGGGCCGGCGTACGACTATGACTATCGGAAAATGGAAAATTACTCTTAATAGAATGTGACATGACAGAATAATAAACCTGTACAAACATCTATTTATACAAACGTTCGCGTATATAACTCAGGTGGGACTAAGTTTATTTTGTTGTAGCTAAATCTAAAGACGGTGGTCTGGAAAATATCTAAAGTGTCTCCTGTAACGTGGAACCAACAAAATGACTGGCGAACGAGGCGTTCACCTATGCCACTCCTAGAGGAACATAGCAACAAGGTCCCTGCAAGTGTTGGTCTAAGCCTATTGAAAATAAAGACATGATAAACTAGATATACAATGCATGCTGCTAATTGCAAATGTTGAGCGAAGCAAATGTTTCTGCAGCATGCCAAATTTGGTCAAAATCGGTCGAGCCGTTTCGGAGGAGTAGGCGCACAAACGATTTACATTTGTCGCCTAAGATTGAGCTCCGCTTCGCTCCGCTCAATAAAAGTGACCTATGATATTTACGTTATTATTAAAAATTCTTTGATAGTTCACAACCTTATTGTATACTAGCTGTTGCCTGCAGCTCCGCCTGTGTGTTATAGTTTTCTTGATCACCAGTTACTCATTTATTATTTATTATATACCTATAGCTGTTGCCCGCAGATCCGCCTGCGTGTAACTTAAGATCGACGTAACTTTTTATTTATGAACCGATTGAAATAAAACGAACCTTAATCGTTAAGTTGAATAAACCACAACGCATTACTGAAAGCCGTATTCAAATCGGTTAAGCCATTTCTGAGATTAGCGTGTTCAAACATTCAGACAAACAGACAAAAATTCTAAAAACCTTTGTTTTGGGTTCTATTGCGTTCATAAAGCCGTATATATCTTCGATGTACAGACATCGACCACTTACAATTTTATTATATGTATTGATTGATTGATGATCAATTTGCAAATCATCGTGTTTAGGATTAAATTTATTGATGTTATGATTAGTTCTTAATCTAAATGTGTAAACTAAGGTTGCAGGTCATAATATAAATTATGTGAATAGTTTAGATAAGAATTAGGGTTCAAAGCAGAGTGCACTCGTTTAGTCATAGACGATTTTATTCACACATAAATAATTATAAATATTATTATAACTACACAGGTTATAGTCCGAATCACGTAAGAATAAAGGTCAGTTTTCTTTTATCTGACGAGACCTGTATCATAAGTTTTTGAAAAAAAATTGACTAAATTTTCATTAAAATCTTCACAATTATTATTGTCAAAAATGTATAGGTTTTTTCAAATTTGCAATTTTTATCATTATTGGTATCCTGTCTAAATATGCCAATAGGTAACTTAAATACTACCTAAGATTTCTCGACGGGGCGACGACTACAATAATTATCCAAGTGTTTCTGGGTTAGAGGTGAATTGATTCTATCTCCTGAATGCAAAATACATTACAAGCTATTCTTATACCCGTACCTATCAAATGTACAAAAAAAACTTGACCAGACTTAATGTAACCCTGGGCACATTGTATATTTGGGCTACTGTCATGTCTGTTAATCCGAATAAGTTACCATTAGAATCAGAAACGAAAGAAAGAAAGCCGAAAGAAAATTAATGAAATTTACACAGAAACGGACATGAGGAATATAGTCGACGCGGCAAAGGCGCTCGAATGCTATTATGGTCTAATCATGCAAAACAACTATAGTAAACTTTTTTTTTTTTTTTAGTTCCGCTCTAACGTCCGTTGCCGGGCGTCTCTGGTTACAAGCAGAACGTATTTCCAGTGGCGCCCGGCGGACTTTGACCACCTCTGTGGTCTCTGCGGGGGTTGGGTCGGGATGAGAATCCCGCGTCGTTGGGGTAGGGTTTTATCCCGCGTCAGTCGATGGTCTTGGGCGTAGATGAGTCTGCGGCGCCCTCGGCGGGGAGGGTACGCTCCCTCTCACTCTCGGCCGCCTCCTTCGCGAGCACGACTTGCTCGCAGAAGGACACGGCCGCGTTCCACCTACTCCCGCTGGAGACCATGGCTTGAATCATGGTCTCCAGCGAGAGGGTATCCACGCCCAGACCCACTACGAGGTTCCGGCGCTGACTCGCCCACTCTGAGCACTCTACCAACGTGTGGAGTGCGGTGTCGTCGTCGGAAACCTCGCAGTGTTGACACCGGGGTGTGACCTCACGACGGATGCGAAACAGATAGACACCGAAGCATCCATGCCCGGTAACGATCTGCGTCGCATGATACGTGAGGTCACCATGCTGCCTCTGCAGCCAATCGTCCATGATCGGTCTCATCGCCGCGATGATGGTGGTACCCCACTTGGGTTGCTCATGTCGCACCCTCCATGACTCCATGAGATCCTGGCGGAGTTGGGACCGCCGGTCATCGATTTCTCGAGACGCAGGCCTGTGGTCCCGCTCCAGCACCTCCTTGCGCCATTGGAACAATGACGCAAGGGCTCTCGCTTCCCTTGGAGGGGTCCCGGCTAGGAGACATGCAGCCTCTCCGGAGATCGTGCGGTAGCCCCTTATTGTTTTGACGGCCAAGGTCCTCGACGGTCTGTTAAGGAGCGTTGAGTTGTTGGCCGTCAACCGCGCCGCCCATACCGCCGACCGATGCCTGTGTCACCTTGGGGACCAAACCTCGGAAATGTGGTCCGAAGTTCCATCGGCTATCAAGTACGATCCCTAGATAATTCATTGTGGGCTTGATGCCGATGCTAACGCCTCCCATATTTATGCTGGAACCGTCAGGTGGACCGTTCCGAGGTCTGTGAAAACACAGAACCTCGGACTTGTGCAAGGCCACCTCCAGTCCCAGCGGCCGTATCCGACCCACGACTTGAGCAACACCCGTCGTGACCTTGAGTGCTGCCTCCTGGTACGTTGCACCCCGCGCCGTGACGAGGGTATCGTCGGCGTAGCACGTTACGCCGACGCCCTCAGGCAACGCACCCCGCAGCACCTAGTCGTAGCCGATGTTCCACAGAAGCGGCCCCAGGACCGACCCCTGCGGAACACCGCACGACCACAGTTCCCAAGTCGTACAGACCAATTGGCCTGTTACCCGTCTTGGGAAAGGTGTACGAGAGGATGCTGGTCACCCGACTCAAGTTTCATCTATTACCGAGGATGAATCCCCGCCAGTACGGCTTTATGCCCCAGAAGAGCACCGAAGACGCCCTCTACGACCTCATGGGGCACAAAGTGACTAAGCTCGACGCAAAGAGAATAGTCACTATGGTGTCCTTGGACATAGAGGGCGCCTTCAACAGCGCCTGGTGGCCGGTCATAAAAGTACGACTGTCGGAGGAAGGATGTCCGACAAACTTGAGGCGGGTGGTCAGCAGCTACCTTAGTGAAAGGAAGGTAAGGGTAAGGTACGCGGGCCAGGAGTGCAGCCGCTCTACGGACAAAGGGTGCGTCCAAGGCTCGATCGGAGGTCCCTTACTGTGGAACTTACTGTTGAATCCTTTGTTGAATGGACTGGAACGAAAGAGGACGTATGTACAGGTGTTCGCGGACGATGTGGTGTTGGTGTTCGACGGCGATTCGGCACTTGAAATAGAGACACAGGCCAATGCCTCCCTCACCTATGTGCGGGAGTGGGGTGTCAAAAATAAACTTAAATTTGCGCCACAAAAGACTTGCGCAATGTTAATAACACGGCGTTTAAAATATGATACCCCACGCCTGCACATGGGCGGGGTGGACATCGGCCTCTCGCAAGAAATTAAAATCTTAGGCTTAACAATCGACCACAAACTCACCTTCAACACACACATCAAAAACATCTGCAGGAAAGCGATCGGCATCTACCACAAGCTTGCAAGGATGGCCCGGATCAGCTGGGGATTACACCCCGAGGTGATCCGGACCATTTATGTAGCTGCCGTGGAGCCGACGATATTGTACGCAGCCAGTGCTTGGCACACAACGGCGAACAAGCTTGGCGTTCAAAAGCAGCTGAACGTGGTGCAGCGCGGTTTCACCCAGAAATTGTGCAAGGTCCACCGGACGGTCTCCTTGAACTCGGCACTGGTCCTGTCTGGCCTGCTCCCTCTGGACCTCAGAATTCATGAGGTGGCCTCATTGTATGAGGCCAAGAGAGGAGTTGGCCAACTAGGGCTTGGGGACTGGGAGATTGAACGGATGGCCCGAGCAATCGAGGGTCCTCACCCCGCTGTGCACACCGCCTTGGAGTTTTCGGTCCTGGTAGACGAGGAACAACTAGAGAACTCGAATAACTTCGACGTTCGGATATTTACGGACGGGAGCAGGATTGAGGGCCGGGTCGGTGCAGCGTTATCTTTCTGGAATAACGCGGCCGAAACAAAGGCCCTCAAACTTGCTCTCACGCCGCACTGCACCGTCTACCAGGCCGAGCTCCTGGTGTTGTGCAGAGCGGCCAGTGAGATTCTCAGGCGTGGCGCTACCACGTTCGGCATCTTCTCCGATAGCAGAGCCGCACTCCTGACGGTGATTAACCGTCATGCCCTCCATCCCCTGGCAGTGGAGGCCCGGTCAGCCATTCGACAAGGCATGGTCCAGGGTAAGGAAATCTCCTTATTCTGGGTCAAGGCCCACGCGGGGCTGGAGGGCAATGAGCGAGCCGACGTGCTCGCCAAGGAGGCGGCTCTGAAATTGAAGAAGGCACCGGACTACGGTTTGTACCCGGTTTCATTCGTGAAGCGTGTTCTGCGTCAGCGCACGCTTCACGAGTGGAATGAGAGGTACAAAGAAGGTACGACCGCCTCCGTCACCAAGCTTTTCCTCCCTTGTGCAGTGGAGGCGTACAGTATCGTCCGCAAGATGCCGGTCGCTGGCACTACTACACAACTGCTGACGGGGCACGGTGGGTTCGCAGAGTACCTGCACCGTTTCAAGTGCAAGGCAAGCCCATCGTGCGCCTGCGACCCGGACGAACCTGAAACTGTCATACACCTGATACTTGAGTGTCCGGTCCATATTGTCGATAGACTAAATTTTGAAACGCAGAATAATGTTGCACTTAACTTAGCAAACTTACCCGTAATGATAAAAGAGCATAGAAAGGAATTCTTAAAATATACCCAAAAAATTATAAAAATTGTGCACAAAAGAAACGGCGGTAACTAAACAATATGTACCAATATTATAACCAATATTGTAAGACATATAACCTAGATTAGACATTAAGAATTAGGATTAAGAATAAGAAACATATGTAAGAAAAGAACCATAAAGCTAGGGAGCTAATGTTGGAGTGAGACTCATTCAGTAAAAAAAATAGAAAATTGTAAGAAATAAGATGTTAGAACTTAGTTTGAAATAGAAGTTTTTGTTAAAAATCTATTAAATATAAGATGTTTCAGGGAAACCTGTAATGTAGATAATAAAAAATTGTTATAAATAAGCTGTTAGAATATTGCCTTATTTAAAAAAAAATCCTGTTATCAATAAAACTGTTAGATGTAAGCATTGTATAATAATCGTAAGAATTCATGTAAAAACTCTTTAAATTTTAATAAAGGAAAAAGCGCTGGTATACCTATAAACCCCCAACACAAAAGAATGAAAGGTTGTATGAAAGTGCGAGAGGCATAAAAGAAGAAATGGAATGGTACTAGAGGAACAGAATGAAAGATGATTTAATAATAAAAAACAAAACGACGTATTTGCGGGTGGCGCCCAGGGGGGGTGCGGCGCCGTGCGCTGGTTAATATAAAATATTTTGGAAAAAAGCCGAACTGAGTTTCTTGAGGGCTCTTCTCAGTCTCGTTGCATTTTGGAACTCTCGGTAGAGTCACACCAACTTTTGACGAATCTAAATAATTTTCTAAAAATTATTTAGATTCAAAAAAAAAAAAAAAAAAAACACACACCGCACGACACATCTCGCCGAGCTGGCCCGAGCCAGCTGGGGAAAGCTATGGCCCTCTCCGAGAGATAGGCCCCGACAATACGACGGAGGTAGAGAGGCGTTTCGTGATACACGAGCGCCTCCCTAACGCAGCTCCATGGTCAAGAGACACCGCTACCACCACCTTGCCCTGCGAGATTGCTTCCTCCGTCAGGCTCTTAACGCGCATGATCGCTCTCACGGTGGAGCTTCCCCGACGGAAACCGTACTAGTTGTCCGCCAGAACTGGCCCCACCGTCGAGAGATGCTCGACGAGGCGTTCCGCGATAATTCGCTCGAAGAGCTCGAGCGACACGATCGGCCGGTATCCGGACGGTGAGTCCACCGGCCTCCCCACCTTACGAAATGGTACTGACTAGACTAAAATAGTTTAGTTAGGAGTCCATTGTCGGTGCTAAATGATCAAATGAGTTGGTATAATAGCGATACGATTAGTTTATAATAATAAATAGAACTAACGGACGCTCACGGCTCTACAGTGTGAAACCGTTTTCTCAGTCCCAAGACAGCATGGTTTTAAACCGGTCCCTTAAACGGGCAAATTTACAAAAAAAAATCTTGGTCCCAATTCCCATTTTGGTGGGATAAAGGCAACTTAATATCTTAACAAGTTTCTCAAAATCTCATTAAAATTAAAAAAAAACTATGTATTGTTAGGTTATTTAAGGGTCCGTACCTCATAAGAAGAAAACGGGACCCCATAGGTACATTTTGTTATCCATCTGTCTGTGAACTTTCGCATGGAGGTAGGTATCAAGTTAAATTCATACCAAATACGTAGGTCTACTGTCCCTTGGAGCTGTGAAAAAATTGAAGCTGACGCAATCAAACGATACTGCAGTTTATGCTGCAAATTTTCGACACTCTCAAGGGAATCAAAACCTTCAGGATACTTCCCGGTAATTTCGAACGAAGCAACGTCTTATAGCACAGATAAAGGAAAAATTACGAAAAGCAAATTTTTTTAGGTTTGTACGGTACTCTCAGCGTTCGAGCCCAACTCGCACATGGCTGGTTTTTAAATTACTAAATCAATAACATGTAGGTCCAGCGGTTAGTAACACTGCCTAAAGCTAAATACTGAACTTGGAGGTCCATAGGGTGAAAGTTCTTGAAAGATAGAGACTTGATTTAATGTGTGTCCGTTTGTGAGGAGTATGGTTAAGTGACATTATCGCAGATTGCCTAGATTAGATGTTCAATTATCTTTAAGATAAGGTTCTTATCTACTAACTCTCATAAACAGAAGTTTAGTTACGTATGTTTTGAAATATCAATCGAGTAAGTACCACTCTCACAATACTATTATAAGGTGGTCCTCAAGTTGACGGCGATGATCGTCTCCCTGATGATGAATAATCCTGGATAGATTAAGAGAAAGAAAACACGCACGCAAGAGGGCGTTCCAAGCTTCTATCGTTCTATTGAGGAACTACTTTTTATTCACTCGGTTCTGCACTCCACTGTACGAAATTGGCACCTGTGCCTGGCATGCATCATCGGGATTGAAAAGGGAATATCCTATATTACTATTTTGGGATTGTTGGTTAGGTTTTCATAGATCTTAAGTTCTAGAAGTTTGCTTAGGTTTAGCATACCAGAAAAATAATCAATTATATAAAAACGTTAGGACAATTGAACATAACGCCATCTAGTCTGAAACCAAGCAATATAAGCAACTGAATACTGACATATACGCGAGTGCTTCTCCTCTTCCAGGCATTGGAAAAGTTCTCTTTATATAAATCCTTATGAATAAAAATTTGTTAAACTCATTTGCACTTTTAATCCACTGACCAGTATCGTTTAAACTAATGATATAATCAGGAGTAACTGTCAAAAAAACAGCGAACACGTGACTCGAAACTATTTTAATCAGTGTAGACTTCAACCACATGAGTGATCCGGTTTCTTAATAATAATACTTAACCGAGAACGATGACGAAGATGAAAAATTTCGGCATAAGCGTTCTGTGTTTGACTGTCCTCTGCGATAAAAGTGATAGAAACAATATTAAACAGTCGATATAACCTTGGCTCATTCACGCAAGTGATAATATTTATTTTTAGTGATTTTTTAACAATACGATGTATGGTCAGTTTGCAATATTGTGTTTGTTGGTCGTGTTTTCTCATTATGAAGCAGCTCGAATTTTGGCAGTGTTTCCGATGCCTTCTATCAGTCATCAAGTAGTGTTTCGATCTTTAATAAATGAACTTCTTATAAAAGGACATGAAATTGTAGTCATAACTACAGATCCTGCATATCCGAAAGAAGAAACTCCAGCTAACCTTACAGAAATAGACATTCATGATGTATCTTACAAATATTGGAACGAATATTTCGTATCAGCGTCTGAGGATAATAAAAGTAGTTTTGAAGCACAACTGGAAGCTATGGCAAGAGCTATGACTAAAATGTTTGATGCACAATTCGAAAACCAAGATGTTCAGAAACTTATTAGTGATAAGACTGTGAAATTTGATTTATTGTTATTAGAAGCCTGTACAAGACCAGCTTTAATATTCTCTGCTATATACAAAGTACCGGTTATCCAGGTGAGCTCATTTGGCGCGATTAGAGAAAACTATGAAGTTATTGGTGCTCCTATACACTTATTTCTTTACCCAACAACAATGCAACAAAGAATTTACAATTTGACTTTGTATGAAAAAGTTTCAGAAATCTATAACGCCTATCTCATAGAGAAAATTTTTGGAGATGGTCATATACATGAAAAGGAGTTACTCCGAAAACATCTAGGCAATGATGCGCCAACTATGAGAGATCTTAAAGATAATGTGCATATGTTATTCTTAAATATACATCCACTATTTGAAGGAATTAGACCAGTCCCTCCTTCAGTTGTTTACATCGGCAGTATACATGAAAAACCCGCAGAAGAATTACCGGCGGTAATTAATTTTTTTTTTAATTTATTAGTATTTTTAAAATTTATTTTAATAATTTGGACAATTGCCATATCAATCCTTATAAGAAGACTAAGTTTATAAGAAAGGGAAAAATATAAGATTCTGATTTAATTTAAAAAAATCTGTTAATTGTTTTTATAAGCTGTACATTTTCTTTCAGGCATTAAAAGATTACCTAGATTCGTCCCAAAGTGGTGTTGTTTACGTAAGCTTTGGTACAAATGTTGATACTTCTCTACTACCACTTGAGAAAATTCAAATCATGTTCAAAGTATTTTCTCTGCTACCATACAATGTGTTATTGAAATGGAATACAGAAAATTTGCCAGGGTTAGCCAAAAATATAAAATTATTTAAATGGCTACCACAGTCCGATCTACTAAGTAAGTTCTGGCTATATTGTTTTTCAGTTTTATTTAGGGTTCTTTTTTTAATCCGTGGCCTAAGGCCGCGGCCGCCCCTACGTCCATTGATGGCGCCTCAGGTGAGCACTCGGAAGTATTTTTAGTAGCACCGGCGGACTTTGCCAACCTGTCACGCGATTGATTTGGGTGTTATTCCGCATCTTAGGAGTAGAATAGTGTGTTAGTTCAATAAAATAATTAAATAAAACTATGTTTCAGGACACCCAAACATCAAACTTTTTATAACACAAGGTGGTTTGCAATCAACAGACGAAGCAATCAATGCAGGTGTACCACTGATTGGTGTACCAATGTTTGGTGATCAGAGGTTTAATGTTGAAAAATATACTTATCACAAAATTGGAGTTGGACTAAATTTAGAGTCACTTACAGCAAACGATTTTAGGAATGCTATAGACACTGTTATTAATGACGAAAGGTTTGTAATTATCGTTTTGAAATGCGATATCTCTTGAAAGGACGTAGTAAGTACCCACCCAAAAATCCTCGTAGGGATTTATTTGCTCTTTTATTTATTTATTCTTATTAGAATAGAAAAATAAGATTACAATAAGAATCGTAAAAACTTCGATTCGATCCAGTGACTTGCTCCTATTCCAGAAGGAACGTTTTGCCAACTGACCAAGACTCAACTAGACATCCAATAAAATTACTTTTGTACTAATAAATGTGTAAACTTCTAGGATACTTGAAAGCTACTGTTATTTCATGATATATTTTTTAAATTATAGGTTATTATTGAGGGATCTAGCGTAGCGAGCGGAGCTCCATATCAGGTGACTCAAATGCAACTCGATGTGAAATTGTTTCTCGACAACTACCCAACCGATTTTCATGATTTTTTCACTCAAAAATTAAGCATTCTCAGGAGCAGGTTTTGTTGGAGACCGACTTTTGTTTAGGACCTTCAAAAAAAGTTATTGACCAAAATATCTCGACAACCGATTTTCATGATTTTTTCACTCAAAAATCAAGCATTCTCAGGAACAGGTTTTGTTCGAGACTGAATTTTGATTTAAGACCCTCAAAAAAGTTATTGACCAAAAATATGACAAAAGTCGCTTCGCTCAATTACCTGGTGCAGCGCAGTACCACGGCAGCGACCGCAGCTCCTAGTTCCATATTGCTTTCAGCTTCAGAAAAAACATAGTACAACTTCGGGAAATTATGCGTGATGAACCTATGACACCAATGGAGCGTGCAATGTGGAGTATAGAATACCTTCTGCGTCACGGTGGAGCTTCACATTTAAAAGCACCTGCAGCTAACATTACCTGGATTGAATACTTAGAACTTGATCTAGTTTTAGCAGTCGTAGCGGTTGGATTAGTAGTCGTTCTGATATTGTTTATATTTGTTTATATAATGTATAAGTGTGTTAGGAAAAATTTGAAAAATAGCTGCCCAAGCCGTGGTTCGGGTGTCGCCGCCGCGGCTATCGGCGTCGGCGTTGGGGTAGCTTTGTATTACTTATTTACGAAACGTACGGAAAATCCAAACACAGAGGGATCAACAAGCGATTGAAACTACGAACGACCTCACCCCTTTGACATAACCGATGCATCAGAGGAATCATACACCACAATATCAGAGCATGATACATCTGACACCAGCATGAACGACTCACGAATCGAAGACTCGGAGCACTTGGAAATATCAGACTCGGAAAACGAATTACCAGAGTCGGAACACGGATTATTAGACTCGGAACTCGGATTATCAGACTCAGAAGACGAAGTATCAGTCTCGGACGAGACAGACTCGGAAGATAATGGTTTTACCGAGTCTGAACCTGATATACCGTGGACTCTAGAAGATTGTCCTATATGTTTTGACGTGATCCTCCGCAACCAGAATGTTACCCAGCTACTGTGTACTCACAACTTCCACACAGAGTGTATCTTACCCTGGCTCCAGGAGAGACAAACCTGTCCCATGTGTCGAAAAAATGTTGAATGATCTTTCTATGCCGTCTTATTGACTCAATTGCGGACTGACATCGCCTTAACACGACTATTTGACTCAAACGCTTCAAATATCACATTTATTTATAAGTATTGTATATTTTATTTTTGTTTTCTATGTATCATGTAGGTAGAGTATTTAAGTCGGAGTATTATATTACGATGCGAATATTCAGTCAGGATAATCGAAAATTCGAATAAAAATGTAGTCCGTTTAAATGGTCATTTTAGTTTAATTTATTGATTTTATAGTGTGTTTTTAAATATTAATGTAGTATTAAACTCGGAATATCTCAGCTGGTACGCAATGAAAATTAAATCGATAGTTTAATACTTTATTTTTATTAGTTACTGCTTCTTCTGTCTTACGGAATATCACTATATTAATTTCGATAAATATCACGATACAATCATGATAGTTAACTATCAGAATCGCAATCGGAAGTAACTTTATTTCACAATTTAATTTTACCAAATAAACTGTTATTGAGAGGAGCGAAGCGGAACTCAATCTTAGGCGACAAATGTAAATCGTTTGTGTGCCAACTCCTCCGAAACGGCTCGACCGATTTTGACTAAATTTGGCATGCTGGTCGACATCCATACCCGAGAGTGCATATCTCTGAAATCATGAAAATAGAGCTGACCACGGAGGAATAATCACCGAAAATGTCCTGAACATCACTGAAACACCAGATGATTAAATGGTTGCCATGAAAACACGTGCGTCAGCAATGAAAATAGATTTTTTTTCATTCGATTAATTAATTTAAGTGTTCGATTCTGATTCTGATATGTAATAAAACCATTTGCTTCGCTCAAAATTTGCAATTAGCAGCATGCATTGCATACCTAGTTTAAATTATAGTTGGTTGGAAAAAATAGTAAATTATATTTTAATAAGTTTGGGTGCAAAGGGGCCCTTCTTACATCTATCGGGCCCCAGCGACCTCACCTGCTAGTGGCGCACCTGCTGATTAACGGACGAGGTTCGTATATTACGGTACCCATGTGGTGGCTTTGGCCCCTACGTGGATACCAGGTGGTACAACAGTGTTGGTCCGGGGGGGTACCACCGTGCAGCTGTGCTAAAGCCCCCCAAGTAACCCAGTCCAGGCTGGGTTGCGTTAGGGGTTCAGCAGCTGCACTGCCGGGCCCGGGACGGTGTATGGTGCGGCAGGCAGGGGTCCAGTGGGGGCGAAGCGGAGTCTAGTGTGGGTGGTGTGGGTCGATTCGCCGGCCAGGGAGACCCTTAGCAACGGCGTTGCCGCGGCCGCCCGCAACATAGTCATGGGGCCCGCCTGGGACCAACCACCCCAGTAGGCTGCCCCACATGTTGCGCATAATCCTGTTGTGGGGTCGCCGCTCCGGGTGGTAACCGGTGTGGGGTAGCGGCGGCCTTGCATCAGGGGGGTTTGGGAGCCCTTCCGTCCGGCAGGTCGGCTCCGACCTAACCACACGGTTCTAGACGAAGCTAGCCTCTGCACTTTGTCACTTACTGCCGCACCAAATATCGCCCTGTCTTCACGCTTCCCCATATTTCACAATGACAGTGCAACAATATAATAGACGGTACACAGCGGCCCCTAGAAACCCCACAAAGTTGACTTCGTTTGAGGTGGAGTTCGCGAATATCCGCGGACTCCATGCAAACCTCGATACCGTCCACCATCACCTGGAGTCGGCACGGCCTTCTGTGATGTTCCTAACGGAGACACAGATACGCCGCCCTGACGACACGTCGTACCTCTGCTACCCGGGCTATATCATTGAGGAACAATTCCGCGATAAAGCCGGGGTGTGCGTGTTCGTTAGGGTGGATGTTTGCTGCCGCCGGTTGCGCTGTCTGGAGAACCCCTCCTACTCCGTCCTTTGGCTGCACGTGGATCATGGCTCCATGAGCCAGATCTACGTGTGCGTCTACCGCTCCCACACAGGGGACACTGGGACAACAAGGCTTTTCGAATACCTCAGCGAGATGGCTGACGATGCGCAGGTGCGGTTCCCGAACGCTGACCTTGTTTTCTTGGGGGGCTTTAACGGTCATCACGTTGAGTGGCTGGGGTCCCTTAGGACCGATCATGCGGGACGAACCGCCCATGCATTCGCTCTCTCCCACGGGCTGACCCAGATGGTTCGGGGGATCACCCGGATACCTGACAGGTCAGACCACACGCCCGCCCCGCTGGATCTACTGCTGACGAGTCGCCCAGCCGAGTACAGTGTGTCGGTACGCGCCCCACTGGGTACTTCCGACCACTGTGTGGTGCACGCCAGCTTCCAAGTGCCACCACCTGCTCGTGCTGAACAAATGACTCGACGACTATGGCACTACTCGTCGGCAGACTGGGACGGTCTCCGCGATTACTTTGCGTCCGTCCCGTGGAGCCAGCGCTGCTTTGTAGGGAAGGCGCCTTCGGATAGCGCTGCTGCCATTGCTGGCGAGATCAGTCTAGGGATAGAATATTATATCCCGTTCACTGATGTCGCCAGCATCCGCAAAGCTCGCCCCTGGTTCGGGCGTGAATGTGCCGAGGCTGTCCAGAAAAAACAGTCGGCATATCGCGCCTGGGTCAGGGCTCGGGCGGCACGTGACCCGAACGTGAACCGCCTCAAAGCAGCGTACAATCGGGCTTCTAGGTTCAGCAAGAGGGCCTTCAAGAGAGCGGATGCCCAGCGCGTCGCGCAGCTTGGTCAGGAGCTCACATCCCATCCCACGGGCAGCCGTGGATACTGGCAACTGGCCAAAGCCGTACAGTCAAATTTTTGTCAACCCTCGCTGCCACCACTGCGTTTTCCTGATGGATCACTGGCTCACAAAGCCCAAGAGAAGGCGGACATGCTCGCAGACCTCTTTGCGGCTAATTCCCGTGTCGATGACCGTGGCCTGCAGCCCCCCGCCGTCGCCAACTGTGGCCACACTATGTCTGATATAGTTATCAGGCAATGTGCAACTATCGACCCATAGCTGTCACCTCAGTCATTTGCAAGGTGCTCGAGCTTCTTATTAATAAGCAGCTCATGCGATACCTGGAGGATCACTTGCTAATCAATGATCGGCAATATGGCTTCAGGCCAAAACGATCAACGGGTGACCTCCTGGCATTCGTCACGCATGTATGGGGTGAGGCTATGGAAAAGTTCGGCGAGTCCTTGGCTATTAGCCCGGACATCGCCAAAGCTTTCGATAGGGTCTGGCATGCTTCGCTCCTTTCCAGCATATGGTCTACCTCCTCAACTGTGCAGCTGGATTGCCAGTTTTTTAAACGAGCGCCGAGTGCGGGTCCTCTGCGATGGCCAGGCTTCTCGCTTCTTGCAAGTGAATGCCGGGGTACCGCAGGGGTCCGTACTGTCACCAACTCTCTTTCTTCTGCATATCAATGATATGCTTTCCCTCGGGAACATTCATTGCTATGCAGATGACAGTACATTGCACGGGAGTTACTCGGTTCGTCCGACGGCGGGGCAATCTGTGATAGAGGAGGAGAGACGACATCTCGTGGGTGATCTCGACCGAAACCTCGACAGTATCTCCCAATGGGGTGCCGAGAACTTGGTCGAGTTCAATGCCCACAAAACACAGGCGTGTGCATTTACAGCGAATAAATCCCCTTTCCTTCCCCTGCCCACTCTTCAGAATGCAATATTACCAATGAAGGACAATCTAGACATCCTTGGCATAGACGTTCGTCGAGAGCTCAATAACACAAAATACATTGAGAGATGTATTGGGCTAGCTTCGCGGAAACTAGGAATACTGAACAAGGTAAAGCGATTCTTTACACCGCACCAGAGGTGTCTGCTGTACAAAACGCAGATTAGACCCTGCGTTGAATACTGCTCTCACCTCTGGGACGGCTCCGCGAAGTATTTGCTGGACGCACTCGACGCTATGCAGCGACGCGCTGTTCGCATTATAGACTGTCCGGAGGTAACGGGAAGCCTTGAGCCGCTAGCCCAGCGCCGAAAAATTGCTTCCTTGGCCGCGTTCTACCGTATTTACCACGGTGAGTGTTCTGAAGAGCTCTTCAACCTGATCCCACACTCTCCCTTCCGATCCCGAACAACGCGTGCCGGCCAGAGATGTCACCCTCATACCGTGGAAACCGTCTTCGCGAGAACCGAGCGTTTTAAACGATCGTTTCTCTGCCGAACGATGGTGGCTTGGAACGCCCTGCCTGCGCACGTGTTTCCTCCAACATATAACCCTGGACTCTTTAAGCGAAGCGTGAAGAGGCACATTACTGGGTCGTCAAGTTGAGGGCCACTCTCTATAGTATTCCTGTGTACTGTGAGAGTCGCCCTCAATTGCCAGACAGGCGGGTGGCGTCAATTTGTCGACCTAAATATAATAAAAAAAAAAAAAAAAACTAGACAAAATGTTGGCGACAAAATATAGCAAATAAAATTTTTATAAGAAGGCGATGGTAGATTTTGGTAATTTTCTACCAAAGTATAGGTAATATCTCTTGTTAATATATTTTGTGTAATCATATACATGAGTTCATGTGATCTCAACTCGGCAAGTTGAGGCGATTTGTTAGAGGACTTATAAATGATAACATTGTTTCATATTCGAAGACTGACTTCAATGAATTATTTTTGCTCATATTTTGTGCAGAATTTGAGGGGCTCGTGGTCTTGTGGTAATCGACAATGTTAACACATTGCAATGGTTAAGCAACATCTAGTCAGGCCAGTCTTAGGATGGGAGACGATTTCTTAAGACACTGAGATCGTCCGTGCCCCGGAGCGCACGTTTTCGCGTCAGTCCCGGTTGTCATACAAACATCTATGGCAGTCGTTAGGGGTAGTTGGAGCCCTAAATCAAAAATCCGACCGGTCTATCTACAGAACTTGATATCGCCCATGGGTTGTAGAGGTCAGATGGCAGATGGCAAAAAAAAGTATATAAATATTTATATCAGTTTATCTAGTACCTACTCATATCACAAGCTCTGCTTAGTTTGAGACTAGATGGCGTTGTGTGCATTGTCCTTATGTTCTAACTACTACTACTTTATGTACTACCCTTGCGTATTCATCGTGACGATATCGTCACAATATTCTCACGTTATTGTGGATGATATCGTCACGATATCGTGCAATGTAAAAACGCTCACTATAGTTGAAATGTTTGCACTCATATGAATACTAAACACGTTTTCTCAACGTGACTACCTACTATCAATAATAATGATATGGCGCGTAGGACGACAAATGTAACTTTAATTGTGTAGGAGATGTAAAACACCGTAATTATATTTACTTGTTTGATGCGAATTTGAGTTCATTTAACCTGCTAGAGTTTTCAGAAATGCTGTCTGATACGTATACCTACCTACTTTACATTGATGGCAAATGGTGAAACTTGCTACATAATGGTGTTATAATAATATTATCTATGGCCCGTCGAATAAGTTTGTACCAAGTATAATTTTTCTATTTGTTGCAAAAAAAAAAAATCTTCATCTTAAAAAATATTTGGGGTGTAAAGGATATCTAAGGGTCCCAAGAATAAAGAAAAATAGTAGGTAAACTGGGTTTTCAATTTTTGGTTCTTGTAGGTGACAACTGATAGTACTTGCTACACCCATATTAAACCACTTTTCCACTAGTTTTTCTTCTTTTACACTATCCTGTTTCATAAACTGGTTTAGAAAAAACGGTTTGGGCAACTGGTTTTGCAAACCGGTTTCAAAAAACAGTTTTGGAAACTGGTTTTGAAAACCTGTCAGTGAGTAAGTAAGAACAAATCTCTACTAAACTTACTACTAAACTTTACTATTTTCTAAAATTTGACGTAGTATACGACGACAGCGTATACGACGTCCGCGTTGCTTATGATACAGACAGACGGACGAAAGCAAAATTGTCCAATCTCGAAATGTAGACGCTCCGCTAGGTCGGTCAGAAATGTTATATTTGTATTAATATTTTTGTGTGTTAAATTCCAAGGTTGCCATATAAAAAATTTGCTTGGTTAATATTTAATGTTAATTATATAGCTCTATTAGGAAAATTAGCAAACACGACCTCGATTATTGTGAAAATAATTTATAGTGTAGGTATATACATATAATAGGCTTGCGTTTTACCACTTCCTTATCTAATATTAAATGGTCTACGAATAATCAGGCTTGCATAGGCAAGCCTGATTACCCTGGACTCATAGGAGACCAGGGTTTTATGCGCATGTGAATGCGTCGTTGCCTACTTTTCTATCATATTAAGGTGACCTGAAGCAGTAAGGCTGCTGAAAAGCCGCCAGTTCTATATTAGTTTTAAACATGTCTTACACTATTTTCTTTCTTTTTGTGTAACATAAAATTCTTCATTATTTCAACCCCATCTTTTGGGTAGCTGTAGTGTAATGTAACACCAACAGACACAGAAACGAATTTGTGTAAGCCTTCTAACTTACCTGTCATCCAAAAGATTTTAGAGTCCCAAGTCAAAATTATTTACAAGTAATGTGACTATTATGAGACTGGCAAACACAAAAGATGTCAGCTAGACGCAATGAAATTAGTTATAGACCAAATGTGTCAGTAGACTTACCCTGTACTGCGAGGTACCAACAAAATGATTTGAAAAGACCTGTGTGTTTTACACTGTTTCTTTCTACAAGAAAAAGACGTGACTTTGTGTACAGTGCTTCTATTTTCTTAATGTTCCTCGGCAATTGTCGTTTTTTCCGAATGGAACCGAATATTATCCATGTCCATTAATTATTAAATTATTCATGTAAAACCTAAAATTTTACCTGAATTTAGAACTACGGACTTTATTGTTGTTTTGTTTTGATTTCGGTGTATAAAGGCTAACCCTGTGTAAATAAGCCTTAACTCTATAGAGCTGTAAAATGTCGTGTCTGGGAGTAAATCAGCTTTACCCAAATCAAATATAATTAAATAATAAAAAAGGCAGTAATAACAACTCTTTAAATCCGACGAAAGCTTAAGCATTATGATTACGATTCGAAGTACATTAAGAAAATAGAAGCGTTGTTAGTACATGTTTGTTATTTAAGAAAAATGTTTTACTATATTAGCCTTATCAACATTAGAAAAAATTTGAAACAGCAACGTCATTGCAAATTAATGTTTTATCTGTAAGTATAATTCGTACATGATATTGATCACACATGAAGTGATAAATTAGCTGAATAGAAACACGATTGACGCTTGGCATATAACTTCAGAGCCATTTGCAAAACGCTATAAATAGCCTAACGATGGTTTAGTTTTGCTATTTAGTATACAAGTTGGATTAGCAGCAAGATGACAGTGTTACTGCCATTAGTTTTATCGTGTCTTGTAGTAACTTTAAGTGAAGGTGCAAGAATACTAGCAGTGTTCCCAGTGCCTTCTATAAGTCATCAAGTAGTGTTCCGGCCTTTAACTCGTGAACTAGCCAGAAGAGGACACGACGTTGTCGTAATTACACCAGATCCTGTTCATTATGAACCAAAAGTACAAAACTTAACAGAGATTGATGTTCATGATATCTCGTATAACATTTGGGTTGAAACATTTATGAAAGCATCCAAAGGCCAATCAAATGCTCAAAGAGATCAAATAGGATTTATATTAGAGCTTTTGACCAACGTCTTCGATGCTCAGTTAAATGATAAACAAGTTAAAACCTTGCTTGTAGACAAAAGTCAAAAATTTGATTTGATTTTATCAGAGGCTTTAGTACGCCCTTCGATTGTGTTTTCTCATATTTATAATGCACCTGTGATCCAAGTTAGTTCTTTTGGAGCATCAATAGACAACTATGCAGTTATAGGTGCACCTATGCATCCAATTCTATACCCAGCCGCGACTCGTCAAAGACTTCACAACTTAACTCTCTGGGAGAAAGTTACTGAAGTATATAATGATTACATGCTACAGAAAGTTTTTGATACTAGCTACGAATTGGCGAATAGTGTTCTAAAGTCACATTTTGGAAACAATCTCCCTTCTATGGATAAGTTAAACAATAACGTAGCCATGCTGTTTTTAAATGTGCATCCTATATTTGAGGGCATTCGGCCTGTACCACCAACTGTGCTATACATGGGAGGGCTACATCAAAAACCTAATAAAGAACTGCCATCGGTAAGTACATAATAATATTTTTAAGCCATAGAAATAATAAGCTCTGCAGGTTGCTTTAGGACCAGTCAGTCAGAAAGTTTCTGAGAGGTCCAGGCAGGAATGATTGTGATTGTCCCTACACTAATGTACGACAGTAAGTGTTGAATGTGGCAAAAGAAGCATGATAATAAATAAATGCAATGGAAATAAGAAGTTTTAGAAGTATGGCTGGGGTAACACTTGACCTGTAATAAAGTGATTGCTTACCTAATAATGGAACAGTGTGGTGTGTTTAAGTAGATTTAAGTAGTGGTTAAATAGTATAAAGGATGCTTAGACGGACAGACTGGTAAGGGTCGACCTAGGTGGACGTACTTCAACAAATCGGAGATGTTTTGGAAAAAAGCTAAGATTTGAAAATAGTTATGATCATGGAAGAAGCAAAATAAGTATGCCAGGATCGTAGCCAAGTTAGGGATGCATTTAATAACGCATTTTTGCCAATAGCAAATGTTATTATCCTCACATTCTGAATTATCTCTTTGTTTCATTGGGTATTTACCTCACAATTATTTCATTTCAGGACCTTAAATCGTACTTAGATTCATCTAAGTTTGGAGTAATTTATTTAAGTTTTGGTACAAACGTCGATCCATCACTGTTACCGCCTGTAATAATACAAGCCTTAGTGAATGCGTTTTCAACGCTCAAATATGATGTTTTGTGGAAATGGAACAAAGACGAGTTACCTGGACGTTCGAGCAACATTAAGATATCTAAGTGGTTACCGCAGTCGGATTTACTTAGTAAGTTAATATTCTGTAGGTACTTAATATTAAATAATCGCAAAGGCGATGCATTGGTCATAAACGGAAGGTTTGAATAATGAAAGGAATCAGATTATTGATAAAATACCTGGAGGAATCACTCAAGTTATTTGTTGATTTCACTTGTTTCATTTTTTACAGAACATCCAAATGTCAAGTTATTTATAACGCAAGGAGGTCTTCAATCAACAGACGAAGCTATAACAGCAGGTGTCCCACTGATTGGTATACCTATGTTGGGTGATCAATGGTTCAATGTAGAAAAGTATAAGTATCACAAGATTGGAGTTAGAATTGATATGGAAGCACTTAACGAGGAGTCGTTGACACAAGCAATCCATACTATTTTAGGTGATGAAAGGTTAGTAGAGTTTTTGCACTAGCTATGTAGGTAATATAGTTAGTAAATGGCGCGAGGGATAAACGGAGCTTTACATTTGTGTGAGTGAACACATGTGTGTGTAAAAGAGGTCACATATACGTTCACGTACACTGCACCCGACAAATGCAAAGCTCCGTTTCCACATTTTTTACCTATTCTTGGATATTAAGTAAGCATTATAATCGAAGTGATGGCAAATAGTAATCGCGAGATTTTAAACATCAAAAGTAGATATTTTTCTACCGGTCAAGTAAAGGGTAAGAAAATGGAGACCGGAGTAGAGAAAGCGGTAGTAGAATTCCGAAGCTCCCTCATAATATATATTTTCTGGGTCATGACTTTTAAAACATTTTCGCAATTTTCAGCTATCGGAGCAACATTAAACAGCTTGGGAAATATATGCGTGACGAGCCCATGCCACCACTGGATCGTGCTATGTGGTGGACAGAGTACGTCATTCGTCACCGTGGAGCCAAACAATTGCGAGCACCCGCAGCCAATATGAAGTGGAGAGAGTACCTAGAGCTAGATCTAGTTTTGATACTATTAGCATTAATGTTGACTACAGTTTTTATAACTATTACTATTCTGCGAGTTCTTTACGTGTTGGTAATACGAAATGTCAAAATCAAAGTTGCTTGATTTTTTATTTTAATGAATAAAAAATTCAAGAAAAATTGTACTGTAAAGCAATTTAATTATGTTGCTAATTTGTCGGTTAATTATAATATAAAGTTGAATCTTTGCTAATGATTCATGCGAAAATTACTGACCGTATTTTAATGAAACTCTATAATGTATGTAGTTTATAATAAGACTGGTATTTACGATAATTGTTGATGTTTACTCGTATTAAAGGTACTACTATTATTATGGGTGTTTTTGATGTAAAATAAATAAATTAAAAATGTTTTAAAATAATATATTATCTACCAAGGAACAACAGTCTACATACTATTATCATACATCCACGCAGTACTAGAAAACGGTTAAAGAGATCAGTAATTGTTGACGAAACGAAAACGATCGTTCTAAGAATAGTCGCGATCAGCACCGTTGAGCGCTGTACGCCTGTTGTTTATCGGGTATGGACTGCAAGCCACTAGACGCTAAGCAATAACCTTGCCTGTGGAGCCTTAGGCCTTACGCTTATCCTAAGAAGTAGGTATGTTGGTTAACTACCGTTAAGTAGATTTCGACCATTTCCTAGATTCCCACATAGATTAAGTCTTTTATTTCAGTGATATGTTCTCATACGAATTGGGGACCAGAAAACATTCTCAAATAATTTTACAATGTGGATCTTAAAAACGATAGTCTTGGACGGAACATGAACCGGCGACTGGTACCTTTACAGAAGGTACCAACAGACTGATCTAGTCCATCTCAAGGGCGTTTTCACATTGCACAATATCGTGGCGATATTAACATTCTTACCTTAAAGTTACTGCTGCTACTTAAGATATTGTCACGATATTATAGACGACATCGTGTGTGGATTTGTAAAGTTATTTAAGAAACTAGCTCCGCTTAGTTCCCAATTCCTGCGAGACCACATTCCTGGGATCAAAATATTACACAATATTATATCAGCTATCTGCCAGTGAAAGTCCCGTTAAAATCAGTGGAGCCGTTCCAGAGATTACCGGGAATAAAAAGACAGACGGACAGACAAAAACACAAAAATTGGATTTTTTCTAAGCTTTTTTTTATGTGTAGGCTTTTTACTAACTGGTAATTTTAAGTTACACACAGACACTTCAATTTTATTTATCTGTATGGAAGATCAAAGACGATCAACTTATGTAAAATATGCTGGTCGGTTGGCAATCATAGAACTTAAAATTAGCAAAGATGACCTCGATCTTCGTGCAAAAAATTGCACGATATTTATCAGCATAGTCTTAGTACGCATAGATACGCCAAAAGTGCTAGTTCATGCTAATTATCTAAACATCGTATACCTACCTATAATTTATTTAATAACTGTCCGTGAGTAGGTTTTTTATGTGTATGTTAATCAGTTGACTGCATACTAGTGAGGCACAGGACGCATATTTTTTATATAATATGCTTTCGATTGTCGGCACTTCCTGGAACTTACAGTAATACATTTTTGAAAAAACTCACTTAATAACACATAGTGTTATTTTACGTAAACCCTGACCGGTTTCGCCTTATGGCATCATCAGAGGTGGTTACCCATACCCAATCACTCACAAAATTCACTTTTGTAACACATTTTACTAATATAATTTACTTGTAAAACACATTTTGCTAATATTAACCGAAGAAACCGTACAAGTGAGTTTTATTCAAAAACATATATTTTTTGATGTACTTAGTCAAATTATTTTTAATGAGCTAAAAGATATTAGTCCCCTAAAATGAGGTATTAACTAACTAAAAAGAGTTTGTAAAAAAATTACTGGCAGGAAAACAGACGTAGAATAAGAATTAAAAAAAAAGTTGTTAAAAACAATATCTTCGTAATTTGTACCCGGATTTCACTATTTGTTACGCCTGTCGTAAATACATTTATGTTTACGACAGCGCACGTTTTACATGATCTGCACTACGTGACAAGGTTTCAGCTTGTGTATAAATTGTGATTTTCTTTCATTCACTCCTTCGTTTGAGATAAGAATACAAAATTCGGTCCGTGTATTTTGATTGATATACTTACTCCTGGGACATCGGGGTAAGCAATCGAGGGGAAATTTTATCAGTATATCAATATGAACATGGGAATTGTGGTCATTATACACATATAGATGAGATAGTAGCTACCTTTATGCAATGTTACTATAACCAGTGGACCACATAGGTTATCGATTTATTGTTTGAGTGTTTCCAATGTATAATTGTTACAAAAAAATACTGCGAACAGTATGCCGTACCAGTTATATTAAAATCGTCAAGTGCGTGTCGGGCCACGCATAGAACAGTATTCCGTAGTCACCCATAATAGTATAACTCCTGAACTAAGGGAGGGGGGGGGGAGCTTTGAGATGTGATGTTTGGAATGAAACATGTGTAATAAAAAAAGTATATTTCTTACTTCGTGTATTATTGGTTTAATTTTTTTTTTAATGGGTTTTGTACAAAAATTTGGGAAAAACTTAAAATCTGTTTCAAACAAAAATTGGTAACAAGATGCCTGATGCTCATAGCAATCCAACGTTGAATCCTCTCTTGTACCTCTAACACAAATATTTAGGGTTATCGACGTTTGAAACACGAGTGCCGCAGCGCTCCAGAGCGCTCTCAAATAGTTCAACATCACCTATAGTTGGTGTCGCGGACGCGTCAACACTCTGTCAACACTTCTTGAGCTCATATCGGATTCGTGACAAATAATCTGTTTAAAACTTTACTGTAGTATAACTACTTGACATATCTCGATCGTTATAATAAATCTTAAACATGTATACCTACTATATAATAATGATAATTTAATGATAAAACTATACAAGGAAGTAATTAAGACTGATATGGTTTTCTCTAGTAGGCACGGTGTCTTGCGCGGTGCTTCGCGCCGCACCACGCCATAGGTTTTGGCCTATAATTTTTGACCCCTTAGGGCTAGGTCAAATCTTCAATTTTTTGGCTTGCCTCCAGATCGAGTGCTATCCATATGCTATATCCATTGACCCCTCGTCAACCATTATTGGAGCATAATCAGTTCTCGAGAGCTAAGGGGGGACAAAAATTACATTCCTCATTTCTATATGGATATTATACTAGGTATGCAATACATGCTGCTAATTGCAAATATTCAGCGGAGAATCATATACGAACACATTGAAAAAAAAATCTATTTTCATTGTTGACGCACGTGTTTCCATGGCAACCATTTAATCATCTGGTTTTTTGGTGATGTTCAGGACATTTTTGGTGATTATTCCTCCGTGATCAGCTCTATTTTCATCATTTCAGAGATATGCACTCCCGGGTATGATGTCGACCAGCATGCCAAATTTGATCAAAATCGGACGAGCCGTTTCGGAGGAGTTGGCACACAAACGATTTACGGTTTACTAATGAAAAGCATAAAATATACCGGGTGTTACGTAAGCGTTATATCAACCCGAAGCCAGCCCAATCAACTGGTCGGCTAGTACCCGTTTCCATATGTGGCGACCGCCAGAGAAGAAAAAAAAAGTTCATAAAAAAAAACATTATTACCGAATAAAATACACACTTGTTTAACAACACTAAAACTAAAATCAGCTGCTTCGGTCATCGACATCAAAATAGGTACAAATAATGCGCGCCTGTGAAAAGCCTTCCGTCTCACTCCTGGTAGGAACATTTTGTCTCTGTTTCGCATCAAGCGATGCCGTACGAAGCGCTCCGTCGGCGTCGGTCGGCCTTTGAAGTTTCCTAGAATTTTATTTAAAATCATTTAGCAAGGTCACAGGTCCATTCAGTTGCATTCTTTGCTTTGTGCAGTGAGGTAGCTAAATAGTCGTTTAGTGTGTTAATTTGTGAGTTGTGTCAAGTTGTGTGTGATAGTGACTGTGTTGTGTAGTAATGGCTCTGAGCAACGAAGAGTATTACGAGATGATGCTTTGTGTAGGAGCATCAGAAGGAAATTTGAGCGCTACCCGGGAGTTGTACCGTGAGCGTTGATACCTAAAAATACTGTGTACTGTCGTGTGCATAATTACTTACTATTTGTAATTATTTCATTCTTTTTATATCTTGTTTGTTTACATACCTTTGAGTGACATGATATGTCATGTCATTACTGATTTATTTTTTTATTCTATTTTTGGCTTCTTCTAGGTTTGCTGATTTTTAAACTCCTTTCTCCGTTGTTGTCTAGTGGTCCAGTTATCTAGTTGTAGCTACGTCAAGCCGTAGCTTTGGGACACGTTTGTTTTGATTAGAAATATCTTTTTAAATTTTTTGATGAACTTTTTTTTTCTTCTTTGGCGGTCGCCATATATCGAAACGGGTTATGGTCGACCAGCTGATGGGGCTGACTTCCGGTTGATATAACCCTTTCGTAACACCCTGTATAGACATAATTTAAAATTACTGTGTACTTTCGTGTGCATAATTGCTTACTATTTGTAATTATTTCATTCTTTTTATATCTTGTTTGTTTACATACCTTTGAGTGACATGATATGTCATGTCATTACTGATTTATTTTTTTATTCTATTTTTGGCAATTAGGTTTGTTGATTTTTAAACTCCTTTCTCGGTTGTCTAGTTGTCCAGTTGTCTAGTTGTAGCTACGTCAAGCCTGTCTAGTTGTAGCTACGTCAAGCCATAGCGTTGGGACACGTTTGTTTTGATTTGAAATATGTTTTTAAATTTTTTGATGAACTTTTTTTTTCTTCTTTGGCGGTCGCCATGTATCGAAACGGGTTATGGTCGACCAGCTGATGGGGCTGGCTTCCGGTTGATATAACCCTTTCGTAACCTGTATAGACATAATTTACATTGGCATAACGAAATGAAGCATAATGATCATAAGGCATAATATTATTAAAAATAAATATTTGGTATAATGCTTGTTGTCATAAATACTAATAACATAATCATAATGAAGCATAATTTTATAAAGTATAATGTTAGAAACGCATTATGATCTAAACATGTAATGTTCATTAGAATAAAACTAAAATCACAACCATGAACCTTATGCTTATCGAGAACAGGTAAGCTTTTCATTTTTACTGTTTACTTGTTTGATTATAATTCATACAAAAACAAACATGTTCGTGGCTCATGGGTGGCCCAAGGGCCACCCTCGCCGCAACTTAACCAATTCCAATCGAGTAATTCGCAAATTATAATAAATAACCAATTAAGACCTTTTATATTTATGGCTCATAATTAATAGACGAATAAACATTAGGCCATTAAAATTTATGCAATCCTTCTTATGGCAAAACATATTATACTAAATGATAGTTATGCTAACATTTGCATTATGCCAAAGGATTATTATGCAGTAGTATTATTATGCTAATAAAAGTTATGCGAAAACGTTATGTCAAACTATATTGTGCCTTAAAATTTTATGCCAAGAGGAGGGATCCCACGATTTACACTTGTCGCCTAAGATTGAGCTCAGCTTACATTATCCCTGAGTAACATAGGCTACTTTTTATTCCGGTGATGTATTCCCACGACCTGAGCCGCGGCGATCTCCTAGTACTATATAAGTCCGTAAGTGCCGACGTGTGATAGAAGATGTAGTACGAAAAAGAGGCGGACGTACTTCTATCAAATAGTATGTGTGTCAGGTTAAGAGTGTAGGTACCCATAAAACGAATACATGCAAGAGAATACTTATGCGTAATAAGAAGCGAAAGAAGGTATGCCAAGATCGCAAGTGGTACTTAATATAGAATCTGTACCTAACCCTCTCCATACTCTCTGCCCTCAACCCTCTAGCTTGACTGTATGTATGTACTACTAAAACGACTTAAGACTAACGGGTCTTTTACGCGATTATTGAGATATATACATAGGTACCTCTTTATTACCCGACGTTTCGGCCCTGTTACAAGAGCCGTGGTCACGGGTGGACTGGCTTCAGCTCATCGTCGTCTTCGTGAAGTGCGGGTTTGTTCAACTACCCTCACTTCGTCGTCACTAACTATTGTGTTCGGAGAGCCACTACGGCATACCACACTGATAGTATCAGCAAGCGGGCGTTCGGTGAGGTGGCGAGTACATTTGCTGATAACCGGATTCCACGACGTAGATAGTCGATATCCATCTTCCCGGTTAAAGTTGGGATACTTTTTTGTTTCCACGGCTTTCCGCACTATCCTGGAGTAATAGTGTCCGTCAGTGGATAGGACTTGTGGCTTGTGGAGTTCAATCCAGTGGTTGGGACCCGATTCCAACAAATGCTCGGCAATCGCAGACTTGTTTATTTGGCGGTTTTTTACAGCTACATGTGTTCTTTGACCCTCTCAGCGATAGTACGTTTGGTCTGTTCGATGTATGAACTACCACAGCTGCAGTCTACCTTATAAACACCCGGTGTCTGTAGAGGAATGGTATCTTTAGGGGTTCACAGGTGGTTTACGACTTTGGAGTGTGGCCTATATACAGTCTTAATGTAGTATCTTTGTAGTACTGTTCCAATTTTGTCCGTCACTCCTTTCACGTACGGCATAAATGCTGGTGCTCTGCTTACTCCCAAGGGTACCTTGTTCCTTTCACGGTGTTGTGTATGTCCCTGATACCCGTTCTGCTTCAACACTTCCTGAACATGAGCGAGCTCTTTCTGTAAGTGTTCAGGGTCACAAAGATCATAGGCTGTAATGTACTCCGGTGATCAGCAAATGTACTCGCCACCTCACCGAACGCCCGCTTGCTGATACTATCAGTGTGGTATGCCGTAGTGGCTCTCCGAACACAATAGTTAGTGACGACGAAGTGAGGGTAGTTGAACAAACCCGCACTTCACGAAGACGACGATGAGCTGAAGCCAGTCCACCTGTGACCACGGCTCTTGTAACGGGGCCGAAACGTCGGGTAATAAAGAGGTATGTATATATCAAATACTCGCGTAAAAGACCCGTTAGTCTTAAGTTTATAATGTGTACAAAACGCGAAAGTTTAAAGAAGTACTAAAACGACGTTACAGGTTACCAGGTGCCATATTAACCTGGTAACCCACCGTCTTTACAGAAGCAGGCTAGAAGGGTTGCCTGCTGTATCTCAGCCCACACACGTCTTCACTCACCATCATGGGATAAAACGTGAACCTAAAGATACGAATGTGGCCAAAGTCTGCTGGCGCCATGGAGTAATTCTCTTAGTACGTACCCGGGTGCTCAGCAAATAGAAGAAGTAACACACTGGGTATTATAATAAAAGGGGTGTAGTCTTAACTTTTACTTAACTTTATTACTCCGACGTGACGTTACGTGTACCACGTAACCAAGCTTCCACAAACCATCCAGGTCATCAGTGTGTCTAGTACCAGTTCCTTACGTTAATTTACTCGAAATACGTTTTCATATTCCTCCATACATTTCGCACAGTTCCCTAAGGTTACCGCTAGGGGCGCTGGGGTGAAATGTATGGGGAATACGAAAACATATTTCAAGCAAATTAATGTAAGGAAATGGTACTGGACACTCAGCTCGTTGGCCATTGATAAACGACCGTTTTCTAGTCCCAGTTACTGATCATTAATGAGAGGTCTTCAAACGTTTTAGGGTAGAGGGATTTCAATCAAATCTATATATTTAATACGACAATTTGTCTGTCTATCTGTCCGTCCGTCGCGTTTTTCAATTATAATTAATAATACATACATTTGCATGAAATATTAAAATATTCGTAGAAGTTTAGGGAAGGGTTTTTTTTGTGTTTCCGGCGATACAAAGTTTGCTGGGATAACTAGTATATTATAAATTCAAGACTTTTACAAGACAAGAATTTAATTCAGTTCTTTCTCAATTCCCCAACATGACATAACAACCAAATCACGTGATATCCTATCTTTTTCTAGAAATGACAATCGATTTTTCAAAAGTATGTTACATAATAATGTACCTAACAATAAATACAGGTATACAGTAAGCAATAGACGTCTATTGCTTACTGTATACCCTACACCTACGTAGGTGCGGCCGCGGCCTAGGCCGCAACCTAGCGACCTAGGTCCGCAAATTAAAAATAAAGGAAAGTAATACAGTAATTCCACCATTATGTAATCTGGACCTAAACAACAGCCGGAACAATGTAAGATATCTTTAATCTCATCATTTTGGGCTATTGGGCATTTTCACATTGCACGATAATAACACACGATATCGTGACGATATCGTCAGTAGCAGCAGTAACTTTAAGGTAAGAATCTAAACTATTATCGTTACGATATGTCACGATATCGTGCTATGTGAAAACTCCCATTGGCTATCGTATTATATTCTCTATTATATTTATTTATGCCTACGGCGGCGGCGCGGCGGCGTGCGGCCTTATAATATAACCTAATATTGCTGGACTCGATAACGTCGCTTGTATATTGTACTTGTTTTTTATTCATTTTAGAACTGAGAACTACTTTCAACTCGAGAACGGTAAGAGCTAGAGACTCAGTGTAAACGCCAATCGACTCAGGATGGTCAAAGACCTCTAAAATGAACTTGACATTTGACCTCTGATCTCAAGGTCAAGGTCAAATCGAGAACGGTAATAGTTAGAGACTCAAGACCAGCTGCAATCAACTCAACATGGTCAAAGACCTCTAATATAAACTTGACCTTTGATCTCAAGGTCAAGGTCAAAACGAGGTCAAATCAAGAACGGTAATAGTTAGAGACTCAAGACCAGCTGCAATCAACTCAGCATGGTCAAAGACCTCTAAAATGATGTTGAACTTTTTTTTTTTTATTTGAACTTCATTTCATGTTTTTTAGATTTTATGAAAAAACTTTCGAAAACTCTAAAATATATGGCAAATTTTTGCCATATTTTAACTTGTTTTGCTTATAATGTATAAATGTTAGCTCCGTCGTCAATATTGTAATTTCATAGATACTATTAGAAAAGAGTAGGTAGCCGTTAGGTTTATTGCCAAGTTCTTTCTCTCAGGCTCTACCTATACGGTCGGGGTCTCGGAGCGGCCGCGGCCTTGGGAATAAAAAAACCAAAGGCTGTACCTATTGTGTATATAGTATTTTGTAATGTAAATATTTTTAAAATATTAAGAAAGAAATTATAAATAGATCACAAAAACTGATGTCATCCCGCCGATGACATCAGTTTTTGTGATCTATTTATAATTTCTTTCTTAATATTTTAAGAATAGTTTAAGCAAACTCATTGCTTTGAAATACAAAAATATAAATATTTTTAGTATTTAATTATGTATATTTTGTACATTGTAATTCTTATTTAGACTTTAAATGTAACCTTCACGACTGACTTTCTAAATTGTTACCTTGTAACCCACTTTAATAAACATATTTATCATTTTCATTTTTATTTTAATACAAATCTTTAACGAACAATACTTCAATATTACACAAAACGGACAATCTTCAGTAAGATTACACTTTATTTGAGTAAATATAATTTTCTACCTCGCCTGCGCTATCCAAACACGTCATGTTAAAACTAAATTAATAAAGTAGGAATAAAATATGTTTCAGTTTGTATTAAACACTACAAATCGAATAGCCTATGTCATATTAGAAGAGAACATACTGAATAGCACATCAAAATAATATACTATGAAATTAATTGTAATAAAATTAAATCAAAAATATAATATTAACTAGCGGACGCCCGCGACTTCGCCCGCTTGCCAAATTAAATACACAAAAACCTTCCCCGAGAAACACTCAATCCATTAGTGAAAACCGCATCAAAATCAGTTGCGTAGTATAAAATTAATACTATCAGGCGTTACTTTTCCGAAGTCCATAGTTAAATTAAATAAATCTAACTACTTTGCAATATTCCGCCACATGCAAATTACCCAACTCTCGTATTTATTCATGCACAAATCCGCCCTCCAAACCCACTTAGGCCGAAAGAATAGAGAAATAATTTTGAAAATAGAATAAATATGAGAGTTGTGTTATCGTGCAAAAAAAAATAAAAAAAAAAAATACCTCGACACGTGTTTCGCCCCCAACCAAACCCTAGTATAAAGATCTATTATAAGCATACATACGAACGGAGCAAGTTTGTTTTATACTATGTTATGAATGATTTATTGTGCAATTCAGTATTTTAGTTCATTATTTTTTTTCACTTCATTGGAGATAAAGTACCTTTACAACAATATAATATTAAATATGTGCAGTATGTTCAAAAAGAACTATAAATGTTTCTACTGATTCTAATATCAAATCAAGCATCTTTTATTTTGACCGCAACATAATTTCGTAACACAAACACGTAAAGAACTCTCAGAATAGTAATGGTTACAAAAACAGTAGTTAATATTACCGCTAAAAGTATCAAAACTAGATCTAGCTCTAGGTATTCTCTCCACTTCATATTGGCTGCAGGTGCTCGCAAATGTTTGGCTCCACGGCAAAGACCTTATAATACAACGGACATAGGATCTAGAACAAATCGCAAGAAAATAATGTCCCGAGTCGACCTATACATTATACATAGGCATACATAGATATAAACAAATTTCATATTAAAATTTAAACCTTGATTCAACGGAATAGTGTTCACTTTTGTTTGCACTAATTTATCGCATTACGTAGCTTCTATCTGTCCGCCTGACTAATTCACCTTATGCAGCTTATACTTGAACTACGTGAACATAGAAACAATGGAGTAGGTTTATTTTGTTAAAGTCTTTTAAGGATTCCATGATATGTACCTACGTAGGCGTAATAATTAATGTAAGACTACAATAAATTCCATAATCTTATAAATTGTAATTACTTGTTTATGTTAGACGAAATAAGCTGAAAAACTAATTAACGACTGACAAAGATTTTTTTTTTCGAGTCAGTTTCATAATAAGTAACTGTAGTGTATGAATAACAAAAAGGGAATTAATGAATTTAACTAATTATAATATTATAAATGCCAAACTTCTTGCGGGTGTCAAAGTTCTTCCGCTTTCATTACTATTTTCATAACGCTATGTCGCTACGTCTACTACAAGATAGCCGTGTTTCAAGTGACTGAATTAGTTGCTAAAACTGCGCATCATTAATTTATTTTTATCTTATGGTTAATTTTTGGGATACGAAATTATTGGCTACTAGCTGATCACCGTGACTCCGCCCGCGAGATATAGTTATCTCGGCCCCGATTCCCGTGGGAATACATTACCGAGAATCCAAATAAAAAGAAAATAACAGTACATACACGAAATAAAATGACATGTGTAATTATATTTATGACAAAACAATGATACCCTGTGAAAATTAAAAACATTTTTGGGCTTATCTCCTCCATTCAATCAAGGGATTCTTGTACAAGTTTCATAAAGATCGGACCTCTTTTTGTTATGTCCATAAAATGAGCCAAACAAACAAGATTGTTATTTTTTGGATCAAAATATTCTTCTCGCCGTGCTAGGGCAATAATATTTTTCCATTGTGCACAGTGTACTGGATCCCGAGGAAAACTGAAATAGATGTTGGTTCATATAACGAAAAAAAAATCATAAAGAGCCAAGGCGTCTCCACTATAATCTTTGTTCCAAATAGTTTTATCGCTATCGGTAATCCGAATAAATCTGAATGGTCATTTTGTTAGTACATTATTCAGTGAAAATGAAATGGTCTCTTTCTTTTTACTGAGCTTGGGATGAGTTCGAAAGAGACAGATAGGTACTTCGGTATTGGACTGGATTGCAATATTTACTTTTGTCTTTTAATTTATTATCGACGAAATACTGTATTTTAAGTGAAATAATAAATTGCAAATAATAAAACAAAAGCTTATTTACTGAAAATATGATACACCGTCTTCAATTTGCTTTTTTTTCGTAGTTTTTACACGTTTTTACAATACAGTACGGCATTGTGCAACGTGTTGTCGTTCAGTTGTCAAAATCAAGACTGGCGGGCGATTGTTTCTCTTTTAGCGTTTTGTTTCTCTTTTAGTTCGGACACTTTTGAGCGATGATCCGAAATCCATTGTATTTAAAATCATTGCTCCACGGTGACGAATGACGTACTCTGTCCACCACACAGCACGATCCAGTGGTCTCGTGGGCTCGTCACGCATATATTCACGGAGCTGTATTATGTTGCGTCGAAAGCTGAAAATAGCAAAAACTATGCAGAAATTATGCAATAAAAAATTTACACAGTTAATACAAAAAGCAAGTACGGGTTTGACTTCAAGTTTCCGACAGAAATATTGTGCTTTTATTCAAATGGTGTGTGGGAGCTTTGGAATTCCATTTCTCTTGTCCCTATTTTCCCTTTACCTCTTTTTTATTTAGTAGAGTGATACTTATTTGGTTATAACGTCACGAATACTATTTGCTATAACTTATGTCGTCTGCTTGTTTTGTTTCCTATCTAAGTGATAGAAAAAATAAATAATTAAACAATAAAAAACCCGACTGCTTAATATCCAGATATTTAACTATAAGCAAGCATTCAGACCCCGTCGAAATCCATCCAGCCGTTACGCCTGAAGAGAGGAACAAAGAAACATACAAACAGACATACATTTATACATGTATGTATGTGCGAAATATATAACAAAATCAAAATATCTTTATTCATGTAGGTCACAAAGTAACACTTATGAACGTCAAAAAAAATGCCTAACCTCGCTAACACAGTCGGCTAAAAAAAATACCAACCTTTCATCACCTATAACAGTATTGATTGCTTGTGTCACGAGCTCTACGTTAAGTGCTTCCATATCAAGTCCAACTCCAATCTTGTGATACGTATACTGTTCAACATTGTACCATTGATCACCCAACATAGGTATACCAATCAGTGGCACACCCGCTGTTATGGCCTCGTCAGTTGATTGTAGACCTCCTTGCGTTATAAATAGCTTGATATTAGGATGTTCTGTGAAACGAAAATCTGGTCAAATAAACTAATTACTGAAGCTAGCAATTTGTACGAGTGTTTTATAATTTTTGAGAACATTAATTATAATGCTAAATTATGTTTCTGATAATTTATTATAAGAGGTTCCCTTTATTGGGGAAAGACTTGAGTCGGAATTGCAATTCAGTACGTCGGTTTTGAGATTCTATGATTTTCTCATAAGTAGAGATTAACTTACTTAGTAAATCCGACTGGGGTAACCACTTAGATATCTTAATATTACTCGTACGTCCTGGTAATTCGTCTTTGTTCCATTTCCACAAAACATCGTATTTTAACTTTGAAACTGCATTCACTAAAGTTTGGATTACTTCAGGTGGTAAAAGTGAAGGATCGACGTTTGTGCCAAAACTTAAATAAATTACTCCAAACGTAGAGGAATCTAAGTACGACTTAAGGTCCTGAAATTATGAAGTTGAGAAGTAAATCAATAAATCAGAGTGTGAATTAGGACTGTAACGATTATTTCATCTAATAAAATAAAAGGGCATATTTTTGTTCATACTTAGATTATGTTATAGACTTACCGATGGCAGTTCTTTATCTGGCTTTTGATGCAGTCCACCCATGTATAGCACCGTTGGTGGTACAGGCCGAATGCCCTCAAATATAGGATGCACATTAAGAAACAACATGGCTACGTTGTTGTTTAATTCATCAAAAGAGGGAAGATTGTTTCCGAAATGTGTTTTGAGTATATTATGTTCTAATGCATAATTATTATAATAATTTTTTTGCAGCATGTAATCATTATACAACTCAGTAAATTTTTCCCAGAGAGTTAAATTGTAAAGTCTTTGACGAGTTATGGCTGGATATAGAATGGGATGTGTAGGTGCACCTATGACTGCGTAGTTGTCTATTGATGCTCCAAAAGAACTAACTTGGATCACAGGTGCATTATAAACATGGGAAAACACTATCGGAAGACGTACGCAAGCCTCTGCTAAAATCAGATCAAATTTTTGACTTTTATCTTTAATTATTTTTTTAACTTGTTTATCTTTTAACTGGAGATCGAAAACTTTATTAAGAAGTTCTAATATAAATCTGATTTGATCTATTTGAGCATTTGATTTTCCTTTGGACGCTTTCATAAATGTCTCCACCCAAATGTTATACGAGATGTCATGAACATCAATCTCCGTTAAGTTTTGCACTTTTGGTTCATAAAAAACTGGATCTGGTGTAATTACGACAACCTCATGTCCTCTTCTGGCTAGTTCACGAGTTAAAGGCCGGAACACTACTTGATGACTTATAGAAGGCACTGGAAACACTGCTAGTATTCTTGCAGCTTCACTTGAACTCATTACTACATACCACAAAACTAAATGTATTAATACGGTCATCTTGCTAGTTGCATCTAACTTGAATACTCAACGACATAACCAATTGAAATGGTTTCCGTATTTATAGTAATTGGCAAACGACTATCAAGTTATCTATAATGAATAATAATATCTCTACCTACATTATTTATTACCATATTACTATGTTTATCAATCATTCCTCAGTCAGCAGAAAATCCGCGTGGAACTTTAGAATAACATGGGTTTCAAAGTTTTTGGAAACTGGAAAGCAATTATTATTATTATTTGTTTCCTCTACAGGCCTAATGGCTAGAAGGATTTCGACGAATGGGGTCTCTAATGAAAGGTATTTATTTAATAAGTTAATATCATGGAGTACACAAATGAGAATAACAATATACTCTGGCTGATTGAACAGCCAAGTAGACCGATATTATTATATACATCTAATCACTGAGCATGATTTATGACATAAATATTGATAAATTAGGTTCCTTAAAGTTTAATTTAGCCTATTTCAGTGCAGGTCAATCACTAGATGAGGTTTTTTTGCGATGTTATGATACCCCAAATGTTTTTTTTAACTCAATTCTGTGAACGCGGAGTTAAATGACTTTGATGTGACTTTGACGCAAATCTTTAACTATAAGTACCTACCTATACCTATTAAATATTTTTGCATCACATGCAAATCATAATATTTACAAATATTGCACTTGTTATCTTATCTAGCACGCAATGTGATTATAATTGATGTAAGTCACGTTGAGATAACGTATTTTAGTATTCATACGAAAGCAAACATTTCATCTCAAGTGTTCACAACTGCTTTGAGTAATTTGTTTGTAAAATTCTATCAAAATTTCCTGGGTTCAAGTCAAATATCGCATGTCTTTATTTCCAAAAGGGTAGACTGAGTCACATCCCGTGTATAACTTTGTTAGTCCCATAATAGGCGAGCCTATGTCTGTTTTTAAGCACTTATGATATATTTAAAGAGCCTGTCCAGCCTCAGAGCCTGTCAGTAGCCTTGGAGCCTTGTCCATCTGTTACTATATGCAGGTCACAGTTGTGGATAACAAATCAACCTCATTGGTTCTGCCTAAGGGCCGGATATGTTAATAGGAATTCTTAGCACGTTTGTCGTCATCCAATGAACCTATTCCCAACCCAGTTGGGTTTAGCTGTCTAGTCTAACTATATTGCGGATTCGATATTTTCCGTGAAGCAACTGTCATCAAACCTCCACAACCCATTCATTGGCGATATCTAACTTCTGTAGGTAGACTATTTTTGGAACTCAACTACCCGTAACGACTGCCATGTTTGAATGTTCGTAGGCAATTGAGACCGACGGCGACCGCTTAACGTGCCTTCACGGAGGAGTCTCAGTGTCTTCAGATATGGTCACCCATCCTGAGATCGAACTGGATATTATTTGTTTAACCTATACAACAAGAAAACCTAACCGGTTACCACTTAGCCCTTCTATATCTTATAGCCTTTGTAAAAATCCATAACTATTTTTTATCAACAACCAGAACCGATGTTATATTTATACTTACTTAGTAAATATCTCTGCTATCATCTGCATGTAACAAAGGGAAGAATTAAGGAAGAAGCCTCGTTTAATTTTCCAGTAACCATGTAAATGTCTCAGTTCTGTGCGCTTATCTTTATAATGAGCAGCGGAAACTTCGCTCATGAGGGGATACGGTGAGGTCCAAATGTTGGCGAGTGTTGTAATGATGATAAATATGATTTATGTAGGCTAATGGATGCAAAGCCAGAAATTTGTTTAAAAATTCAAATAACCAAGTTCCTTTTTTTGGTTAAGAAATGTTGATTCAGCGGATGTTATTACGGATGTTATTACAGAAATCCGAGTTTTGATTTGAATAAATTTGGGAAGGAAATATAATATGGGTACCTATTACCTTCTAGCGCAGATAAGAATACTATACTATTGTTCGCCCTAAGGTCGAACAGTAGACCTCGCGAACATTAGAATTGCAATGGGCCAGGTATCTACACTGTTAAAAATTATGTAATTTTCCATTAAAAAAAAATACATAAACATGTAGAATGTACCGAAAATAGGTGTGAAAATAATGAAATTGTGAAAAATTACATAATTTTCGGAAATTTCACAGATTTTATATTAAAATTTCATACTTTTACGTAATTTTCGCTTATTTTTATGTAATTCTACATATTTTTATGTAAATTTTTTTGTAAAATTGGGTACAACAATTGTATTATTACAGGAGCAATACATACAAAATCGGTAAGTTTACTTTAGAAAAGTGTAAAATTCCCGAAATAAAGGTGTTATTCCATAAATTAAGTAAAAGTACTAAGTAATGTAATTTTACTTTAAATACAAGTAATTTTCAATTAAAATTCTTTAAAAAAACAACACAGTTATCAGTAAAAATCCATATTTTTTAAATTTCATATTTTATTTCTATAATTTTCGATAATTTTAATGTATTTGTAAAACGTGTAAAATAACAGAATGATTTGTATTTTTACACATTGATTAGGGTTACTATAGGAGTAATACATAAAAAATGTGTAACTATCCTTTTAAAATGTGTGATTTACCCGAAATAACGTGGTTTTCCATAAATTCAGTAAAAGTACACAATTATGCAATTTTACCTTGATTGCGAGTAATTTTCGAATAAAATTCTGTAAAAAAAACAACAGTTTTCAGTAAAACTCCATATTTTTTAAATTTCATATTTTATTTCTGTAATTTTCGTTAATTTTAATATATTTGTACCTAAAACGTGTAAAATATATATAATTGTGTGTGTGTTGGTGTTGGTAACCTTTACTCAGCAATACTCTGCAAATGACTGTGACGTAACTGTAACGTTACAATCCCTAAGTGAAATTTTGTTTGTTTTTAGATACTTATTAATTTTTTGTTTATTTTTTGAAAAGAATAAATGTTTACTTCTGCGCTACAAATTGTAGTAGGTATCTCTGATTATCCTGACGTGAAGTTGTATCATCAGAATGAATTTTATCAGAGCTATTTTCCTCTGTAGACAACAGTGAGACAGGTGGTATGAACAACTCACTACTATAATTATCATCATCTGATACTTTATTTCTTTTAATAAATTTATCTTCTAAGAAAGTGACATCTCGTGCCTTTATGCAATCTTTTGGTTTTTCAGGATCCACTAACCTATACGCTTTAGTACTCACCAGTATATATTTCTTGGCTTTAGGTTCTAGTTTATTCCGACAGTGTACATGTGCATATGTGACGCAGCCAAATATACGTAAATGTGATATGCATACCTTTGTATTTGTCCACTTTTCTTCTGGGGTGAAGCCTCTAACTGCTACAGTGGGTGAACGGTTCTTGAGATAGACGGCTGTGTTCACAGCTTCAGCCCAATACCTCTGTCCAAGACCCGCTTCTTGTAGCATACAGCGTGCCTTATCCATAATACTTCTATTGGCACGTTCTGAGATTCCATTCTGCTGTGGTGAATGCGGCACAGTTGTTTGCTGTATAATACCGCACTCCTTAAAAACATGAAATTTTAAATTACAATATTCAGTTCCATTATCACTACGCATAATTTTTAATTTCTTATTAGTCTGGTTTTCCACAAGTTCTTTCCAAGCTTTAAATGTATCAAAGACTTCATCTTTCCTCTTTAAAAAATAAACAAAAGTTTTTCTCGAGTAATCATCAATGAATGTTATGAAATATTTCGCACCACCAAATGATTTACTTGGCATTGGACCACATAGATCAGTGTGTACCAACCCTAAAACCTCTGTCGCTCTATTTAAAGATTTCTTCGGAAAAGATATACGAGTCTGCTTTCCCTCGATGCATGACACACACTTCTGAAAAATGCTTTTATTATAAGAAATACCAGTAACCATACCATTTCTCAAGAGCTCCATGCTGCGGTGGTTGAGGTGACCAAGCCGACGGTGCCATACCTCCTGAGAAGCAATTCCTTTCTCCTCTCCAGCTACATACTTAGCCTCAGCCTTTGGACACACAACCTGCATCTTCTTAGTACAACCTGAATGTATTTCACTAAGGGAAGAGTCACGTTTCATGGTTAAGTTACAATTTACAATAGGTTTTACAATAGGTTCCACTGTTTCTAACCGATAAATACCATCAGTGAGTATGGCTGTCGCTAACACAACATTTTTATCATAAATGGTACACTTGCTAGAACTAAACACACATTTAAACCCTTTCCTAACCATTGCACTAACTGACAATAGATTTATAGTCAACTTAGGTACATAATATACATTGCTAATGGTTTTAACATTACCATTCTTTAAAGTAACATTGACTGAACCTTTACCTGCAGTATACAACTTATCACCATTAGCTATGTTCACTTCAATTGGTTTTTCATTACTAAAGTCACTAACTATTACACTGCGGTCTCCGCACATGTGTTCAGTAGCTCCACTGTCTATGTACCACTAACCACACTTGATATTTGATGATAGCGCCATAAGAAGTGCCTTTGAATTGTCTGTATTATTATTATAGGTCTTCCCAAACTTTAACTTCAGTCCAACATGCTTTGGGCAATTATTTATATAGTGACCCTCCTGTTTACATCGATAACATTTTTTAGGTTTTTGAGTAATTAAGGCACTAGCACCATCACATTTATCATTTCTTCGGATGTTCTCTTGTAACAACTTTCCTTTAACAATTTCACTTGAAAGTTTTACATTTGAGTTTTCCATGGCCATGATGAGTGGATCATAATCCGATGTCAATCCACTCAACATTATCACCGCAACAAAATCATCCTCCAATGATGATTCTATCTCAGCTAGCTGTTGCGACAACTCAGTGATTTTGTTAATATAGGTCTCCATATTGTTGCATTCACTTAGCTTGGTTGCAAATAATGTTCTAAGAAGCCCTAGCCTACGACATAGTCCTTTGTCTTCGTATGCTCTTCTTAAATTATTCCATGCTTCGAATGCTGTTTTGGCGTTGCGTATATGTGGAATAATAGATGGCAAAACCGTCAATGCTATCCGCGCCAAAGCTTTCTGTTGTTTGGCGGCATCGTGGTCAGCTTTTTCCACACATTCGCCAAGTTCTTCCTGTATCAGCAACATCTTCATCATAAACTTCCAGGAACTATAATTTTCTATTCCTTTAAGTTTTTCTATTGAGTAGAAAGCCGATGTGGCAGAGCTCGCCATTTTCGGGAACACGTTGTAAGTTTGTATTATAGGTTAGAATTACAAGTTTGTCGGTTTCCCGTTTTTCGTGCAAATACGCGTATTTTTGTAATTTCGCGATTACCTGGGCACATAACCTGAAGGATTATGTGGAATAACAAAGACTCTGTACAGGATTTACACAGTTTTTTTTTGAGACGAGGTATATCAACAAACAGCATCGATCACTTCAGAGTTCAAGGAGCAACTACACGATGGTTAAACTAACCACCGACTAGTCGATGTCAAACGTCAGTTTGACATGACACATGACATTGACACATATTGAGTTTGCACTACTTATACTTTACCAACACTTACTGCTACCGCTACCGCAGCCGCGACCGCTACCGCTACAGCTGTCGCTACAGCTATCGCTACCGCTATCGCTACCGCTATCGCTACCGCTATCGCTACCGCTATCGCTACCGATATCGCTACTGCTATCGCTACCGCTACCGCTACAGTGACGTTATACGTTGGTGTTGGTGTTGGTGTTGGCGTTGGCGTTAGTTGGTGTTGTTGTTGGTGTTGGTGTTGGTGGTGGTGGTGGTGTTGGTAATTGTGTTGGCTTTGGCGTTGGCGTTGGCGTTGGCGTTGGCGTTGGCTTTGGCGTTGGCGTTGGCTTTGGCCTTGGCGTTAGCGTAAGCGTCAGCGTAAAATAAAATAAAATAAAATAAAATAACGTTTATTATCTTTGAAATTTTCAGAAAATTATTTAGATTCGTCAGAAGTTGGTGTGACTCTACCGAGGGTTCCAAAATGCAACGAGACTGAGAAGAGCCCTCAAGAAACTCAGCTCGGCTTTTTTCAAAATATTTCATCTTAAATCTAATACAGAGTTATTTAGAAAGGAGCAATTCGTTACGTTGTTACAACCAGGCCGCCTTGTCATCTAAGAAATCATTAATACTATAATAAGCTTTATGGCACAATTTACTTTTTATTAGTTTTTTAAATTTATTGACAGATAAATTTGCTATTTCGGTTGGCAATGTATTGTACATTCGAATAAAGTTCCCCGCAAAAGAATTACTCACTTTATGAAGCTTAAATTTAGGAACAGCCAGTTTATCCTTATTTCTTAAGTTTAGATTATGATTATCACTATTTTTCACAAATTTACTTTTGTTCTTGTGGGTATACAATAAAATTTCATAAATATACTGTGAATACACTGTAAGGATGTTAATATGCTTAAACTTATCTCTTAATGACTCCCGAGACCCCATTCCACAGATAGTCCGGATAGCCCTCTTCTGCAACACAAAGATGCATTCCATATCGGCAGCGTTACCCCACAGTAGTATGCCATATGTCATGATACTGTGGAAGTAGCTGAAGTAGACAAGACGCGCCGTTTTAATGTCTGTAAGTTGTCGGATCTTTTTGACAGCATAGGCTGCTGAACTAAGCCTGGCCGAAATTTTCCCGATATGAGGCCCCCATTGCAATTTGGAGTCTAACGTTATGCCCAGAAAGACAGTGTCATCGACCAATTCTATTATATCATCCCTAACCTTAACACTGGTTTTAACAAGTCTTACATTAGGTAAGGTGAATCTTACACATTTAGTTTTATTTTCATTTAATAATAAATTATTAGCACAAAACCAGTGGACTATCCTAGAGAGGGCAATGTTTACATCGTCAAGTTCGCGCTGTCCACGTTTAACTTTAAATATTAAAGAAGTGTCATCAGCAAACAAAACTACCTCGTGGTCGTCTCTTATGAGGTGATGGAGATCATTAATATATACTAGAAAAAGAAAAGGTCCCAAAATTGAACCCTGCGGTACCCCCATTGCTACAGGAGAACCAGGTGACTGTTTACCATTGATAACTACTTTCTGGACCCTATCACTTAAGTAAGAATTGACGAAATTCAAGGCCGTCCCCCGGATTCCGTAATGATCAAGTTTCTTAATTAAAGTCTGGTGCTGAACGCAATCGAAGGCCTTAGATAAGTCACAGAATACACCATAAGCATCATATGACTCATCCCAGGCCCTGTATATACACTCTAATAATTTAATACCGGCATCAGTGGTGGACCGACCACGAGTGAAACCGAATTGTTTTGTATATAATAGTTTATTAACGTTAAAGTGATTTTGCATTTGATTAAGCATAATTTTTTCAAAAATTTTACTAAATGTAGGTAGTACAGAAATGGGACGGAATTTACCCACCGGACCCAACGGAGCGTTACTTGGTGTACCGCTACCGCTACCGCTATCCCTATCACAATCACTATCGCTACCGCTATCGCTACCGCTATCGCTACCGCTATCGCTACCGCTATCGCTACCGCTATCGCTACCGCTATCGCTACCGCTATCGCTACCGCTATCGCTACCGCTATCGCTACCGCTATCGCTACCGCTATCGCTACCGCTATCGCTACCGCTATCGCTACCGCTATCGCTACCGCTATCGCTACCGCTATCGCTACCGCTATCGCTACCGCTATCGCTACCGCTATCGCTACCGCTATCGCTAACGCTACCGCTATCGCTACCGCTATCGCTACCGCTATAGTTACCGCTATCGCTACCGTTATCGCTAGCGCTATCGCTACCGCTACCGCTACTGTTATAAGTTTAACACACGTTATAAGTTTATGCTGGTGTGCGTTGGTGTAGGTGTTGGCGCTGGCGTTAGTGTTAGTGTTGGTATTGGTGTTGGTGTTGATGTTGGTGTTGGTGTTGGTGTTGGTGTTGGTGTTGGTGTTGGTGTTGGTGTTGGTGTTGGTGTTGGTGTTGGTGTTGGCGTTGGTGTTGGTGTTGGTGTTGGTGTTGGTGTTGGTGGTGGTGGTGGTGGTTGTGTTGGCGTTGGCGCTGGCGTTAGTGTTAGTGTTGGTATTGGTGTTGGTGTTGATGTTGGTGTTGGTGTTGGTGTTAGTGTTGGTGTTGGTGTTGGTGTTGGTGGTGGTGGTGGTGGTGGTGTTGGCGTTGGCGTTGGCGTTGGCGTTGGCGTTGGCGTTGGCGTTGGCGTTAGCGTTGGCGTTGGCGATGGTGTTGGCGACAGCGGCAGCGGTAGTGGTACACCAACGTGTACCGCTACCGCTGCCCTTACTGCTACCGCTACCGCTGCCGCAACCGCTACCGCTACAGCTGTCGCTACAGCTATCGCTACCGCTATCACTACCGATATCGCTACTGCTATCGCTACCGCTACCGCTACAGTGACGTTATAAGTTGGTGTTGTTGTTGGTGTTGGTGTTGGTGGTGGTGGTGTTGGTAATTGTGTTGGCTTTGGCGTTGGCGTTGGCGTAAGCGTCAGCGTTACTTGGTGTACCGCTACCGCTACCGCTATCCCTATCACAATCGCTACCGCTACCGCTATCGCTACCGCTATCGCTACCGCTATCACTACCGCTATCGCTACCGCTATCGCTACCACTATCGCTACCGCTATCGCTACCGCTAACGCTACCGCTATTGCTACCGCTATCGCTTCCGCTATCGCTACCGCTATCGCTACCGCTGCCCTTACTGCTACCGCTACCGCTGCCGCGACCGCTACCGCTACAGCTGTCGCTACCGCTATCGCTACCGCTATCGCTACCGCTGTCGCTACCGCTGTCGCTACCGCTATCACTACTGCTATCGCTACCGCTACCGCTACAGTGACGTTATAAGTTGGTGTTGGTGTTGGCGTTGGCGTTAGTTGGTGTTGTTGTTGGTGTTGGTGTTGGTGTTGGTGGTGGTGGTGGCGTTGGCGTTGGCGTTGGCGTTGGCGTTGGCTTTGGCGTTGGCGTTGGCTATGGCGTTGGCGTTGGCGTAAGCGTCAGCGCTAATTGGTGTACCGCTACCGCTATCGCTACCGCTACCGGTATCGCTATCGCTACCGCTATCGCTACGGCTATCGCTACCGCTATCGCTACCGCTATCGCTACCGCTATCGCTACCGCTATCGCTACCGCTATCGCTACCGCTATCGCTACCGCTATCGCTACCGCTATCGCCACCGCTATCGCTACCGCTATCGCTACCACTACCGCTGCCGCTATCGCTATCGCTACCGGTATCGCTACCGCTGTTTGTGTTGGCGTTGGCGTTGGCTTTGGCGTTGGCGTTGGCGTTGACATTGGCGTTGGCGTTGGCGTTGGCGTTGGCGTTGGCGTTGGCGTTGGCGTTGGCGTTGGCGTTGGCGTTGGCGTTGGCGTTGGCGTTGGCGTTGGCGTTGGCGTTGGCGTTGGCGTTGGCGTTGGCGTTGGCGTTGGCGTAAGCGTTAGCGTTAGTTGGTGTTCCGCTACCGCTGCCGCTACTGCTACCGCTGCCGCTGCTGCTACCACAATCGCTACCGCTATCGCTACCGCTATCGCTACCGCTACCGCTATCGCTACCGCTATCGCTACCGCTATCGCTACCGCTATCACTACCGCTATCGCTACCGCTATTACTACCGCTATCGCTACCGCTATCGCTACTGCTATCGCTACCGCTATCGTTAACGCTATCGCTACCGCTATCGCTACCGCTACCGCTACCGCTATCGCTACCGCTACCACTACTGCTACAGCTACCGCTACCGCTGCTGCTAACACTAACACAGTGACGTTATAAGTCTGTGTTGGCGTTGGCGTTGGCGTTGGCTTTGGCGTTGGCGTTGGCGTTGGCGTTGGCGTTGTATAGTTAATGAGGAATGGGATGGGGGTGAAAAGACTTTCTCAGTGGCGTCTCACACAACTGCATCTGAATTGACAGTTCCAAATTCCCCTACTTCAAGCATAAATAGCAATTTTAGCGATTTTCAAATCTCGTACAGTAAATTTCCATCAGCGCTTTTGTCAAAACTAAACAATGAAAAACTAATTTTACCTTCTGATGTCAATATTATTGTAAGAAATGTAGTAGATGAACTTCTTCATCATGAAAACTTACCTACAAGGTCAAATTATAGAGTGATTGCATGAGAATTGTGTTAAACATATCCACAATTGATCCTGATACAAACCAACTTATAGGATCGGGGTAATATACAGTTTTCAAAAAATTAGAAGAAAGAGTACACTACCTTCAACGGTCCCACAAAAGAGCACCCAACAGCTCTTGCTCTGACACAAGTACAACAAAAAATAAATCTAAATTAATTAAAAACTTAAGTTCCGGTTGCAAGGAGTGGCAACCGAGTGTTCCAGTCACATATTATGAAGATGAAGAAATAACGCTGGCGCAGAACTTATTTCTGGAAATAAAAAAACCAAAGAGATGAATCTAAGGTGGAATCGTAAATGAATGATGCTTATAGTTTACAGAGAACATTCCTGAATTCAACACCTGCACCTGCAGTGACTAGTATTGCTAATGAATGGCCAATATTATTAGAGGAAAAATATATGATAATACATTTTGACCGCCTTTGTGGCTTGAATTCTAACCTGTTCATGGACACCTTTCGCAGTAAAGTAACTGAATTACACGAGAAAATAAATGCACTGTTGCCAAAAAACAAACAAACGCTTCAGAGAACGACTTAGATGACACAGATAAAAATTATATAAACTTGCTACATTTAACAGCCAAATATTTTAAAGAGGATCTATCATAGATCTATATAAAATATGAGGTCCTTGTTATTTAAATATACCATAATTTTTTGTTAAACTTCTATTAGTGTGTAGCTTTACAAAAATAATTAGTGTTTGTATTCGTTTAGTTTCAGCTAGAGAAAAGAATATTTATGGAACTAAAATATTCCTCATAGATGGCAAAGAAAATGAAATTAAATGCACTGTTGCCAAAAAAAAACAAAAGAACGCTTCTGACAATGACACAGAGAAAAATGATGGCCAAATATTTTAAAGACGATCTTATCATAAATCTATGTAAAATATGAGGTAAGCACTTGTTATTTAAATATACTATATTTTTTTGTTAAATTTCTTTTAGTGTGTAGCTTTACAAAAATAATTAGTAAATGGTAAAAAGAGCAACTGGCATTAATTTTATTTTGCGTTTTGTTTTTAGGAACCGTTGTCCAGGTCTGATATTACTAGCCGAGGAAAAACCACAGTACCAAACATAGTTTCTGGTACCTATGTATTTTATGTACTAAACATATTATTTATTATATTAAATTAATTTTCAGCCTATTTGGACTATTAATAGTCCTACATTAGTAATGTATATGTCACAGCCAACTGGATAAATCAGCCAGACGGGCTAGCCGGGGGACAACTTGCCAAGTGACTGATTTAACCAGAAGACTGCGACATATGAATTTTGTTCTTAGTTGTGTGTTTTGTTTCACTTACTACATTACGTTGTATTTTTGTTTTGGTATAAACTTGTCAATAAATAAATAGGTAAATTTGATTGAAATGAAATGATTCTTACATGAAACCGAGTTGATCTGAACCTAAAAAGATATCGATCTGAATTATTTTTAGAGGCCAAAGGACTAAAGTTTGCCATTGGCGTTTGCCGTCAATCCATATTTTACTTAATAAAACTTTTTTACTTACAGGTATCGACGTCTTCGGAAGTTTGACACTCTCTCATGTCCTCTGACACTACATCTTTCCATCCCTGGGCAAAGGTCCAGAGGGAGACCCAGGACACGATGGATAGATGTAGTGTCAGAGGACATGAGAGAGTGTCAAACTTCCGAAGACGAGGACGTCGAGGATAGAGCAAAGTGGAAGAAATCAAATTTGTTTTTTATAAAACAAAAATGTAATTTCCGAAACAGACATGTAATTTTAAATAAAATAGGCCTGAAATACACACAACTTTATTTGTAATAATACATTTGTTTTCCTGAAAAACTCATGTACTTGCGGCAATTTTACTTAATACTATCAGTAATTTTACATAATATTTGAAGCAATTTTACATAATGATTTTAGTAATTTTACATAATTATAAGAAAGTGCACACAACTAACATGTATTTTCACATAATATTAACTTGAAAAGTACACATTTTTCTCAGTAGTTTTACATAAACTTTCCTGAAATGAGCATTTTACTTGCAGTAACTTCACAAAATTGTGTGTAGGTACTCACAATCGATATGTTGTTTTACATAAAATGTGCCTGAAAAATACTGAATGTTATCGGGAACATTACGTAAATTTTGTTGAATTTTACATAAATTTCATTACATTCTATAAAATTACATCATATTTGTGTAAAATTTTCGTTATGTCATTTTACATATTCATGAATACATATTTGTTATGTAAAATTACATGTCAAGTATTTTTACATAAATCGAATGTACTATACCTTATGTAAAATTACATCTTCATCGTGTAAAATTACATGTAAGTATGTAACGTAAATCCGATTTACTATACGTTATGTAAAATTACAGAAACATTTAAAATAACGTAACTGAAATTACAAACTTTTATGTAATTTTCCCTAAAAAATTTTAACAGTGTATACCTAATAGGATGTAACTAGTTGGTGGACACTTTAAATTACAGTTCTATTTTGAGGGTTTCCAATAGACTCTGAGTGACCGTGTTTTATGTAATTTTACATATACACATCATGCCTTTATCCCGAAGGGATAGGTAGAGGTGCTTTACACACCCACAATTTGCCAGTATTTTTAGTCCCATGTAATAGGGGGCAAGCTTATTGTCGTCACTTTAGAAAGTGGGTTATGTCCAATAAGGCCGAATTAATTTAATAAAGTAAGCAGCTTTATTTTAATTTTGAAAACTAAATTTGAAACCCGTTGCCTTGCGATGAAATGTTGATGAAAGGCAACAAAATTTTACGTGCCAGCCGCTGTGGCACAGCCAATTAAAGTCCTGGTTGTCTCGGACTCATGAACGGACTCAGATATTCACAGGACTCATTAATACCCTTGCAATGCCTTGCATGAACAATAAGCAATCGAATAACATCACTGTTTTATTACAAAACGTAATGTCACAGTATGTTCAACGAATAAACCACGGTATTAATGTTTTGAACATGTTTTATCTCGTTTATTTGATAAGTTCTCGCCGGAGCGTCATCTGTGCGCTCTCTAATGAATTAAACTTTTGATTTAACATGAGCAAACTTTAATATTGCAACATGACGTAAAATTGTTCAGGCGGGCAATATAAAATGAATACTACTTCAGTCTGTGAGATAAGTTTATTCAAAGTTGTCACTCTTCTTAATTATATACAATACTACCTGATACCTATTATTATCAGATTATATTAAAATAAAAAAGCCAGACATTGACACAAAACCGTCTTCAAATTATCGGATCAAATTAATAGGAGACCATTCTGGAATCAGTTGATTTCAATTATTTATTGTTTATTTAACCACACTAGCAGCTCATTGAGCTAATGCGTGTGTATCCCTGGATCTGAAGACAATGTTAAGTTGGTTCTTGAAAGCATTTACAGTGGGTGCTTTTATGATATATGTTTGGGCAGACTGTTCCACTCAGCGACTTTATAAAAGAAAATAAAACACCCAGTCAAAAGTTATGAGGTAACAGTATTAAAAAAATACCGTCGAATTAAGAACCTCCTCCTTATTTAGCCCTTTCAGCACTGAAAGTACCAAACGTGCGTTTATGCGCTTACGTTGCTATGCATTGAATACGGCAACGCGGGGGTGGGAAGGTGGCAGTCACGGGTAGCCGTGTGTCAAAAATGGACGTCGTGTATGTGAACGACAACGGTCGACGTAAGTAATTTATTTTTGATAAAAAATTGGATTTTGATATTGTTTTGTTTGTTTTTTATTTTGTTTAAATGTATCGTAATGGACTTGCGATACTATTTTTGCAATTACGTAAATTTTAGACATCATCCCAAGTCCACAAACTTTGAGCGCACGAGCTTGCGTTGTCGTTCTCACTTGTAGTATCAAGTATTCATTTTCATACAATTGACCTTTCTACTCTTATCTTCAGGTCGACCTTTAAATGACGAATATTTAGAAGAATTGCTTGGAGATGGCTGTAAGTCCGACCTGGATGTATCAGACGAGGAAATAGAACAAGCTGTTCAGGTCCCCCGCCTGTTGGATGAGAACTTACGAGCGGAAAATCCACCTAGCGACCATGACAGCGATAGTGACTCCAACATGAACCTTCCATTATCTGAGTTACGTCGTGTTCATCAAGAGAACATACCACCTCATCTAAACACCACCTCTGGAAACAACAACCGCCGTAGAGTAAACAAAAGGCCAAGAATTTGTAGAGCTACCGACTTTACTGATATACCTCATGATTATCCTCCTGGTCCTGAAGCTACAGAAGTGAAAACTCCATTGCAGTATTTTCAAAGGTATTTTGATGCCTCTTTCTTGCACAATCTAGCTACTTGTACTAATTTATATTACCAACGAAAAACCGGATCAATATTAAATACGAGTAGTCAAGAGATGCGCAAGTTGTTTGGTATGTTTCTGGAGATGGGGTGCATACCATACCCACGCATTAATAGGTATGTATTGGCGTGCTGGAATGAGAGTAGCTTTAATTGCTGATCGAATGCCAATAGACCGCTTCTTTCAATTAAGAAATAATATGCACGTTGTTGACTCAGATAACCCACCTACAGGAAGTACTAACCCGCTATGGAAAGTTCAGCCGGTCCTTGATGCTGTCAAAAAAGCTTGCGCGTCTATTGAAAGGTTACCTGGAACTTACTCTATAGATGAGCAGATCATTCCATTCACAGGCAAAAATGTAAACTACGTGTTTTAGTAAAGAATAAACCCAGGCCACTTGTTCTTGTTCAGGGTAGACCTAGCTGACGCTCTAATGAATAGTATTCAAGTTGTCTCCAATGTAGCTGTGCAGGACGAACAGCCCTCTTCATCTGACGAAAGACCTTACAAGAGGTACCGACCAGCACTACCACCATACTTTGATAAACGTTTCGATCAAGTAGGTCATTTACCTATTTTCGATGATTTGTTAATTGGACGAAAATGTAGGCTCGAAAACTGCTCGTCCACTACAAAGATACGTTGTTCTAAATGCGATGTATACCTGTTCTAAATGCGATGTATCCTAAGAAACCAACATTGTTTCTTAGCTTACCATACCAAGTGATTTTATTTTAATTTTGTTGTTTTTACATATTTTTGTCTAAGCGTAACAATAAGTTTAAGAAAAGTCAAAGTACAATGTCGGTTAACATTACTATTGATCTCTAAATGCTGTGTTAGTAATATAACATTTAAGATAAACATATAAAGAGTAAATAAATACATAAAATAAATAGAAATAATAGTTTCATTTTCTATGTTGGTCGCATTGCACGAACGTGCATTAGTACAAACGAAAACTGCAACGCACGTAAGTGCGGGGGGGGGGCTCCAGAGGTTTCTGTGAGGGGGGGATTTTTTTAAGTATTTTTCTCAGATACTTTTGCCTTCTAAGGTTTCGAACAAAGTTATAAATTGTTAATATTTAAAAACAAATTTCGTCGTTCTGAAAGGGTTAGAAGTCGATTTAAAAGTTAATTTGTTTTTTTTTTTGAGCGGAGCGAAGCGAAGCTCTATCTTAGACGACAAGTGTAAATCGTTTGTGTGCCAACTCCTCCGAAACGGCTCGACCGATTTTGACCAAATTTGGCATGCTGGTCGACATCATACCCGGGAGTGCATATCTCTGAAATCATGAAAATAGAGCATAAAAAAAATTAAGAAAATCTGCTCCGCTCAACATTTGCAATTAGTAGCATGCATTGCATACCTAGTTTATATTGGGTTCAACTTTTCTGTTTGCCAATGTCTCGTCTTTTGATCGGCAGATGTGCCACTTGCAGTAGCAGGTGAAGTTCGTTTGAGCCTCAGGTCTTGGTGTGTTCCCTCTTAATACCATAAGTCATCTGATGGACTTGGGTTTTTGCGGAGCGCGTGTCTGGTAGTCTTTTAGGTTGTTGTGGTGGCGCTGGTTGAAAATCCAAACCCAAACGCTCAAATTACAATACCGAACAACGTTTCCTTGTCCCGCACCGCGAACTAGTTCAGAGTAACTAGTTCTTCTGTGCGGGATAAATCAAGCGTTACCTTGACATTGGCGAAATCATCGATGAATTTCGATGAAGCCACGTTTTTAAAAAAGAAGAAGAAGTCATCTGATAACGTAGATATCTGTCTAAACAAGTATTCTCTTGAGGTTTAGTAGTTTTCCACTAACGCCCGATTAAAAGACGAATAAAAGATAACAAAAAAATGTTTCCTACACATAAAACACGTCTTCACCCCCGGAGGACCATTTTGTGAATATTTATTCCATTCCATACATATACAGGGTGTTACATAAGGGTTATATCAACCCGAAGACACCCCCATCAGCTAGTCGACCAGAATCCGTTTCGATATGTGTCGACCGCCGAACAAGAAAAAAAAATCATTCATAAAAAACATTATTACCGAATAAAATACTCCTGTTTGAACAACAATAGCTAAAATCAGCTGATACGGTCATCGACATCGAGTAGGTAGTACAAAAAATGCGCGCCTGTAAAAAATCTTCTCTCTCTCTCCTGGTAGGAACATTTTGTCTCTGTTCCGCATCAAGGTCTGAATTTTTTTTTTCTTATTTGGAGGTCGACACATATCGAAAGGCGTTCTGGGCGACCAGCTGATGGGGGTATCTTCAGGTTGATATAACCCTTATGTAACACCCTGTATATTCTAGAAAAGTTATCCTCACCTGCATGCGGTGTAGCTTCTGACACAAGGACGAAGATGACTTGGGATGATTGTCTGCTCGATGCTTTTTAAGACTAAAAGGATAATAACTTCCATTTCTCAACGAATCAGATCACCATTCCACGTTGAATTCAGCATTTTGGGAACCTTTCTAGTCAGCAGTGACACGGCAGCGATTATACCTACAATAATTTCTGTAAATGTTGTAAGTACTTAATTGTTTTCTTTGTAGTGACTAACTGTTGTGTGTCGTAACAGTTGATCGCACCATAAACTTAGGTTTATCGTTTGAGAACCGTAAAAAGTCAATCCGAAAATTCCGAATGCCTATAAGTCGGAAAAAAAGGGGAACTTGACACAGACTGCGTCCAAACAGACTCGTATTAAAGATGCCACGCCTTTGTGTTCGGAACGATTTATAAGCGTTGTGCGGTGATTACGCTCTTTTGAAATTTCAACAATGGCCTTTTATATGGAAATACTCTTTGCAGCGTTCTCAAACATTACCAAATGTATTCAGCAAATAAACTTAATCTGAGTGATGCATACATGAGAAATTTCATTTAAGGAAATTGTCATTTATCTGAAGGGATGCAACATAATTTGTGGGATATTAAATACTTGTTTGTAGCAGGATCTCCTCAGACTACATACGTCGAAAACTTCCGGCTTCCATGATCGTGGCTTGGGGATGACGGGTCGGCAGTCCGTCGTTATAACGGACGCAGACTAGTTAAAATAGAGGGAGCCGGTAGATTCTAATGATACTTAACTGAACAGAACTTTCGCCGTTAACTTTTTTGGTTCCACGTAGTACTGAGTTACAGAACTTTTACTGCTCACTATACTCGTATAGGTACTCGTATATTAGCAGTCAGCAATGATCAGTAGGTGCATTACATGCAGTTGACGTTGGCTTAGTACCCTTTTACAAATATTTTAAAAAATTTGCATGAATTTTTACAAGAAATTTTCGTCAAAATTTCGATTCGGATAAATCGATTGCGATTTGTTCCAATTTGATTCATTTTCATTGAATTTGATGGATTTTGAATCAAGTGGTGTCTGAACGTTTGATTTTGCTGAAAAAGCGAAACTGGTCCGCTTGTTTTAAGTATAATATTTATATAATGCCTTCTACGAAAACAGCAATATAAGCTTATAAATTGTGACACACCACAATAAGTAATAATTCAACGTCAGCTCCAAAGATATTTTGCCAATTTCAATTCCTTAGGTTTGTATATTTACGTACAAATTCTTTCATTTTCACTCCATTCTTGTGCTATTATTTCGATTTCAACGCGTTTTTGAATGGTAAACTGGTAGACAGTTAGTAGGCGTGAACTAGAATGTCTATAGATTATCAATATTTACATACTAATTACGCTATATCCCTTAGGGATAAGCAGAGGAGCCAAAAATACTAGACTTGAGAAGAAGTAAAGAAATCCTTTATATTATTTATCATCATCATTCACCGAGCCTTTTCCCAACTCAGTTGGGGTCGGCTTTCCAGTCTAACTACAAGTGTGCAATCCAGTGAACTTAGACCGGTCGGATTTTTTGATTTAGGGCTCCAACTACCCCTAACGATTGCCATAGATGTTAGTATGACAACCGGGACAGACAGCTTAACGTGCTCTCCGAGGCACGGAGGGGTCTCAGTGTCATAAGAAATGGTAACCCATCCTAAGACCGGCCTGAGTCGATGTTGCTTAACCTTTGCAATGTGTTAACATTGTCGGTTACCACTAGACCACGAGCCCCTTATATGGTAATAATATAATGGCATTTTTTATAAGTTATATATCTACGTTATAAATCGAAAAAAATTGTCTTGGGCTGGACTTGAAAACTTCCTCCTGTAGAAGGAACGTTTTATCAATTACTGACCAAGACACCACTGGCCCAAGACCTCTAATATTGCGATCACTTTGTATCATTATCTGGACTTAACGGCGACGCGACGGGCGCGGCGGTGCGGCGCGCGTTTTATATTGTAAAACTAGCGGACGCCCGTGGTTGACAAATTATACACAAAAACCTACCTCGAGAATCTTTCTATCCAATCGTGAAAACGGCATCAAAATCAGTTGCGTAGTTTTAAAGATCTAAGCATACATAAGACCGGTAACGACTTTTGTTTTATAATGTGTAATGATTATTTGAGAATAAGTTAGCATACTTAATTGCTTACAAAAATATACATGATGTACATTAGATGCTATATGACGTGGGAGACAGTGACACACTGGTCCTACGTTTTACGATGTCTGACGTTTACTTTATCTTGCGGCGGTGAGACCGATCATGGACGATTGGCTGCAGAGGCAGCATGGTGACCTCACGTATCGTGCGACACAGATCGTTGCTGGGCATGGATGCTTCGGTAGTTATCTGTTTCGTATCCGTCGTGAGGTCACACCCCGGGGTCACACACCGGTGTCAACACTGCGAGGTTTCCGGCGACGACACCGCACTCAACTCCACGTCCTTCTGCGAGCAAATCATGCTCGCGAAGGAGGCGGCCGAGAGGGAGAGGAAGCGTACCCTCCCCGCCGAGTTCCGTAGTCAGGGGCGAGGGCGCCGCAGACTCATCTACGCCCAAGACCATCGACCTCCATGATCGGGGCCTGAGGACAGCGGGATCGCCACCCGTCGTCCTTACAGAAGCAGGCTAGAAGGGTTCAACCAGATTCACTCACTGACGCGGGATAAAACCCAACCCCAACGGCGCGGGATTCTCATCCCCACCAAACCCCCGCAGAGACCACAGAGGTGGTCAAAGTCCGCCGGGCGCCAATAGAAATACGTTTTGCCTGTAACCAGACCCGGCAACGGACGTTAGAGCGGCCGCGGCCGTAGGCCGCGTAACAAAAAAAAAGAATCTACGCGCTATGACACTTTAAACGTGTGTGACAGCGTCGTACGCGTGGGATAGCATGTGAACACGCGAATCTGGCGCGGTGACGTGTAAGAAAGTGTGGTGAATGACCAGTGTGTTCTTTACCATACAAATTCTATAGGCCAGATCCTGTACAGATGTCATAATGCGTGGTGTACGTTGCATGTGAAGGATGCGTTTGACCGTGCCTTAAATCGTTAGCGGCATATCCTTCCGCAGACCTGACATGAGAAGCCTGTGGTAGCTGACAACCCAAATGTGTTCTTTGTAACCGATCGACGAGTGCCGCAAACTGAATATAAATCACTCTCAAAAACCATTCTAATATTTCATCTAAAAAGCACAATATAAATGATCCCAAAAAGATCTTACATATCAAAAGCCATCCTCACTTGCTGAAAAGTTAAAACAAGCTAATTAAGTTAAAGGTTCAGATAGCATATATCGTTAACAAAACAATAGTAAATTTTCATAGTCCGTTATCGAAGCAAATCCTGATTTATAGTGCAAGGAACAAACAATGTTTGTCACGTAAAACTAGATTTATGTCACATATTTGATTCTATGGCTGTATTGGCGAAATTTATATTTATGTGTTTATTATTGACCGAGCGAGCGAATTGAGCGAAGCGTCTATTGGACAGTTTTGCTTTCGTTTGACTTCCGACGATTTCGTTTAGTTCGACGGCTGTCTTTCTGTCTGTCTGTATGTGTGTTCCGAGATAGCAGCCACAGTTTTGATCCAATCTACACGAAACTTAGCCCAAGTATTTATTTATTTGAAAAAAAAAGAATTATCTTGAGTTTTTTAGTTTCTGGGGAGAAACTGGATGAAATCGGGATGAAAATCCCTCGTCGTTGGGTTAGGGATTTATCCCGCGTCGGTGAGTGAATCTGGTTGCGTGCCGCGACGCACCCCGCGATCCTTCTAATCTGCTTCTGTAAGGACGGCGGGTGGCTATCCCGCTCTCGTTAGGCCCCGTTCATGGAGGTCGATGGTCCAGGGCGTAGATAAGTCTGCGGCGCCCTCACCGCACACTTCGGAACTCGACGAGGAGGGTTCAATCATGAGTTCAATCAGGTGCTGGTGTGTGTGCAGGTTAATACAGTTATTCAGGTTAATAAACTTACATACACTTTAACTACATAAATACACAAATACATACATATTAACTTATCATAAATATATATATAAACACAAACATACAGATTGTTAAGGAAGGGAAGCGAATCAAAGAATCAAGAATCAAAGAATCAATTTCATTTATTCAGTTTAGGCACATAAAGAGCACATATGAATGTCAAAATTTTACAATTTTGTCAAGTAATATTATAAAAATACTAAATTAAGTAAGTGTAGTGTAGTCGTCATACATTGAATGACGCTACTTATAATTAGTATATAATAGCATGTAATCCTCATTTAACAAGCATATTAAATTAGATCGTGAAACCAATAACATCTTTAATTTCTCTCCGTACATCCCATCCTTACATAAGTACATAAATAACCATTAGAAAATGACTCTTTTGCTGGTTCGGTAAGTTGGTTTTCCTGAGAAGACCAGCAAGAAACTCAGGTAGATTATTCATTTTCTTTTTTAATATTGTTTTGTTTACATTGTTACAATTAGTTTATATTGTATTTATACGAGTGGCCAACAACAGAAGATTAGGGTGACCATGCATTTTTATCACTAAGATATTCGTAAAAATAAAAATAAAATAAAATAAACTTATTAAGAGGCATGTCAACCAAACCCTGAGGAATTTTATTATAAATTTTTATAAATTTGCCTACCAACGAATTACCAACTTTATGAAGTCTAATTTTTGTCATTGCCAGTTTATTTTTTTTTCTGGTATTAAAATTATGGTTATCGGATTTTTTTTTGAAGAGATCTATGTTCTTCCGTACATATAAGATGTTGTCGTAAACATATTGAGAAGCAACTGTTAAAATATTAATTTCTTTAAATAGTTCTTTCAGCGAGTCACGGGGTCCGAGACTATAGATTGCTCGTATAGCTCGTTTCTGTAATATGAATATTGTCTCAATATCGGCAGCTGAGCCCCACAGCAGCAGACCATATGACATAACGCTATGAAAGTAGCTAAAATAAACTAATCGTGCCGTTTTTTCGTCAGTCAGTGACCTTATCTTTCTAACCGCATAGGCAGCTGAGCTAAGTCTTCCTGGCAAGGCTGTGATATGAGGACCCCATTGTAGTTTACTATCTAGAGTTATCCCAAGAAAAACTGTGGTATTGACTATTCGAACTAATTCATTATTCATAGTAATATGAGTATCCACCTGTCTAACATTGGGCATAGTAAATTTTACACATTTTGTTTTCTTCGCATTGAGCAGCAAGTTGTTACTTGTGAACCAATGCAATATTTCCGAAAGGGTATTATTTACATCGTCAAGTGCTACTTTTTGTCTATCACTTTTAAAAATTAATGATGTGTCATCAGCAAATAATACTATCTCACAAAGATTTTTAGTGAAATAAGGAAGATCGTTTACGTATATTAAGAATAAAAGGGGTCCTAATATCGAGCCCTGGGGTACTCCCATTAATAATGAGGCGCCAGAAGAGTCGGTGCCATTAATGTTTACTTTTTGTACTCTACCAGTGAGGTAAGACTCGAGTAAGACAAGTGAGCTGTTCGAAACACCATAATAACCTAATTTCAGTAGCAAAGTCTCATGATCAACACAATCAAAAGGTTTTGATAGATCACAAAATATACCAATGGCATCCTGCTTTTCCTCCCAAGCATCAAATATATGTTTCACAAGTGCAACTCCTGCATCCGTTGTGTTCTTGCCTTTAGTGAAACCAAACTGTTTGTTATGAAGTAACTTAGTGATAATGTTCCTTCACTCTCTTCTTGAAAACATGTACAGTTTTGCAGTTTGTTTTATATACCAGCAGAGCGTTCCACAGCCTAACAGCATGTACAGAAAAAGAGTAGGAGAAAAAGTCGCACTTATGGGAAGGACAGTTGGTAGGAGAGGTGCGGCCGGCACGATTCATCTGATGCGCGCATCAGTGTGAATCGCTCCCGCAGGTAGGAAGGACATGAGGGATTGTGTAGGTCATTGAAGAGGAGACATAATAACCGAGTATTCCTACGAAGGCGGATCGGGAGTCACTTGAGTTCCTTGCAAAATTGTGAGACATGGTCATACTTACGTAAGTTAAAAATACATCAAATACTTCAATTTTGCAACCGCTCAAGTTTGTTTAAAGCTCCTCAGTAGCATCCAGACAGCAAGCATCCGCGTAGTCTAAGATGGGCAGAATCAGGGTTTGGGCCAGTGAAATTTTGATTTCCTGAGGCAGAAAACTCTGGAGATATTTGAATGTGTGGAAAGTGAAGTGAACCTTTTTACTGACCTCATTAATATGAGTCCCCCAGGACAGATTGTTGTCAAAAAGAACTCCTAAGTTCTTGGCGGTATCAGAGTACTTGATCGAAATGTCATCCAGCAAAATAGTTGGAAGAGAATCCGATCCAGTCGTGCTAACATCTGTCGGCTGCCAATAACCATTGCCTGAGACTTGATGGGGTTTATGTGAAGGCCATATGACCTTGCCCATAGGCTGATGGCACTCAGGTCGTTATTCATGGCAGCAATGGCAGTCCGATACTCGTTAAGAGTAAAGTGCCTATACAACTGTAGATCGTCTGCGTACAGATGGAAGTTGGAGGAAATAACCCGAACTACGGAGTTGATGAAAATGGAAAACAAGAGGGGAGAGAGTACGCTACCTTGAGGTACACCCGCAGCGAGATTACACCGTTCAGACTGTAGGTCGTTATAGCGTACACACTGCGAGAGCCCTAGAAGATAGGATTTAAACCAGGTAACAGCCTCCGGGGAACAATTCATCGACTTAAGGATCCCTAGGAGAACGTCGAAATCCATAGATGTTACTTCACCGGAATTTTGAGAACAATAATAATGTAGGTTTATCGGCGTTACTGAGGTCATTAACCGGGAACATTAAAACTGTACGGTACAGAACAGTAAATTTTCATGTCCACCAACTAATTATAGATAGCTTAATCTGTTTACACAGACACTATGTTAAAAAACCCTTAATTTACACTAAATCTATTGGGAATTTTACGTACATACATAAACAGGCGTAGGTTAAATAAGATTTTTTTAAGTCCGCGGTCCCTTCTTCGTCCATTGCCGAGTGCCTCTGGGTAAGAACGGCCCCATTTCGTTATGTAGGATCTGTACAACTATCGTATTCTTTTACTTATCGTTGTGTCTAACTATGTGCGTTTAATAACTCTCTGTCTTCGCATTGGGAGAAACATACGGTACCTATAATTTTAATCACGCCTATATCCCCGAAAAGGTAAACAAAGGTCCATTACACACCAGCACTTTGCCAGTAATTTTGTTAATACCACGTAATAGGGGTATCATAACCACTCTGTAATCGACTGTGTGCTGTGGTGTGCGTTACCTGAGGCGTTACACTGACGATACCCTCGTCATGGAGCGAGGTGCAACTTACCAGGAGGCAACACTCAAGGTCACGACGAGTGTTGCTCAAGTCGTGGGTCGGATACGGCGGTTGGGACTGGAGGTGGCCCTGCACAAGTCCGAGGTTCTGTGTTTTCACGGACCTCGGAACGGTCCACCTGAAGGTTCCAGCATAACTCTAGGAGACGTTAGCATCGACATCAAGCCCTCGATGAAGTACCTAGGGATCGTACTTGATAGCCGATGGAACTTCGGACCACATTACCGAAGTTTCCCCAAGGTGACGAAGGCATTGGTCGCGCTTTCGCGGCTGATGCCCAATCTAAAGGGTGCCTAACTTAAAGGGACCCAACGCTTCCTGCAGGAGACTGTACCTGGGGATCGTGCGGAGTATGGCCCTCTATGGGGCTCCCGTATGGGCGGATAGATTGGCGGTCAAGGTGAACGTGACTCTGTTAAACAGACCACTTCGAACCTTGGCCGTCAAAACCGGGTACCGCACGATCTCCAGAGAGGCTGCATGTTTCTTAGCCAGGACCTCTCCATGGGACCGGGAAGCGAGAGCCATTGCGTCATTGTTCCAATGGCGCAAGGAGGCGCTGGAGCAGTCTCCAGCCTGGAGCAGTCTCCAGCCTGGAGCAGCCTCCTTGCATGGTGAGTCATGGAGGGTGCGACTTGAGCAACCCAAGTGGGGTACCACCTTCACCGCGGCGGTGAGACCGATCATGGACGACTGGCTGCAGAGGCAGCATGGTGACCTCACGTATCATGCGACGCAGAGCGTTACCGGGAATGGATGTTTCGGTGGCTATCTGTTTCGCATCTATCGTAAGGTCACACCCCGGTGTCAACACTGCGAGGTTTCCGACGACGACACCGCACTTCACACGGTAGTGGGTCTGGGCGTGGATACCCTCTCGTTGGAGATGATGGTTCATGCCATGGTCTCCAACGGGAGTGGATGGAACGCGGCCGTGTCCTTCTGCGAGCAGGTCATGCTCGCGAAGGAGGCGGCTGAGAGGGAGAGGGAGCGTACCCTCCCTGCTGAGGTACCCGCCCAGGATCATCGACCTCCATGATCGGGGCCTGAGGACATCGCGACCGCCACCCGCCGTCCTTACAGAAGCAGGCTAGAAGGGTTGCGTGCTGCGGGGCCTTTGTCCCACAGAACGCAACCAGGTTCACTCACCGACGCGGGATAAAACCCAACCCCAACGACGCGGGATTCTCATCCCGACCAAACCCACGTAGAGACCACACAGGTGGTCAAAGTCCGCCGGGCGCCACTGGAAATATCTCCTGATAGAGACACCCGGCAACGGACGTAAGAGCGACCGCGGCCTTCAGACGCGGAATCAAAAAAAAAAACGCTCTCTGTAATTCAAATCAAAATCAATAGCCATGAAGATTCTGATGTCATGCCACCAAATACTACCGAGTTTGAAAAAACAGGTTTTAAACGTTTTAAACAGGTATTATAACTAGACATGCCATAGTAATAAAATTATTTTTTTGCATCGTTTTAAAACATTCTATTTTTAATTTATTGCCAATAAAAATACATACTTAATGTTTGAAATTATATTTCTCATTTACACTTGCCAATCTATGTACAACTGATTTCACCATTTCTGGGCTAGCTTGCTTCAGATCGTATGCCAATCCCACTTTCTCCAACATATTGATTGTTTTAGCTGTGAGGTTAACAATATCACAGAACTCCGATGCTTTGTAATCATAGGGAAATACGTGGTGGTAGTTATGCCATCCCTCTCCGAAGGTACTGATGGATACAAATAGATTTTCTTTCGGCAATATTTGTCTGAAATTATTTTCATGTATGAAATTTTAACTGTGCAATCCTATTTTTCTTTTTAGAACCTATCTAGCGATACCTTATGATTAAAAAATTGTCTTGAATCTGCGTTCTTTTTAAGTGACACGACTACGCAACGGGTTCCAATGCAGTTTTTAACAATTGATGAGATGCTCTCATCTCATCTATTGTTTTAAAACTGCATTAAAGCCCGTTGCGTAGTATACCTGGCGTCACATAAAAAGAACGCTGCGCATAAACTGCGCAGTAGACGATTTATCTATATGGCGGTAACAGCTAGTAAGAGCGAGAGTACCGATACGCAAACACGAGGTGTGTTTCCAACTCTCGCCCATCGTTCTTTTTACGTGATCACCAGACCATGCCTAATCAGATAGCGAGAGAAACTTCGTTTACCATGTAAAGTTATAGAAAAACATTGACATGATGCAAGTCCACCGAAATCTTTCATCAGATCAACGGACGAGGCTCTAGCAAACAAATCATATTGAGAATAATACAATAATAATGCTCGTCTCACGTAACAGTGACCAATCCCATTGCTCCTATCCCGGTTTCCTAAATTACTTGCTCATTTATTGATTGACGGAACCATTTTGCAGATTAAATTGGCTTGAGCCTCAAAAACCTTTGTATGATAAGTCCAAGTACCGTTTAAGATGAGTTCGTGATTATCTTACTTGTTATACGGAGTGTAGCCATAAATATGAGCGAAGCTGTTCACACTGAGTTCGCTATGAAATAGACATAAGTATCTTATGAAACACTGCCAAGCCATAGCACACTTCCAGTCTTCATTCCAATAATATACCCCAGTAATGGTTGGTAGAATGAAACAAAAGATTAGACTTAGGAACGTGGAATGCCTGTATGAAAAAAAAATGGTTAGGTACACTACAAAATGAATAGTTTTAGCGAAAAATAACCTACATCAAATTGTCAGAACAGAACTTCATAAAAATGGAACTAGGCGAAAAGCACCATCTTGCTTATTCAAAAAAGAATAATTAAAATTGGGTCACGCTGAAAATTCAGTGACAGCAATCATAAAAAAACCGATCACGTGCGTTTCGGGCCACTCAAAGCATACGGTTTCGGACTATCTGTCACGACTTCAGGAGGAGGTTCTCAATTCAATCGGTATTTTTCTTTAGATATAATTATTTTTAGAGCCAGCTGTTTAGCTTTGAGAAGGGGAGGACGACCTTTTTTAGCAACCGTATCTATTTGCAAGATATGCAACTGTATAGCGCATTTTTTTTAAACAGAACAATTAACCTTTCTGTATCCCTTTAGGGATAAGGGCGGGATTATGTGTATATGAAAAGTCACATGCCTGCTAAAAAACATCACAATTTTATCGTTCTCTAAGTCACTCATATCAATCTTTTTTCCCTGTTTTAGCACTTCGTCATTTTTTTTAGTCATAAGCCAGCCAATGTGTGAAAAGAAAAAGCCACGGTGTGCATTGTGCGGATCAGCTTCTGTGTCACTGAGTTTGTGATGAAGGCGGTGATCTCGAACCCAACTGTATAACGAATTCTTGAATCAAAATATAAAAGGTTTTATGAGTTTTAGTTCTGAAGCAAAAATGATTAAAATCAATTAATGTTTGCATGGTGAGAGAATGAGTGAGCGAGACATTAATTAGCTTATACAGGTACTATAGAAATTGCCATAATATACTAAATAAAAAACAGCCTCTTGCATCCAGGTTTCTTACGAGCGCCCTCAATTAGATATTAAGGCATCCAGCAGTGATGGATGGCCATCTACCGTTCTTGAGTCAGTCCTAGGAGGCACACATAGACACTCAAACAGTGGTTGAGGTATCCAGCACATTCATCTAGACCCTACTCGTAGCTAGTAATTTTACAACAATATCAGTGATGTACAAGAGAGGTCATTGACCCGCCGAGAATCTCAACACCAACTTCTATCTTTACCGGTAGCGCCATCTAGTTACGTCTTCAATACTAACGCAGTAGTATGAACTAGAATGGCGAGTGACGCGATCTGTTGATCTTGGGTGATAGTCCTGTTACAGTACCTATTATACTCATAGGAATATTTAATTAGACGTAGGTAAATGAAAACAGAAAGTGATCTCTAACTACTGAACATATAAAAGACAATTCTTTCGAGTGCTATAACTTCGACTACTTTTTATAGGAAACTAGAAAAGTAATAAACGCATCCAAAGCCGCAAAATCCTCAAGCAGTAATATTGAGAGTACCTACATCACTACACATATTACTACTAGTGGTTCTGTGAACCGTAGACTTCGGGAGCGGCTTTGTTTATTGTATTTATTTGCATGACTTTTGATTTTATTTATATGGGTTGCTATGGTTATGGATTGCATTCTTGACAGACCGTAGACTTCGGGAGCTTTGTTTAGAAAATTAATTTTTCAATTTTCTTTACATATTACTCTATAATTTCCAGTCCAAATAAATAATCCAATCCAAAAAATATCATTCACGTGTTATTCATTGTAAGCAAGGAGTATGTGTGTGTAAACTTTCATGAAAATCGGTTGATAAATACGGCCGCAAACATGATCTTGTTTTTTTTTTTTTTTATTTCCGCGACCAAGGCCGCGGCCGCTCCGACGTCCGTTGCCGGGCGTCTCTGGTTACAAGCAGAACGTATTTCCAGTGGCGCCCGGCGGACTTTGACTACCTCTGTGGTCTCTGCACACATGATCTGACAGAACCCGTAGATGTAGAGATGTATACAGACGAAAGAAATTCTCCCCAGTCTGCAAGTTGAAACTGAGACTTCGGTCGCTTCGCTCCCTCAGACAATAAAGCAAAGTCCTCCGCAACGTCTTTCCGTCTGTCTGTTTGCTTTAAACTCAAAAACCACCATACTGATTTTTATGCTGCTTTTACTAATGTATAGAGTGATTCTCGAGGAAGGTTTTAGTATAATATATAATTAACTATAACGTACCTGACCCGTTGCCACAAAACAAAACAGAAGAAATATCTTTAAAGGTAAGGTCGCTTTGAAGGCCTTGTGTGTGAACAGTCGATGTGCACCACCGGTTATACCAACTCCAGATATGTAGAACATAAATAGCGCTGCAACAGAAATTTATTTATTTTATTTGAGACCCTGTGGGGTTCAATACATGACACTGCCTAAAGTCAACTAATGGGTATGAGCCCATTGATTATTGGAACGAAATTACGGGTTGGCAATTTAGTAGAAGTCGTGTAGTAAAATGGCTGTAGGTGCGCAACTGTCTGTCGCTGGCCCTGGCTTTTTCTGTCTTTTATTTTCTTTTTTTCCTTATTTGGGTAGAAAGGGTGAAACAGGAACCCTATTACCGAGACTTCGCTGTCCGTCCGTCTGTCTTGGGCTGTATCTCTTGAACCGTGATAGTTAAAAAGTTGAAATTTTCACAGAAGATGTACCTATTTGTGTTGCCTCTATAACAACAAATACTAAAAAACAGAATATATTATTTTTTTTTTTTTTTTTTTTTTTTTTTTTTTTTTTTTTTTTTTTTTTTTATATTTGGTTCGCCAAATTGACGCCGCCCGCCTGGTGGTAAGTCGTGACGACGTCTAGCGATTGTGGGCCACTCTCACAGCACACATTACTATTGAGAGTGGCCCTCAACTTGACGACCTACTGATGTGCCTCTTCACGCTCCGCTTAAAGAACCCAGGATTATATGTGGGAGGAAACACGTGCACAGGCAGGGCGTTCCAGGCCACTATCGTTCGGCAGAGAAACGAACGTTTAAAACGTTCGGTTCTCGCGAACATGCTATCCACTGTGTGGGGGTGGCATCTCTGCCCGGCACGAGTCGTTCGGGATCGGAAGGAAAAGGGTGGGATCAGATTGAAGAGCTCTTCAGAACACTCGCCGTGGTAAATACGGTAGAATGCGGCCAAGGAAGCTATTGTTCGGCGCTGAGCTAGCGGCTCAAGGCTTCCCGTTACCTCCGGACAACCTATAATACGGATAGCCCGTCGCTGCATAGCGTCGAGAGCGTCCAGCAGATACTTCGCGGAGCCGTCCCAGAGGTGAGAGCAGTATTCGACGCAGGGTCTAATCTGCGTCTTGTACAGCAGACACCTCTGGTCCGGTGTGAAGAATCTCTTTACCTTATTCAGTATTCCTAGTTTCCGCGAAGCTAGCCCTATACATCTTTCGATGTAGTTTTTATTATTGAGCTCTCGACGAACGTCTATGCCAAGGATATCAAGGTTGTCCTTCATTGGTAATAATGCATTCTGAAGAGAGGGTAGGGGAAGGAAAGGGGATTTCTTCGCAGTAAATGCACACGCCTGTGTTTTGCGGGCATTGAACTCGACCAGGTTCTCGGTACCCCATTGAGAGATACTGTCGAGGTTACGGTCGAGATCAGCCACGAGTCGTCGTCTCTCCTCCTCAATCTCAGATCGCCCCGCCGTCGGACGAACCGAGTAACTCCCGTGCAGTGTGCTGTCATCTGCATAGCAATGAATGTTCCCGAGGGATAGCATATCATTGATATGCAGAAGAAAGAGAGTTGGTGATAGTACGGACCCCTGCGGTACCCCGGCATTCACTTGCAAGAAGCGAGAAGCCTGGCCATCGCAGAGGACCCGCACTCGGCGCTCGTTTAAAAAGCTGGCAATCCAGCTGCACAGTTGAGGAGGTAGACCATATGCCGGAAGCTTGGAAAGGAGCGAAGCATGCCAGACCCTATCGAAGGCTTTGGCGATGTCCAGGCTAATAGCCAAGGACTCGCCGTGCCTTTCCATAGCCCCACCCCAGACATGCGTTACGAATGCCAGAAGATCACCCGTTGATCGCTTTGGCCTGAAGCCGTATTGTCGATCATTGATTAGCGAGTGATCCTCTAGGAATTGCATGAGCTGCTTATTTATAAGGAGCTCAAGCACCTTGCAAATGACTGAGGTGACAGCTATGGGTCGATAGTTGCCTGGATCGGACCGATCCCCTTTCTTGGGGATCGGTTGTACGTTCGCCTCCTTCCAGACCTCCGGCACGAGCCCTGAAGAGTATGACAGGCGGTACAGACGCGTTAATACTGGAGACAACTCAGCTGCACATTTTCGTAGCACCACCGCCGGAATGCCGTCAGGGCCACTGGCTTTCCGCGTGTCGAGTGACCGCAGCACTGCCCGTACATCACATTGCCTGATAACAATATCAGGCATTGTGTGGCCACAGTTGGCGATGGCGGGGGGCTGCAGGCCACGGTCGTCGACCCGGGAATTAGCCGCAAAGAGGTCTGCGAGCATATCCGCTTTCTCTTGGGCTTTGTGAGCCAGTGTTCCATCTGGGTAACGCAGCGGTGGCAGCGAGGGCTGACAAAAGTTAGATTGCACAGCTTTGGCCAGTTGCCAGAATCCACGGCTGCCCGTGGGATGGGAAGTGAGCTCCTGACCAAGCCGCGCGACGCGCTGGGCATCCGCTCTCTTAAAGGCCCTCTTACTCGACTTTGTGGCCCGGTTGTACGCTGCTTTGAGGTGGCCCACGTTTGGGTCGCGCACAGCCCGGGCCCTGATCCAGGCGCGATATGCCGACTGTTTTTGTCGAACAGCTTTGGCACAATCTCGCCCGAACCAGGGACGAGCTCTGCGGATACTGGCGACATCAGTGAAAGGGATGTAATAATCCATCCCTAAACTGATCTCGCCAGCAATAGCAGAAGCACTATCCGAAGGAGCCTTTCCTACAAAGCAGCGCTGGCTCCAGGGGACGGACGCATAATAATCGCGTAGACCGTCCCAATCCGCTGACGAGTAGTGCCATAGTCGTCGTGACGTTTGTACAGGACGTGCAGGAGGTGACACCTTCATGCCAGCGTGAACAACACAGTGGTCGGAACTACCCAGTGGGGCTCCTACCGAAACACTGTACTGGGCTGGGCGACTCGTCAGCAGTAGATCCAGCAGAGCGGGCGCGTGATCTGACCTGTCTGGTATCCGGGTGATCCCGCATACCATCTGGGTCAGACCGTGGGAGAGAGCGAACGCATGGGCGGCTCTACCCGCATGATCAGTCTTGAGGGACCCCAGCCATTCAATGTGATGGCCATTGAAGTCCCCCAGAAATACTAGGTCAGCGTTCGTGAACCGCACCTGCGCTTCATCAGCCGTCTCGCTGAGGTACTGGAAGAGCTTTTTTGTCTCAGAATCCCCTGTGTGGGATCGGTAGACGCACACGTAGATCTGGCTAATAGAGCCATGGTCTACGTGCAGCCAAAGGACGGAATTGGAGGGGTTCTCTAGGCAGCGCAACCGGCGGCAGCAAACATCCGCCCTAACGAACACGCACACCCCGGCTTTGTCTCGAAATTGTTCCTCGATGACATAGCCGGGGTAACACAGGTAAGACGTGTCGTCAGGGCGGCGTATTTGTGTCTCCGTGAGGAACATCACAGCGGGCCGTGCCGTCTCAAGGTGGTGGTGGACGGTATCGAGGTTCGCATGGAGTCCACGGACGTTAGTGAACTCCACCTCGAAATGTGAAGTTGTGGGGTTTCCTAGGGCCGCTGTGTAACGTTTATTTCTTTTTTGTTGCACTGCCATTGTAGATTTTGAAGAAGAAGCGTGAAGACAGGGCGACATTTGGTGCAGCAGTAAATGACAAAGCGCAGGGGCTAGCTTTGTCTAGAACCGTGTGGTTAGGTCGGAGCCGACTCGCCGGACGGAAGGGCTCCCAAACCCCCCTGATGCAAGGCCGCCGCTACCCCACACCGGTTACCACCCGGAGCGGCGATCCCACATCAGGATTATGCGCAACATGTGGGGCAGCCTCCTGGGGTGGTTGGCCCCAGGCGGGCCCCATGACTGTGTTGCGGGCGGCCGCGGCAACGCCGTTGCTAAGGGTCTCCCTGGCCGGCGAATCGACCCACACCACCCACACTAGACTCCGTTTCGCCCCCACTGGTCCCATGCCTGCTGCACCATACATCGCCCCGGGCCCGGCGGTGCAGCTGCTGAACCCCTAACGCAACCCAGCCTGGGCTGGGTTACTTGGGGGGCTTTAGCACAGCTGCACGGTGGTACCCCCCCGGACCAACACTGTTGTACCACCTGGTACCCACGTAGGGGCCGAAGCCACTCCATAGGTACCGTAAATTAACGAGCCTCTTCCGTTTATCAGCAGGTGCGCCACTAGCAGGTGAGGTCGCTGGGGCCCTATAGATGTTGGTAGAGCCCCTTTGCACCCAATTTAAAGGGCTCCCATACATCAAACGTGATTTTTTTGTCGTTTTGTCCTTTGTGCGCGTGTTCGCCTCGCACTTGGCTGGTTTTTTTACAATTGGAGTTGGAGAAAACATAAGGAACTTCATTCTTGAGTAGGGTCCTCAGGGGCGTTCAGGACGCACACATTTTGATATCTTAAACATACATGTTTGTTGTTGCTCCGCTCCTATTAGTCGTAACGTGATGTTATATAACGCCTATATAGCCTTTCCTCGATGGACTATTTAACGGAAAATTGGTTTTTTCATATCAAAAAGGTAGTTCCTGATAGTAGCGCGTTTAACTTAACAAACACTTTAATTTTATATAAATTAGATTGTATAGTGCCCAACGGTGGCCAAATGTGCATGTAAATAAAAGCAAAATTAAAAATCTTAAAAAAAAATCACGACAGTTTAAAGTTAATTGAAATGATAAAATATTTTTTTTTAAATTCTGTCGGGGGCTGTCAATCAGACTTGAAGCCATAAGTAAAAATTGCATCAAAATTGAACAAAGGTGGTAAAGTTTTGGAGGAAAATGGCAACATGGATTTGCACAAACAAACATCCTCTCACCCGAAACGCATAAAACCGCCTCCGTTCCGTCGTCGTCTACTTACCAAATAAAGGTGTCAATAATTTTGCTGGCAAGCTATAATGCCAAACCCACCAAATACCAACCAAGTGAATTGCAACTATTTTAAAAGAGGTTACCCATTTGATTTTATTTTTGAGGCCAAATATTTCCTCTATCGCCATTATTACTAAATTACGTACTGATCAGTCAAATGTGTAGTCGCAATACTCCTAAAAGTGACCTGTACTAGGATCACATAATAAATTATTCATATATCGCGACCTAGATAAAGGGTATCACAACTCAAAAAATCACTTTTTTCAGAAAACGGAAAAACCGTTCCATGATTTCTATTTCACCGATTTCATGATGTACTCTATGGCCTTAGATTCAAGACCCAATCATTGTTTTTTTTTTGTGAAGAAATTTGAATTATGTATATCTATGTATATATGTAATCTGAATAGTGTTTCAATAATCTCTTCAAAAATAGTAGTTTATCTAAGATAAATAATTACAAAGAGTTTAGGGAAACTAAAGAATTTGGCGTGTACATACACACACACATATATCACGCCTATATCCCCGAAGTTGTAGGCATTGGTGCATTACACATCCACAATTTGCAATATTTTTAGTGCCACGTAATGGGGGGCAAATCTATTGCCCTCACCGGGGACACATATAATGGGTTACATCCAACGTGGCTTAAGTGCAAAGTGATGTAAAGCACAAAAAAAAACTTTAAAATAATAAACAACAAAGTTTGTAACTTTTTCTGAAATAATTTTACACTTCATCACAAAAACTATAGTCTTGGGTTGGAGTTCAACCACCGACAGTTCCCTTTCCAGAAGGAACGTTCTACCAACTTACCAAGACATCGCAGCTTGAACTGGAAAGTCGACTTCAACTGGGTAAAAAAGGAAATCAAGTTATCCTAGAGAAACCAATACGGCTGGGTTGAAAATGATACCGAATTGCAATCCCTACCGCCTCCGCTTGTTTAAATAAAAATCACGAAATTTATTTATTTAAAAATAGGTACCTACTCATTTATGTATACCAGAATATTTAGATATAATTTGAAAAACGTCGGAGAGTAACTGTATTATCTTCTTATTGAAGTTTTTCAAATTATATCTTTTATTTTATTATACAAAAATACTTAATCAACTCAAAATAATTCTTGCTTGATGACAGCAGTAAATTACAAATAAAAACCTTTGTCAAAATAATTCAGTCTTATACAGTGCACATAGATAAACTTCTTCTTAGGACTGACAGGGCGTAACTTTATATGCGTTAACTACCCCTTAACGCAGTATGTAGTAACTCAGATATATATTATTTTGACTTGTTCTACTCTTTATATGGGTGTAAGATATGCTAGTATATTTAATTTAATTATATAAATAATTAGTAACCCTAAAGTGGTCGCGCTATGAGTATTTTGCCGTCCTTGGCACAAAAAGATGCATACCTAATTTCTTGCCAGTGAACTATTCAAGCTTGTGCGTCTCAGTAGCCTCAGGTGCAGTACTTCCGCGCCCCTGGTAATAATTACAAACATATCAGGCCACAGGTAACTGCAGGAAGGAAGAAAAGATTTCTGTGAGGAAGTTTATGTTTCTATAAGCACCTATGATAGGGTAACCTTTCGTTAACATAATATATTATGTAATCCTAAAATGTTTTGGCTCAATGATTTTTGGCATACTTTTTTTGGCATAATTATACTTGGTCATAATTGATTTTTAGCAGCATATGTACTGTGGAATAATTATATTTAGGTCTAACATATTTCCCCGCAGGGACCACAGAGGTGGTCAAAGTCCGCCGGGCGCCACTGGAAATACGTTCTGCTTGTAACCAGAGACGCCCCGCAACTGACGTTAGAGCGGCCGCGGCATTAGGCCGCGGACCTAAAAGAAAAATGGTCTGCTATATTTATGCACAGTTATAATTTGCACAATGTTTATAGGCATAGTGTACAGTCGCCTAATAGTATATATTACCAAAATTGAATAGGTATAAATTTACGAAAATTTGACTATTTTAGTATTTTTAATGAGTTTCATGCAAATTTTCAGTGTTTGGCAAATTACACATTATATCAGGTGAGGTTGTACTTTCAATATCAGCTATAACTTGAATTGGCCTTTTAGTTGGATTTGATTTTGCATCTTCTTTTATTTTATTAGTGGTTGTTTGAATCTGAAAAATAAAAAAGGTACTTTAACCAGTATTTCCTATATTATATAGTGTCAAAGTAGGTTTAGATGGGCGGCGGGGGTGGCCCTTGCTAAGTTATTACCAGGGGCGCGGAAGTACCCCTAAGCCGCCTTATAATTATTTTACATTTTTTTTTTATATTGTGTTCGCCAAATTGACCCCGCCCGCCTGGTGGTAAGTTGTGACGACGTCTAGCGATTGTGGGCCACTCTCACAGCGCACAATACTATAGAGAGTGGCCCTCAACTTGACGACCTGCTGATGTGCCTCTTCACGCTCCGCTTAAAGAACCCAGGATTATATGTGGGAGGAAACACGTGCACAGGCAGGGCGTTCCAGGCCACTATCGTTTGGCAGAGAAACGAACGTTTAAAACGTTCGGTTCTCGCGAACATGCTATCCACTGTGTGGGAGTGGCATCTCTGCCCGGCACGCGTTGTTCGGGATCGGAAGGAAGAGGGTGGGATCAGATTGAAGAGCTCTTCAGAACACTCGCCATGGTAAATACGGTAGAATGCGGCCAAGGAAGCTATTGTTCGGCGCTGAGCTAGCGGCTCAATGCTTCTACTTCTTCTCTAATCGCTTTACCTTATTCAGTATTCCTAGTTTCCGCGAAGCTAGCCCTATACATCTTTCGATGTAGTTTTTATTATTGAGCTCTTGACGAACGTCTATGCCAAGGATGTCAAGGTTGTCCTTCATTGGTAATAATGCATTCTGAAGAGAGGGTAGGGGAAGGAAAGGGGATTTCTTCGCTGTAAATGCACACGCCTGTGTTTTGCGGGCATTGAACTCGACCAGGTTCTCGGTACCCCATTGAGAAATACAGTCGAGGATCCTGCCGAGATCAGCCACGAGTTGTTGTCTATCCTCCTCAGTCTCCTACCGCCCCGCCGCCGGATGAGCCCAGTAGCTCCCGTGCAATGTGCTGTCATCTGCGTAACAATGAATGTTCCCGAGGGATAGCATATCATTGATATGCAGATGGAAGAGTGTTGGTGACAGCACGGACCCCTGCGGCACCCGGCATTCACTTGCAAAAAGCGAGAAGCCTGGCCATCGCAGAGGAACCGCATTCGGCGTTCGTTCAGAAGCTGGCCATCCAGCTGCACAGTTGAGGAGGTAGACCATATGCCAGAAGTTTGTAAAGGAGCGAAGCATGCCAGACTCTATCGAAGGCTTTGGCGATGTCCAGGCTAATCGCCAAAGACTCGCCGTGCCTTTCCATAGCCTCACCCCAGACATGTGTTACGAATGCCAGAAGATCACCCGTTGATCGTTTTGGCCTGAAGCCGTATTGCCGATCATTAATTAGCGAGTGATCTTCGAGGTATCGCATGAACTGCTTGTTGATGATGAGCTCAAACACCTTGCAGATGACTGAGGTGACAGCTATGGGTCGATAGTTGCCTGGATCAGACCGATCCCCTTTCTTGGGGATCGGTTGTACATTCGCCTCCTTCCAGACCTCCGGCACGATTCCTGTGGAGTAAGACAGGCGGTACAGACGAGTTAGTACAGGAGACAACTCAGTTGCGCAGTTCCGTAGTACCACCGCTGGAATGCCGTCAGGGACACTGGCTTTCCGCGTGTCGATGGATCGCAGCACTGCCCGTACATCGCATTGCCTGAGTACAATGTCAGGCATAGTGTGGCCACAGTTGGCGATGGCGGGGGGCTGCAGGCCACGGTCGTCGACCCGCCGCAAAGAGGTCTGCGAGCATATCCGCTTTCTCTTGGGCTTTGTGAGCCAGTGTTCCATCTGAGTAACTCAGCGGTGGCAGCGAGGGCCGACAAAAGTTAGATTGCACGACTTTGGCCAGTTGCCAGTATCCACGGCTGCCCGTAGGATGGGAAGTGAGCTCCTGACCAAGCCGCGCGACGTGCTGGGCATCTGCTTTCTTAAAGTCCCTCTTGCTGGATTTTGTGGCCCGGTTGTACGCTGCTTTGAGGTGGCCCACGTTTGGGTCGCGCACAGCCCGGGCCCTGATCCAGGCGCGATATGCCGACTATTTTTGTCGAACAGCTTTGGCAGAAGCTTGCCCGAACCAGGGACGGGCTCTGCGGATACTGGCGACATCAGTGAAAGGGATGTAATATTCCATCCCTAAACTGATCTCGCCAGCAATCGCAGAAGCCCTTTCCGAAGGACCCTTTCCTATAAAGCAGCGCTGGCTCCAGGGGACGGACGCATAATAACTGCGTAGACCGTCCCAATCCGCTGACGAGTAGTGCCATAGACGTCGTGCCATTTCTACAGCACATGAAAGTGTCACCTCCTGGTGACACTTTCATGCCAGCGTGAACCACACAGTGGTCGAAACTACCCAATGGGGCTCCTACCGAAACACTGTACTGGGCTGGGCGACTCGTCAGCAGTAGATCCAGCAGAGCGGGCGAGTGATCTGACCTGTCTGGTATCCGGGTGATCCCGCATACCATCTGGGTCAGACCGTGGGAGAGAGCGAACGCGTGGGAGGCCCTACCCGCATGATCAGTCCTGAGGGACCCCAGGCATTCAATGTGATGGCCATTGAAGTCCCCCAGAAACACTAGGTCAGCGTTCGGGAACCGCACCTGCGCATCATCAGCCGTCTCGCTGAGGTACTGGAAGAGCTTTGTTGTCTCAGAATCCCTTGTGTGGGAACGGTAGACGCACACGTACATCTGGCTTATGAGAGCCATGGTCTACGTGCAGATAGAGTACGGAGTTGGAGGGGTTCTCTAGGCAGCGCAACCGGTGGCAGCAAACATCCGCCCTAACGAACACGCACACCCCGGCTTTATCTCGAAATTGTTCCTCGATGACATAGCCGGGGTAACACAGGTAAGACGTGTCGTCAGGGCGGCGTATTTGTGTCTCCGTGAGGAACATCACAGCTGGCCGTGCCGTCTCTAGGTGATAATGGACGGCATCGAGGTTCGCATGGAGTCCACGGATGTTGGTGAACTCCACCTCGAAAAGTGAAGTTGTGGGGTCTCCTGGGACCGCTGTGGAACGTTTTCTTTTTTTATGTTGCACTGCCATTATAAATTTGAAGAAGAAGCGTGAAGACAGGGCGACATTTGGTGCAGCAGTAAGTGACAAAGCGCAGCGGCTAGCTTCGTCTGGAATCGTGTGGTTAGGTCGGAGCCGACCCGCCGGACGGAAGGGCTCCCAAACCCCCCTGATGCAAGGCCGCCGCTACCCCACACCGGTTACCACCCGGAGCGGCGATCCCACATCAGGATTATGCGCAACATGTGGGGCAGCCTTCTGGGGTGGTTGGTCCCAGGCGGGTCCCATGACTGTTGCGGGCGGCCGCGGCAACGCCGTTGCTAAGGGTCTCCCTGGGTGGCGAATCGACCCACACCACCCACACTAAACTCCGCTTCGCCCCCACTGGTCCCATGCCTGCAGCACCATACATCGCCCCGGGCCCGGTGGTGCAGCTGTTGAACCCCTGACGCAACCCGGCCCGTGCTGGGTTACTTGAGGGGCTTTAGCACAGCTGCATGGTGGTACCCCCCGGACCAACACTGTTGTACCACCTGGTACCCACGTAGGGGCCGAAGCCACTTCATAGGTACCGTAAATTAACGAGCCTCGTCCGTTGATCAGCAGGTGCGCCACTAGCAGGTGAGGTCGTTGGGGCCCTAAAGATGTTGGTAGAGCCCCTTTGCACCCAAAACTTTACATAAGTAAAAAAACGTGGTTTCCAAATTTTGGACTAATATATAATAAATAATTTGTTTGCATTATTATTAATTTTGTGCCGCCTTTTAAATATTTTACATAAGTAAAAACACACACATATAAAAATTATTTAAAACAATACCTTTTCTCTTAGAGCATTGGGTTCATGATTGTGAGATTTAATTTTTTTTGATACTATTTCATGTTCCTGGTGTTCATTCAGCTTGGCTAACTCTAGAATTACATTTATAATTATCATTTCGTCGTAATTCACACACCCAATATTATTTGTCATTTGGTTTATTATTGTGCTCTTATATGAAACCATTAACATTTAATTTGATTTCTCCTTTTTTAGTGATAAAAGTTTTTAACTACAATTCACTTTATTTACAATATTAAATGCCACTTCAATAACAATATTATTATACGTACACAGAAAACTTTGTGATTCACCTTCTTTAAAAATATAAAATATAATCACGTTCTACCCACTATGTAATACGCCTGCAAGTTTTATTAGAGCAATGTTGATGTAAAAAGGTGTATGTCTTTTAATTTAGGATTTTTTTTTAATTCCCCGGCTCAAGGCCGCGGCCGCTCTAACGTCCGTTGCCGTTGTGTTACTAGCAAAGGGTATGTTCAGTGGCGCCCGGCTAATTTAGGAGTTACTTATTCTGCGTAAGATGATTATGACTATATTCATTATAGTTTGATACGTTTATGCCTTTATAAGGCTATGCTTATAAATTTTATGCTTAAATATCATCATTCACCGAGCCTTTTCCCAACTCAGTTGGGGTCGGCTTTCCAGTCTAACTGCGATTCGGCTGAACTTCGATATTTTCCGTGAAGCGACTGCCATCTGACCTTCACAACCCATGGGCGATATCGAAGTTCTGCAGTTAGACCGGTCGGATTTTTGATTTAGGGCTCCAGCTACCCCTAACGACTGCCATAGATAATTAAATGTTACATAACAGTACCTCCTGATGGTTCACCAATTTAGGGAACCCCAAAACGACGGTCCCTCTATGGCCGTCTTGATAATATAATATTACTTAAAAATGCACATTCCAACTAGGTGGGATATGCTCCAGGTAATTGACTTTACTTATTCACAATAAACATTTAGAAAGTTATCGGTTCCCCGTTTAAGGCCGTGCCCCAAATGGTACGGCTTTACAATAAAATATGGGTAGATGTAATATCTCACCCGGATTCTCCTTCGTGATATGTGCAAATTAAAATTACAATAATATAAATTACTACTTAAGTCCGTAGGTGAATAGCCCTTAAGAGAATTCTTTGTATGATTATTGTTAAGGGCCCAGATCGTGAAAATCACCGAAAAGAGTGTTACGATTTTTCATATTTAACCTATTTACATATGATTAATAACAACGATAATTTGTATATATTAAAATGAAAGACCAAAAATGATGTTAGTGCTAATTTTAACTCTTAAAACCCTGTAGTTGTTATATAATAAACGTCAACAAACGCACAAAATTGAGAAAAAATTCGAAAACCTGCCTTCGTATTTTTCAGATTTAACCCAATAAATCAACACAAATTGATAAAAAGAAACACTTTTTGAACACTGAAAAAGCCAATAAATATAACCATGTACTTTTTTTTGTACCTTTACAAACAAAGACTTCCCCTTTTAAAGCCCTAAAATCTAGATATGTTTTACGTAAATTCTCCATAGAAAAATGTATGCAAATTCAAACGCGTCCCGATAGAACGATCGTCGCAACTAATCGCCAGTGCGCCATAGAATTTCAAAGTGACTCCACGCGTGTCGGATGCTACAGCAAAATTACGTGTTGTGAATTTGTGTTTTTTGTGAAAAACTGTAAGTACAATATTTTTATAACTAATTTACTTTCAGTAAATAGAAAGTACCGATATAATGAAAGTCTGAAAGAAAACCATGATGGAACTAGATATAAATCGTAAGAAATACAAAATTATTTACTTTGTTGCGTAGGTCATTTTATGAACCTTGTAAAGTAGGTATCAATTCAGGCTTGAAACAATCAAAGCCCTGCCCACCTTATTTTCTCGAGATATGAACTGGCGGGGTATATAGTTCTCTGCACGACATACATAGATTTTTCAACATGATAAAGGCAATAGGTATCATAAACGTAATTGGTAATCGAGGGTCTCTTTTCGCAGGATAATTTGCTGAGTGCCATGCCAGCGAAAAGAAAATTTAGTACGCATTATAAAAACGTGAAAGCCAAAAGATCTCGGAATAAAATGTAAGTTCCTCCCTACTTATTTATTTACCTGCCTACTTGACTACGTCTTGTCCTAAATACCTAGAAAAAATTTACTAGATTTGTGTTAGTGTCAAGTAAAAATCCTAGTTTTATTACTTTTATTTGTGTGTATGCTTATCATGTCTTAGTAGTAATAATAATATAATCTATTTGCATTTTGAACAGGGTAGGTACATTACAAAGCAAATAGGTACAATGATTTAGATCGCCTGATTCAGACATATACCTACAACAGCATGTAAATATTGATTTGACATGTAATTAGATAGGTACACAATTAGGTATGTCAGTCTAAGAAGAAAAATTACAATGTCCAGTAGGTAATAATTACGTAATTTCAATATCTATATAAGTAATAAAGTCAATTTCTATAGGAACAATTTTCATAATAATAAATTTTATTACATAATATAGTATTAGTTTTCATATATTTATGTATTTCAAAACTTCAAGGCTTCAGGCTTCAGGCCAAAACGATCAACGGGTGACCTCCTGGCATTCGTCACGCATGTATGGGGTGGGGCTATGGAAAAGTTTGGCGAGTCCTTGGCTATTAGCCTGGACATCGCCAAAGCTTTCGATAGGGTCTGGCATGCTTCGCTCCTTTCCAAGCTTCCGGCATATGGTCTACCTCCTCAACTGTGCAGCTGGATTGCCAGTTTTTTAAACGAGCGCCGAGTGCGGGTCCTCTGCGATGGCCAGGCTTCTCGCTTTTTGCAAGTGAATGCCGGGGTACCGCAGGGGTCCGTACTGTCACCAACTCTCTTTCTTCTGCATATCAATGATATGCTTTCCCTCGGGAACATTCATTGCTATGCAGATGACAGTACATTGCACGGGAGTTACTCGGTTCGTCCGACGGCGGGGCGATCTGTGATAGAGGAGGAGAGACGACATCTCGTGGGTGATCTCGACCGAAGCCTCGACAGTATCTCCCAATGGGGTGCCGAGAACTTGGTCGAGTTCAATGCCCACAAAACACAGGCGTGTGCATTTACAGCGAAAAAATCCCCTTTCCTTCCCCTACCATTACCAACCTACCCGTTGTAATGTTAAAAGTGAGTATCAGGAATACATTCTGGCCATGAAGAAGCTTATGAGTCCAAATTCCACATTGACATCAAACAACCATTTAATTAGTCCTGAGCCGGTCTGTAAGTCCTCGCTGACTTCAAACATAAGCCCTTCACTTGAGTCAAACAAGAAACCCAGTAGTTCCTTCACCAAACGAAATATGATTAAATCTGAAATAGTGATGTTTTGTGATGAATTAGGGAAATCAATGGGCCAGTTACTTAGTTCATATTTAGAACAAAATGTTACTAACTATTGTATGCCGGGATTAACTTACTGTAACATTATAAAAAAAATTAAAAATTGTAATTTAAACAGCAACTGTACACTTTTAATTTTGGTGGGAGATAGGGGAAATGCAGACAGAAATGCAATTGTAAACTGTTTAGAATTACTGAGCTTATTAGATGTTAAAAACATTATTTTATTCACACTTCCTTATAGCCGTGGCTTGTCACAGGCCGAAAACAATCTTAGATATAAGCTAAATCAAACAATACATACATTGACATTTCATAATCCAAATAAATTCCATCTGATTGACATTAACATGTATTTAGAAAATAAATTGTTATTGACGGAAGATAAATTCTATTTGAATAGATATTTTAGGAGACAGATAGCATCTTCGCTATCATATTTTATTAGTTATTCAGCCAAAAACTTGGCTAAACAATCTGCTTTTATTGAGCAGAAAAGTGACAATGTTTGTCTTGTGACCTTGGAATCTGTTCCTGAAAAGGGTGACAATAATTTAAACTTAGTTGTAGGACAATAGAGGAAATCCCTAGCAAATTAAATTTAAGGACAAAGGAAAAGTCTATGTTCATGAATATAATTCATCAAAATATTGAAGGCTTTTCTGGCAAAGAGTTAGAACTAGAATTATTTTTAAATGAAAAACGTATCCATGTACTTTGTTTAACTGAACACTGGTTAAAAAAACATGAACTCTTAGTTAATATTGATAATTATAAAATCATTAGTGCGTTTACTAGAGATTCCGCTATAAGAGGTGGGTCTCTCATTTTAATTAATGACAAATTAAAATCAAAAGACCGAAAAGACGTAGTAGCACTCACAAGTGAGCGAAATATTGAACTATCATGTGCAGAGCTAGAACAATATATTATTATTAGCGTCTATAGACCTCCTTCTGGAGATTACTACCTGTTTGAGTCCATTATGGAGGAAGCCTTAAAAAAGGTATGTAAATGTAAGAAGACTATAGTTGTATGTGGCGATTTTAATATTAATATTTTAGAAAACTCTCAGAACGCGCTAAGGTTCCTCAACCTTTTTAAATCTTTTAACTTACAAAATCTTTTTTGTGAACCAACACGCACCACAGCCACATCAGCTACCTGCTTAGATAATATTTTTTCTAACAGCGATGTAGATGAGAAATCTATAATACATTTTGTAAATTCAGATCATGCAGGTCAGTTAGCTAGATTTAAGTTCCAACATGTTCCATTATCAAAAAATATTGTTTGTAGACCAATCACAACTTATAGATTAGAAAAATTTAAAGAAAACATTAAGAATAAAGTACCTCTTTTGGAGTTGAATAATGATAAACACCCGAATGATCATTACGGAGATTTGTTCGGAGTAATCAAATACGAATGTGATAACATTTTCACTAAAAAAACAATAAATGTAAATCAATTTAAAATAAAATTTAGTGATTGGGCTACGCCTGGAATCTATAAAAGTAGAAGGAAATTATATGAATTATACGAGACAAAGGCATCTACTAATGAGCCACAAGTAATTGAACAGATTAAAAAGTACTCCAAACTATTCAAAAAAGTATGTTCAACAGCTAAATCTAATTATATACGGGCTAAAATTGAAAAATCTGATAATAAAACGAAGGCAATATGGAATGTTATTAACAAAGAAACTTGTAAAGCAAAGTCACGTGATCGATCCTTCGAGTTAAAAATAGATGATAAACATATTAAAACTGATTCTGAAGTGGCCAATGCATTTGAATCTTTCTTCACAAATGTTCCAATCACCACTACAAATAAGTTAAATTCGTCAAAAAACGTAGCCAATTCTCTTCTTAAATCTAGTGTTGATAAATGTAGAATTAACTTTGATTTTCAGTATATTGACTCTGTCACTATACTTAAAACTTTTAAACAACTAAATATAAAAAATACCGAGGATCTTTGGGGCATTTCAACTAATATAATAAAATCAATAGTGCCCGCTATAGCACCTCACCTTGCATTCATATTCAATAAATGTATAGATGAAAATCAGTTTCCTCATCTTATGAAGTACAGTAAAATCAATCCTTTATTTAAAGCAGGAGACAAAAGTGATCCTTCAAATTTTCGACCTATTTCCATACTCCCATCCCTCAGTAAAATTTTTGAAAAAATAATATTTAATCAATTGCTTTCACATTTTACAGACAATAAGTTACTTCATAACAAACAGTTTGGTTTCACTAAAGGCAGGAACACAACGGATGCAGGAGTTGCACTTGTGAAACATATATTTGATGCTTGGGAGGAAAAGCAGGATGCTATTGGTATATTTTGTGATCTATCAAAAGCTTTTGATTGTGTTGATCATGGGACTTTGCTACTAAAATTAGGTTATTATGGTGTTTCGAACAGCTCACTTGGCTTACTCGAGTCTTACCTCACTGGTAGAGTACAAAAAGTAAACATTAATGGCACCGACTCTTCTGGCGCCTCATTAGTCATGGGAGTACCCCAGGGCTCTATATTAGGACCCCTTTTATTCTTAATATACGTAAACGATCTTCCTTATTTCACTAAAAATCTTTGTGAGATAGTATTATTTGCTGATGACACATCATTAATTTTTAAAAGTGATAGACAAAAAGTAGCACTTGACGATGTAAATAATACCCTTTCGGAAATATTGCATTGGTTCACAAGTAACAACTTGCTGCTCAATGCGAAGAAAACAAAATGTGTAAAATTTACTATGCCCAATGTTAGACAGGTGGATACTCATATTACTATGAATAATGAATTAGTTCAAATAGTCAATACCACAGTTTTTCTTGGGATAACTCTAGATAGTAAACTACAATGGGGTCTTCATATCACAGCCTTGGCAGGAAGACTTAGCTCAGCTGCCTATGCGGTTAGAAAGATAAGGTCTCTGACTGACGAAAAAACGGCACGATTAGTTTATTTTAGCTACTTTCATAGCGTTATGTCATATGGTCTGCTGCTGTGGGGCTCAGCTGCCGATATTGAGACAATATTCATATTACAGAAACGAGCTATACGAGCAATCTATAGACTCGGACCCCGTGACTCGCTGAAAGAATTATTTAAAGAAATTAATATTTTAACAGTTGCTTCTCAATATGTTTACGACAACATCTTATATGTACGGAAGAACATAGATCTATTCAAAAAAAAATCCGATAACCATAATTTTAATACAAGAAATAAAAATAAATTGGCAATGACAAAAATTAGACTTCATAAAGTTGGTAATTCGTTTGTTGGCAAATGTATAAAAATTTATAATAAAATTCCTCAGGATTTGGTTGACATGCCTCTTAATAAGTTTAAAATAGTAGTTAAAAAATGTTTGATGATGAAAGGCTACTATAATGTAGACGAATATCTTAATGATAAAAATGCATGGTCACCCTAATCTTCTGTTGTTGGCCACTCGTATAATACAATAGAAACTAATTGTAACAATGTAAACAAAACAATATTAAAAAAGAAAATGGATAATCTACCTGAGTTTCTTGCTGGTCTCTTCTCAGGAGAACCAAATTACCGAACCAGCGAAAGAATCATTTTCTAATGGTTATTTATGTACTTACTTAATTTAGTATTTTTATAATATTACTTGACAAAATTGTAAAATTTTGACATTCATATGTGCTCTTTATGTGCCTAAACTGAATAAATGAAATTGATTCTTTGATTGAAATTGATTCTTTGATTCTTTGATTCCTACCCACTCTTCAGAATGCAATATTACCAATGAAGGACAATCTAGACATCCTTGGCATAGACGTTCGTCGAGAGCTCAATAACACAAAATACATTGAGAGATGTATTGGGCTAGCTTCGCGGAAACTAGGAATACTGAACAAGGTAAAGCGATTCTTTACACCGCACCAGAGGTGTCTGCTGTACAAAACGCAGATTAGACCCTGCGTTGAATACTGCTCTCACCTCTGGGACGGCTCCGCGAAGTATTTGCTGGACGCACTCGACGCTATGCAGCGACGCGCTGTTCGCATTATAGACTGTCCGGAGGTAACGGGAAGCCTTGAGCCGCTAGCCCAGCGCCGAACAATTGCTTCCTTGGCCGCGTTCTACCGTATTTACCACGGTGAGTGTTCTGAAGAGCTCTTCAACCTGATCCCACCCTCTCCCTTCCGATCCCGAACAACGCGTGCCGGGCAGAGATGTCACCCTCATACCGTGGAAACCGTCTTCGCGAGAACCGAGCGTTTTAAACGATCGTTTCTCTGCCGAACGATGGTGGCTTGGAACGCCCTGCCTGCGCACGTGTTTCCTCCTACATATAACCCTGGGCTCTTTAAGCGAAGCGTGAAGAGGCACATTACAGGGTCGTCAAGTTGAGGGCCACTCTCTATAGTATTCCTGTGTACTGTGAGAGTCGCCCTCAATTGCCAGACGTCGCCTCAGCTTACCATCAGGCGAGTGGCGTCAATTTGTCGACCTAAATATAAAAAAAAAAAAAAAAAAAAAGCAATGAGTTTGCTTACACTATTATTAGTGACAGTGCCTGGCGTAGGGTTGTACAAAAATTACAAAATAAATAAAAAGTGGATATTGATGAATAATATTTCCAGTACTGAAAATGAAGAAAACCTTCAGGCCGAGACTCCGAGCAACACTGCTACGCGCTGTATAGAGGTAAGTTGTTATACGTAATTCTTGTAGACTTGTTACATAAATAAACAAACTAGCTAGTGATGGGCGAAGACAAAATCTCAGTACCTACAGTTTTTTTTTGCAATATTTATTATTTTCATTGTGAGACAAACATATACTTCTCAATTACTTTCTCAAAAGAAAATTCACGTTCAAATCTCGTATTTTACCAAAATCAAGAATTTTTTTGTAAAATATTATCTTTTACGCGACTGGTGTACGTATGTATGTATGTATACTAAGTAATATATCTTTGTGGCACGATAAGTTCAAAATTATTGAACCGATTTTAATGTTTTTAGTATCATTAGAATTGTCTTCTAAGCCCGAGTGACATAGAATAAGTGACGCCATAAAAAACCAATACGTATAGCGTAAAGGAAATTTATAATTTCTGTTCATCACGAACATAATATTGTATGAATTCTTTTGCACTTTTATATTTGTCTTCGTCAGTTATGAATATAAATAAATAAACAATAAAAATGTTAAAACCCGACAGATTAAAAAATGAAAATGTGTAATAAAAATAAATAACAACACCATTGTAATATAGCGTATTTAGCAGTCGGGGCCTATTTCTAAAGAAATATTTAGCTAGTCAGGAATATCTTCGAGCCTGTGAGGATTTCAATGGGTCTCAACTGTTGAATTCCATTTATTACAATAGTGTTCTTATTTATTTTTATGTAACATAATTCAAGACCGTAGACTTGTTTTCTTTTTACCTTTTGAGTTTTTATGCATATAGTCGGATTTATTAAATTTATGACGTGATAACGTCTTATAAATCGATGAACACCGGCAACACGCACAAAAAAATGTCACATTATGTCACGCTAGGGTCAAGCGAGAGCGCAGTACAAGCGATGGAGAATAATATTATGACGTTATCCGATAAAATTATCGTCCTAAACCGACTTTACAAGCAACCAGTTTTTTATTATGTTTATTTATTCACTTTCATAATTGACGAAGACTGATAAAAACGTTTAAGATTTTGATCTAGTGTTCTGTGTTTCAAAGATGTATTCTAAGGGAGTTCTTAGCTATGTTTGAAGAAATTTGGCCCATACCTTTTGAATTATTTTTTATAATAAAAATCAAGCCATTATCTTTCTTTACAGGAACTAGTTATTGACAACCGTCAAGAGGGAAAGGTGGATGAAGTGGAAGTTGGGCGTAGAGTAGTGGATATTTCTTTTTTTTTTAAAGCTCTTCAGGCCATAGGGGACCACGGTCCAATGGATTGTAAGTTAAGTTACCTCAGTATAATAGGTGAAGTAAAAGTTGGTCTGGACTCAAAACTCATCATAAAATGTAGTATGTGTAATATGAAATTTACTGTGTGTTTGGTTGAAAAGAAAGAAGATAGCATGGAAGTGAATCATCAAATTGTGTCTGGTATCATATCATCTGGTGGGAGCTACTCTCAGTTAAAAACATTAAGTGCCGCAGTAGCCCTACCAATCATGTCACCTTCATTGTACAATGCAATTAATAATACGGTTTGCGATTGGTGGGAAAAGACAGCAGCACATTCCATGGCAGAAGCTGTCAAGGAAGAAGCGGAGTACGCAGTGTCTATAGGTAGTGTTGATAAAAATGGTACACCATTAATATCTGTTGCTGTTGACGGTTGTTGGAGCAAGAGATCTTATGGTAAGAATTTTTCCGCCTTATCCGGCGCAGCTGCGATAATTGGCATTAAAACTAATAAAGTATTGTTTTTTGGAGTTAAAAATAAATACTGCGTAGTCTGTGCACGAGCCGCAAAGAACAACAGTCAGCCCCCGGAACACCATTGTTTCAAGAATTATTCAGGATCATCTACCGGGATGGAATCGACCATAATAGTTGAGGGGTTTAAACGTTCCTTTGTTGATCACGGTGTAATTTATAATAAATTTGTAGCAGACGGCGATTCCAGTACTTATAAAAAAATATTAGATTCGCGTCCGTACGATAATTTAATAGTAGAGAAAATTGAATGCAAAAATCATCTTTTACGAAACTACTGCAATAGCTTGGAGAAATTGTCGAAAGACACTAAGTATCCTTGCGAGTTGCGGAAATTCCTAAAAGAAAGGTATTTGCGTTTAAGAACGGGTGTAAAATGCGCGATTAAATATTGGGGGGATCAAAATCAGTCACTCGAAGAAAAAATAAAAAATCTTAGTGAAGATATTCTAAATGGTCCACAACACGTATTTGGTAATCACCAACATTGCAAGGAGTATTTTTGTAGACCTGACACTCGTCGAATAGAACCTGTTGGGTTACTTCCAGCAATTGTTGGATGCGGATTAATGGACGCGGTAGAAATTTTAAGTAAAAGACTGTCATATCATTCTAGAAGTTTAATTCATAATTGCACAAGTAATATAGTTGAAAGTTTTAACGGAGTAATTGCCAAATTAGTTGGGGGTAAGCGTGTAAATTATTCTTCCCGTGGTTCTTATGCGGGCCGATGCGCAGCTGCTGTTGTGTCTTTTAATACGGGATCGATTCATAGTAAAACTCATGAAGTCATATTTAAATCTAGTCCTAATCCTTTGATCGCGAAAGTGGAAAATAGTAATCGTAGAAACCGTTTAATTGCTAAACCTAAATTAAGATTGAAAAAAAGCCACAGCGCTGTATCGAAAGACGCTCACTATGGACCAAACTGCGAAAAACCTGATCTGAGTCCAGAATTATATGAGAAAGCCAAGTCATCTTTTTTAGTTGATTTAAAGTTGTCTTGTGCTGAAAGAGAGGAGCTTGAAAGGTCGACCCATTTGCAAAGAAGTAGTGCTGAGTGGATGAGTACAAGGAGAAAATTACTAACCTCATCATCGTTCGGGGAAGTTTGTAAAAAACGAGAGAGCACAAGTTGTGCTGCTCTTGTTTGTAAAATCGTTTATGGTAGTAATATCTCCAGTTTGCCTGCTGTACGGTACGGTATCGAAAACGAAGAAACTGCAATTAGACAGTTAGAAATTCAAGAGAATATTAGTATACAAGGTTGCGGTTTGTTCGTCGACGATCAATATGAATTTCTTGGTACTACACCAGATGGCATTTATGCAAACGGTTTAATTGAAATTAAGTGCCCACATTCTTTAGCTGGCATGACTCTTGATGAAGCAATGGCCAAACATACCTTTTGGGTTAAGGACAAGGCTTCCAAGGGTTATGTCATAAATAAAAATCATTACTGGTATTTCCAAATTCAGGGACAGCTACATATAACTAAAAGAAACGTTTGCATGCTTGGCATCTGGTTTGGTGCTACTGTACCTATGAAAGTTTATATTATAGAAAAGGACGACAAATTTTGGAAGGAGAAAATGGAGATGAAATTAGTTAGATTTTATTACGATTGCCTCCTTCCAGAATTAGTTGATCCTCGGCAGTCACGAAGCATGCCTATTCGTGACCCGCCCAATGTCATAGAGGCTATGAAAGAGAGGAAAGAAAGAGCTTTACGTGTTTTGAAAGAGAAGAACGTCTAATGATTTTGAAAGAGACTGAGGTAACTTAACTACCCAGCCGGTCGATTCACGTAAACACGCCAGTTCAAAAGTCGTTTTAACTTAGAAACTTAGAAATCGCCTTTTGGTTTTCTGTTTTTAACGCACTTACTTATCTAGTCTTGGATTGTCATAAATCTTCCAATAGCTCAATTTCTATACAATTCCTATACGATTTTGAAGAGTTACCTGGTGTAAACCCAAGGTCCGATCCTAATGAAATTAAAATGTGACCACACGGGATCACCAGCTTTCAAATAAAAAAAAATCATCAAAATCGGTTCAAAAAATACAGCGAATTGAGAATCTTCTTCTTTTTTTAAGTCGGTTAAAAAGTGTGCGAAGTGACATTTTTAAGTCACTACGCTACGGTTTTTATTATGTGAATCGGGCAGCTGGTAACATTTTCATTCTGATAGGTTTTGCAATAGCAATTGATTTTATCATCAAATTAGTAGAAATCAGAATTTGATCAGTAATCATTAAAATGAAAAAAACATTAGAAACTCTTAAACTCATATTTTGTTATTGTTTACTTTCGTTTAATTAAGTATATGAATAATTTATAAATTTCATGTTTGTTTATAACTAATTTTTGTACAACCCTAGCACGCTTTTTAGGTGGCGACTCATATTTTGTTTACTTTTAATTATATGAACCATTTTTATACTTGTGTTTCATTTATTGACAATTTTTTGTACAACCCTAGAAGATTTTTTAGATTGCGAGGTGATCGTAAGCAAAAAGTATTTGAGTTTACGCAATAGGCACATTTCCTTGCGTAGATATAAACACTAGCGAGGAAAGGCGTGATGTTATTTCGACCGTACTTCCTACTGAATTTGCAATTATTTTATTGAATGAAAATTTTACGAAATAAGAATAAACTTTGGTAGTAAAATTACAAATAAATACATAGGTACTCGTAGTTGGAATTTTAGGTAAGTAGAATACAAAAAGGTCAGTCCGGACCTGCTCTTGATTGTTTATTATAAATAGAAAATCATAAAAATTGTGTCTCAAACTACTCTTATTTATTTATCTAGTAATTAGGATCATTTTATAACGAAAACTACTCTTGGAATATTTTACAAATAGGCAGTCGTTTATTTTCAATAATTCAACATTTTTGTTATGCTGTAAATATTCAACTTCAATAACAATAACTCAACGTGGAACGTTTGTCGCAAAACATTTTCAAAATCGCGCTCTCTGGGTCATTCACCCGCCCGTCGGATGATTCGGGCAACAATAGCGCTGCTGTCGCTCAAAATCGACTTTATCCGTGCGCGGTCTCGGCCCTTAACAATTTACCGTTATATTCGACGGGGCAATGTACTATATTCTATCATCCCCTACTGGTTATAAAATGAGTATTTGCGTATGTAACACATATACATATACAATACATAATATAATTATCGCATTTAGGCGTGGAGTAGTCTTAACTTCACCGTCCTAATTGTTTTCTAGTATATCTTGTGGTAAGAAATTCAGCACCGTCTGATTTGGATATTATTTCGATACAAGTTTATAAAATATTAGTTTACATTAAACACGGTTGAAACTACGATGCCCGTCGCTCTAATCTAGACACTTATAGTTGGCTTTAGGTTACTAATAATCCATGAAGTTGATCTATTAGATAGTTATTTAGTAATGTTCTAATTATAGATCGCGCGGGGGACGTTGCACGTAAGCTAATCTGTTCACATTACTTACCCCGTATTTCCGGGAGTTCTATTTATTGCACCACTAATGTAAAACAAAACTAACAATCAATAATGTTTTTCGGTTTTACTTGGTTACTTAACGTTTCTGTTTTTTTTACAGGATTTAATTTATTACTTCGTCCGCGCTGTCCGGCGGCTGCGAGTGGTCTAGTACCAATACTATTCAAATGTTTTCTTTTTCTTCCTTAGACGTTGTGCACTCCTTATAATACTTCGGTCTGGCAATTAAAACCTAATGACCCCGCCTACACGTGCATAGTGATGCGATCGTACTATCGAGGCGGCCTCCCATTGGTCAAACCGCGCGGTTCTTATCGCTCCGATCTTACGAGGCGCCAAGACAATGGACTTAGGAATTTCTTGCGAAACAAACAAGTTCTAACGCTTTCTGGAAGTTTCCATACTAGGGATGTGACTCAACGCAAACCATGCCTCTTCGAGGCATTCACACCGTAACAATAGTATTATGCAAAAATATTTTATGGTTATTTTTTTATGCAAATGGATAGTGAACCCCTAAGATATTTATATTTACAGCTGTTTTTATGTTTTGAAACATTATTTTGAATATTTTCGGCTCTAATATTATCAAAATGCGCAAAAGCTTGTCGTGGTCAAGAAAGTCATGTTTAGTAACTGCAGACTGCTTTGCAAGATGAAAGTTTGCAATCGGCAGAGTGAAAGTCTAAACTATATATAGATCTGATGCAGGGCTGCAGCAGTCAGGAGATATTTGCGGAGACAGGCATCGAGCACGATAATCCATCGCAAAGTGATGCAGTCCCAGTGGTTAACCTATCACGTGGCAGAGACTATCTGCCTTTCCTCGTTGTCGCGACTGTCATCGAGACTTTACAGTCTTCATCAAAGTTCTTCGTAATTAGCCAAAATAAATTGTGAGATCATTTACCAAGCTAACACTAATAACTTACTATTGCGAAGACTGTACTTACTTGAAAGGGTTTTGTCTTTTGCTATGACCATACCACACATACAACGAAGAAATCGAGCACCGACATTGCAGGAGCCATGACTAAGCAATATTTCTCGCTTGATACTGTTATAGAATCAAAACATTGCTGAAATTGAGATGGAATTTGTTCAATATGTATTACATACAAGAAAAATTGTAAACCAAAAAAGGTGCAATGCTGGTGTAAAGTTACTGTGCAATGAGCTATGTGTGTAAATGTACCAGGGTTATTTTGACGATGCATGTTAGTCCAGATGCCTAAAAAGATTGATTTCGATGTGTTTGATACGTTATATTTTAATTTATAAGAGATTGTGTGAAGATGTTCAAAATTAGTTTTGTCTTTTGTCGTGTTATTGTTATTTGTTTGTTTCTTACACTGATTAATAGTACGTGGGCCGTAGAACATTGAAAAATATTGATTAACAGCAAGCTTATTTTTCGTATGTAGCTTTATTTTACCGAGTTAAGAGTCCTCCTATTAAATTTTACCGTTTTCGCTGATTTTACAGACGTGTTTTTACACTGAAAATACTGTATTTTTATAAGTTTTAATGCACAACATGAAATATCATTTCAATAATGATCTAATAAGTGAGCTACTTTCTTATTTTTGTCATTAAATTTTGATTAATCGACCTAAAACAATCGGTAGTTTTTCGTATCTTTTGCTGGAAGAGGTCTAGAATATCACAAATTCACTAATCGTTTTGACGTCTAAAAAGTATTACAAAAATACAGTGTATTCTTGTAAAAGTCATCTATCAAATGTATGGATTACTTTTTATCACTTTCATAAAAAAAAATTGAGTAAACAAATATTTAAGTTAGTCAAATTTTAGAGAAAATGGGCAATGAATTGGTTCTTATTTCGGCTACATAAAACTCTCGTTCATAAAATTAAAACAACATAAATAAACCTTGGTTCAAAATCAATCCATTTCCAAAAAAAAAGAAAGCTAAATAATAAAAAATAGGCTGTAAATAATCTTTTAAAAACACCTAAATTTCGCTTTATAATACTCGACGCATGCCTCAAGTAAACAGTCCGCGCCAAGCGCTTACAGGGAGAGGACGTGTCGCTCTGCGCGCCAAAATTCGACGCCGTCTACAGACGAATATAGCGTGGCGTGAGATTTTGATACTTTGGTAATATTAGTTATTATTTTGTGATGATTAGGCTTCTTTTTAAATACAACAAGTGATTATGTAGAATGTATTTATCATTATTTTTGTTAAAAAAAGCTGTTATATTTTATAAAGCTGGATTACTGACTCACTCACTGACACAATTTTATTGTTCTCCTTGATGGTGGAGGGGAAGGTACCTATGTTTTTTTTTGCAGAAATGTAAAGGGGGTTCGGGGACCTAGGGAAAATTCCGAGTTTTTGAGATTTGCCCTCCAGTCCCCCAAGGGGGGCTCCCGAGTAGAGTCAAAATGAGTAATAATTTTATAGAGGTAGTTTTTTATTTTATTTTTTTGTATTGGGTTCGCCAATTTGACGCCACCCGCCTGGTAGTAAGTCGTGACGACGTCAAGCGATTGTGGGTCACTCACAGCACACTATACTATAGAGAGTGGCCCTCAACTTGACGACCTACTGAACCCAGGATTATATGTGGGAGGAAACACGTGCACAGGCAGGGCGTTCCAGGCCAGTATCGTTCGGCACAGAAACGAACGTTTAAAACGTTCGGTTCTCGCGAACATGTACCTACTGTGTGGGAGTGGCCTCTGCCCGGCACGCGTTGTTCGGGATCGGAAGGAAGATGGGATCAGATTGAAGAGCTCTTCAGAATGCTCGCCGTGGTAAATACGGTAGAATGCGGCCAAGGAATCTATTGTTCGGCGCTGAACTAGCGGCTCAAAGCTTCCCGTTACCTCCGGACAATCTATAATACGGATAGCTCGACGCTGCAGAGCGTCGAGAGCGTCCAGCAAATACTTCGCGGAGCCGTCCCGGAAGTGAGAGCAGTATTCGACGCAGGGTCCAATCTGCGTCTTGTACAGCAGACACCTCTGATGCAGTGTAAAGAATCGCTTTACCTTATTCAGTATTCCTAGTTTCCACGAAGCTAGCCCTATACATCTTTCGATGTAGTTTTTATTATTGAGCTCTTGACGAACGTCTATGTCAAGGATCTCAAGGTTGCCCTTCATTGGTAATAATGCATTCTGAAGAGAGGGTAGGGGAAGGAAAGGGGATTTCTTCGCTGTAAATGCACACGCCTGCAATGTGCTGTCATCTGCATAACAATGAATGTTCCCGAGGGATAGCATATCATTGATTTGCAGAAGGAAGAGTTGGTGACAGCACGGACCCCTGCGGCGCCCCGGTATTGTTCCTCGATACATATATACATAACCGGGGCAACACAAGGCAAGGTAAGGCGTGTTGTCAGGGCGGCGTATTTGTGTCTCCGTGAGAAACGTGACAGCGGGCCGAGCCGTCTCAAGGTATGGTGGACGGCATCGAGGTTCGCATGGAGTCCACGGATGTTGGTGAACTCCACCTCGAAAAGTGAAGCTGTGGGGTTTTCTGGGGCCGCTGTGGAACGTTTACTTATTTCTGTTGCACTGCCATTATAAATTTGAAGAAGAAGCGTGAAGACAGGGCGACATTTGGTGCAGCAGTAATAAGTGACAAAGCGCAGGGGCTAACTTCGTCTGGAACCGTGTGGTTAGGTTGGAGCCGACCCGCCGGACGGAAGGGCTACCAAACCCTCCTGGTGCAAGGCCGCCGCTATCCCACACCGGTTACCACCCGGAGCGGCGATCCCACATCAGGATTATGCGCGAGAACATGTGGGGCAGCCTCCTGGTGTGGTTGGTCCCAGGCGGGCCCCATGACTGTGTTGCGGGCGGCCGCGGCAACGCCGTTGCTAAGGGTCTCCCTGGCCAGCGAATCGACCCACACCACCCACACTAGACTCCGCTTTGCCCCCACTGGTTCCATGCCTGCTGCACCATACATGGCCCCGGGCCCGGCGGTGCAGCTGTTGAACCCCTTACGCAACCAGCCTGGGCTGGGTTACTTGTGGGGCTTTAGCACAGTTGCACGGTGGCACCCCCGGACCAACACCCGGTACCCACGTAGGGACCGAAGGCACTTCATAGATACCGTAAATTAACGAGCCTAGTCCGTTGATCAGCAGGTGCGCCACTAGCAGATGAGTTCGCTGGGGCCCTAAATATGTTGGTAGAGCCCCTTTGTATAGAGGAGGTCAAATGATTTTGATTAGGAAAAAAAATTAGCCCTCGCCCCCCCTTTGAGAGTGCAACGACAGAGGAGTTTTGATTACGGGATCATACGAGTATAGAGGGTCTTTTCTTGAATTTAAGGAGAGAAAAAAAACACCCCCCCTCCTAGCCCTCTTTTCACCTCCCCCACACAAGACACTATTATTATAAAATGAAAAAAAAAGATCAAAACCATGTAATCGCCGTACCTACTGGCTGACCACCATCGGTAACTCCGGACTCACGCACAAAATGTGTCAAATACCTAATTCCGCCCGTTTCGATTCTGCATACGGACTCTTAAGACTCGGTGAGATATTGCGGTAGGCCCCAATATCTCAAAAAGAAATCTCAAATCAGGTAGCTAACAGAGTTATCCAGTTCAAATATTTCGAACAAAATTGTAAGGTTGCATTAATTCGTATAGAGCTGCAAAGTGGTGCAGGTATTAAGTATATCATTATAAATCAAATATCAAAAGTTCCCATCGATCCGACTTGTGCTAAAAAAGTTATTCAAGGTTAAAGTTGAAAATGTTCTCGTAAACAGTGAATTATATCATTGTAGATAATAAAATAACCTACACAAAATAGTGAAATTACAACTATTTTCCTAGGAATTACCATTTCTGAGAGATTGCGGTTATTAACGTCCAACAAGCTATAGTCTATACGCAATGCTGGTCCGCTCCTATTAAGTCTGTCGTGATGTTATAGCCTAGTATGTTACTTACTAAAAATGTAGCTTTATACGAGTATTACCGAAAGAAATTTTAAAATCGGTGCAGTTGTTTCTGAGGTTTCACGTTGTCCCGTACAAACTTTGTCCCCCCTTTTTCACCCCTTTAGGAGTAGAATTTTGGAAAATCTTTTCTTTTTGGAAGTATACGCCATATAATAAACACTCCCTCCAAGTTTTAGATTTCTACGATCAGCTGTTTAGGCTCAGCAGTCAGTCATTTAGGACATAGAATGTCATTTTGTATGGTTAACTGTAATTCATATTGATTGACGATTCAACGTTCAGCCTAAACCGATTAAAATGTTTGATTTTTCCTAGACTTAATATCATTAAAGAAAATAATGTTCATAGTTTTAGGTAAAATAAGTATTTTGCGTAAAATATATAATAAAATATAGCATTTTGACGTCTTTACAAACGTCAGTAAATAAATAATTATGTGAATAGAATATCTGATACATACATAACATAGTCTAAAACTCTTCCGTTCCCTATGTATGCTTAGATTTTGAAAACTATGCAACGGATTTTGATGCGGTTTTCACCAACAGATAAAGTGGTTCTCGAGGGAGGTTTTTGTGCATACAATTTGCAAGCGGGCGACGCCACAGGTGTCTGCTATTGCATAATATTCACGTCTATATCTCCCAGGACCTAAGCCAGAGTGACTTCAAAAGTGGACTTCCATTATTACAATGCAAAAGCTAGACTGTAAGCTGAGGCATATAACTGAGAATCACCTACAGGGTGACAGGGACGTGGGAGCAGACGAAAAAGGGGATCGTGCGGGAGTGCGCGGCAGGCAAAATTATGACTTATCTCACTTCGACTTCGCTAGCATATTATAATTCTCTATGCTGCAAAGCTAGCTGTCACACGTTTCCACAGCCACAGTCTCTCTATGTCATATATATATACACACGAGATTACAATGAATTGGTCAATCTTCGGACACAAAATTGGAAGCCAAGCCAAGCAAACGGCATTTAATATTTACAAATATTTTAAGAAAAAGAAAATAGACCTGAGTACTTTAAAATAAAATGAAATCAAATTATTATTAAAATTATTTTATTTATTTATTTTATTTATGTTTTACCCATCAATTGTATTCTTAATACTTTACAGAGTACCTTACAATAAAGAATGCTGTGAAATTTTTATTAACAGTTATGTACGATTGTTATTGTAGCTATGTCATAATACGTCAATATCTTGAGACCTATACGTTTCTACCATTTCTACCGTTACCAATGTACATCATGCTGTACACCCCGCGTCTCTGTTACCCCGCAGCTGATACATGAGTTAGGCGGTCACTTCATAGGCTGTAGAGGTTTTATTAACCTGACAACCTAACACTGTTTTATTTACAGATATGCTAATCATACAATGTAAAACTACTTATTGCAATTTAATTGAATTGGATAACACTGAATTACTGAATCTGATGTTAAATGAAACTAGTGGTTCATATTGGATCTGTCTGTATGTTCTGGCAAATTTCTGAATTGGTGGATTTTGACGGTATTTGGACTAGCAGATATAAAAAGGAACTGACAGATGTATACTTCATCATCATCATCATTTCAGTCTATGACTGTCCACTGCTGAACATATGCCTCTCCAATAAGTTTCCAGTGTGATCGGTCCTTTGCCACCTGCATCCAATGAGACCCAGCGGGTTTAATGAAAATTAAAAAATTTAAATTTAAATTCATTTATTTCAGGTTTTCAACCCATAAATCGAACATACAAAAATTAAATAACATTATCATTAAATCAATATACTCGTACATAGATACATAGTCAAAGTGGTCATTATATAATTTCAAATTTTGAATTTCGTACATTTAGGTATTCATTTTAACTGTCAGTAATTAGTCTATAAGTAGGTACATAGTCAAGTAAAACAGTCAATATAAAATTTAAATTTTCTAGCATTACATACATAGGTCCAAATTAGTCAAATTAATAGTATAAATTAATAAATTAAGAATTCAAAATAGTCATGTTAATACTCGTATTTACATATCTAATTTAATTCAATATAGCCTCTTCGGCCTCGGAACAGAAATATGCCTCTCGCAACGATGTCGGAGGTACGGACAGTCTAGCCTCCTTGATATCATTTGTAGGACGCTGTTCGAGCTGTCCCGCACCCTGCGGACCAACGAGGCTGCCCGTGAGCGCACAGTCGCATGAGAACATGCGGTATGTGCGTCCGCGAACATTCCCGAGGCACTACATAATCGAGGCAGCCCCAACAAAATCCTAAACGCGTTGTTATACAGGACGCGGAGGTCACTGTATTTCTTTTTATTATAATCCGCCCACAGATTGCACGTGTAAAGGGATGTACAATATGCTCGGAAGAGTGTCATTTTGATTTCAGCTGAACAACGTGCAAACTTGCGAGCTATCATATTAGCTCTCACCGACAATACTCTCCGCTCACGCTCAATGTCTTCATTATCCCTAAGGTCGGCCGTGACCACATGCCCTAGATATTTAAACCTAGTTACTCTAAGCAACGGGACCGAGTTAAGCAAGACTTTTAGGTATATCCTGGGGGCAGTCACCACCAGCCTCAAAGACCATCCACTGGCTCTTTTTTACATTGTACAGTAATCTGTGATCACAGGTATACTTCTCGAAAGTACGTATCACTTGTCTCAGACCACAGACCGACGCACTGAGGAGCACCATGTCGTCTGCGTAACTTAAATTATTAACACAAACACCATCAATATGGCTGCCGACATGTTGCCCAGTCAGTGCCTCAATCAGTCCATTGACGTATAAATTAAATAGGGTCGGAGAGGACAGTCCTCCCTGCCTAACACTGCATTCAAACCGATAGGAGTCCGACAATGCCCCCCCGCCCACTTAACACTGTTACGTTGATGTGAATACCAGTATTGGAACATGCAGACCAGTTCCTGTGGCAAATTAGTACCCGACAGCTTCTCCCACAGAAGGTCATATGAGACCAGATCGAAGGCCCTTGACAGGTCGAGGAGGTAAACAGGAGTCTTTCGATTTGTATAGTACTTGACAGTATGCTTGAGGCACAGTATCGCACTTTCAGTGGACAGACGAGGGTGAAACCTGAACTGGTTATCGTGTATAGTAACGTATCTATTTAACTGGACCTCAAGTAGACCGTCAATTACTTTTGCAATGACAGTGGCTATTGATATATGATAGTAGCCCCGATTTCGGCCTACCACACAACGACCATTCTGTGAAACTTAATCTAGCCAACCTGTGAGCGTTGCTGACATGTTTATTCCATCCCATTATGTGCTTACCCCTCCCCCGCTCACGTCTGCCGTAGTATCTGAGTCAGTTCCCAGGATATCGACATCCACTATGGAGCATTGTTGTTCATGACCTAGACCAGAAAGTTCCCTGTAAAATAACTCACCGGGCGCAGAGTTGAGGTCTCCCAGAATAAACACAGAGTCTATCCCATATTTCTTTCGAAGCAATGTTGACAGTTTATTTGAATGTGTCTTATTAATCTGCCTGTTACATGAAGATTGGTTTGGGTTTGTAGGGATTGGGATGTATATTGCCTACTTATACTACTTTTGTAGTTCTATCTAGGTATACAACTATTTTAATTTATATTGTGTATGCACGCCTCAACCAACTAGACATTTGAGTTTGTTAATAATGTTCAAGTAGTAAGTTAAATAACATGACATAATGATGTATCTTTTATTTTGTTAGCATAAGGACAAACCTCTGTGGTTTTATTGTGCTACTTTGTTCGTCACATTGTAAACTAAAACACTATAATAATAAAAAATAAAAAAATAAAAAATTTGTCAATAATCGCTTGCAACCAAACAGTCTATAAAATCAGGCAAATTTACCGCACAGTTAGTTGGCATGTACACATTTATCACTATGACTGGGCTATCACACGTCATTATTTTGATAGCACAAATACGGTTATTATTACATTGTATCACTGACACATTTGGGAACGCTTGATGTCTCCTCATAAGAGCCACTCCTCCCCAAGGTCGACCCCGCACTAGAACCGCGCTGGTATCCATTGCTGACACAGCCGTGTATCCGAACCCACTATCCAACGTCCCAACATACGGTATATCGTGCGACATCAACCAAGTCTCTTGAAGGGGTTGTCTTAATGGGTTGTCGATCCATCTCGTATGGCCGTCCCCCACTTTTTTTTTTGAGATCCGAGCGCGCGCGGTCTGCTCCTACGTCCGTTGCCGTTTAACACGCAGGGAATATCCAGTAGCACCCGGCGGACTTTGGCCACCTTCAAAAATTCAAATGAATAAAAAAATGTGGAATATGTTTACACGTGAGTTAATTTCATAGTCTATTACTAAGTTTTGACACTCGAAAGCATAAATGATTAGTATCGCCCACAACCCACGGTTATGTTTTGATAATTCAGTATACGTAGTGTGAGGGCATTTAACGACTTATCTGCGCAATTTGAAATCGACCTCTTTTGTACTAGTGCACACGGTGTAAGAAAACTAATTAATAGGGAGTACTTTGGGACGACGACGGCGACGGCAGAGGACAGATGACCTTGAACAGGCATCTGGACCCAATCTAGTTTTTTATGAACTGTTTTATTTTGTTATTTTGGTGACGGTATGTTGATGTGTACAATGTTTGGATTTTGTTTTTGTTTTTTGTTTTTTTTTTTCGTTGTTTTCATTATGTTTATTTTCAAACCGGCGACTATAGTGTCATCACTATATGTGGAAGCTTGTTTTTGGCAAGTGTCACTGACCACTCTTGATTAATGATTGTAAACTCAATAGCTGTAAGCTTTCCTAAAAATAAAATAAATAAATAAATAAATATAATTAAACAGACTGAAACAGACACATTTTTTGCTACTCTTTTACTATACGAGTTGATTATTTTAAATTATGTATTGCCAAATTAAGTACATAAGTAATTCAAAGACGAATAAAACATTTCTACTGACATACTCACTTGAAAAGTTAATTATTAGGTACATAAATAATACGGGTGCGCATTGTCTTACATAACTTTTCAACTCCTATCATCGGAAGTCCGAAAATGTTTCTCATACTATTTAAAATTATAATGATCGTTATTCATAAAAAAATATTACAACTAAATATTAAAAAACATAATCATTTCAATTCATAATATCACAAGTCATACACTTAGTTTTTACTAATATTTGTTTTAATATATTTGTTCATACTAATGATCGAAACTCATAATGATTTGAATAAATAACTATTATATTCATAAATGTGTTTTATTCTAATATTTGTTTCATAAATTTCTTAATCATAAGTGTTTTCATCCATTTGTTTTGGTAATTTAATGCGTCATTCTTCAATTTGTTTATTGTGCTGTGTACCTACTTGCAATGGGAAAAAATAAAGGTATAATAAAAGTAGCATAAATAAAATAGAAGGTAAAGTTAAAACTGCTACTCCAGTGAAAATCAAATTGCTACCAGAAACGAGATGCTACCAGACAAGTAGGTTAGGTTAGGTTAGAACTGTGACCACAACAACGCGCGAGCCGAGTGAGCGAAGCGAACGTGCCGCGGCAGCGGCCGGCGAAGCGCCAGAATTGTTAGAAAAGTAGACAGAATTTATGCAAAAAGAATTTTTTAAATCGGTCCAGCCGTTATTGAGAAACACGTGTAACAGACGGACACAAGGAATTGATAGAACGCAAATTTCCTTCTGTTATAAAGTAAGCTATTCTGAACAACGACGTTATGAGTTGACAACATCATTAATTAAATCAATATGATAATAGAATGTTATGAAGAAAAAAGATCTGAAAAAAAAACTTATGGACTTAAACTGGTTCTTGGTAGAAACAGTATTAATAAAAAAATTAAAATAACATAAATATAACATAACATAAATATTCTTTATTGTACACCACAGTTTAGAAAAAACATTAAAAACATACTTATAACTAACTACATGTACAAGGGCGGCCTTATCGCTAAAAACGATCTCTTCCAGGCAACCTTAGGATGGAAGGGATCGTAAAACAAGATAAAAAACCTTAATAATATACAGGTACATTATTATAAATAACAGCAATCATTTGCGAATGTGAAGCAAATTAACAGCAAATTAACAGAATGCACCAATTGCATTCGGAGCAACCATGAGCTCTGCAGTGTTACCTATAATTTAAACAACCAGCGATAAATAATGGTCCTTCACCAGGGATTTGAAGGACGTCAGTGACTGTCCGCGTTTTATATGTACTGGCAGTGCATTCCACAAACGTGCAGCCTCAACAGTGAAAGAACTATCATAGAACTTTGTGGAATGCACCGGTAGTTGCAACAATAAATTCTCCGATGATCTCAAGCACCTAGAATGTGTGTCCTTAAGGAACTTAAAACGTTCCTTAAGATAGGGAGGGGTACTAGGATTAAACAGTATGTTGTAAAGTAGAGACAAAATATGAGTGTTCCGGCGAAGGCGAATTGGGAGCCACTTGAGCGTATGACGGAAATCAGACACGTGATCATATTTGCGTAACCCAAATATGAATCGAATACAAAAGTTTTGAAGACGCTCAAGGTTATTGAGTTGCTCCGCGGTGAGATCCAGATAGCTGACATCGGCATAGTCGAGTATAGGGAGTAACAGAGATTGTGCCAAGGATTGCTTAGTAGTCGTGGTTAAAAAGTTTCGCAACCTTCGCAAGGACCCGCCCGCTGCAAACAGTTTGCGTCTTACCTCTTGAAGTTGAGTGCCCCAGGACAAGGTTCTGTCCATATATATACCTAGATTCCTAACATTCATGCTTATATCAATGGGAGCACCGTTGAAAATAACCTGCGGTAATAGAGTAAAGTCTATTCGTGATATGAACCCGGAACTCCCGATGATGATCGCCTGAGTTTTCGAAGGATTAACCTGCAACCCATAATTGACACTCCACTGACAGATCTGCTCCAAATCAGTGTTAATTACTGAAATAGCCTCAGTTATTTTATCAATTGGAGCCTGGGAATAGATCTGTAGATCATCTGCATAAAGGTGGTAGGAAGAAGTTAGATTTTTTGAGATAGAATTTATAAAAATCGAGAAAAGTAATGGTGATAGCACGCCACCCTGCGGCACACCAACTGTGATATCACACCAGGAAGAGAGACACTCTTCCACACGAACACACTGCCGGCGACCAGACAGGTAACTATGAAACCAATCAATCACCGATGGAGATATGTTAAGGGAGCGAAGTCTGCTGAGAAGAATTTGATAATCAACCGTGTTAAATGCATTACTGAAGTCCAGTAAGCACAGCAAAGTGAGTTTCCCGGATTCCATACCGAACCTGATATCATCAGTAACATTTACTAAGGCAGACACAGTGCTATGACCAGGCCGGAAACCAGACTGCAACGGGTTTAAAAGTGAATATCTATTTAGAAAAGAGCTGAGTTGCAAGTGAACTAGGCGCTCAAGCACTTTTGAAAGAAAAGGTAGGATGGAAATAGGTCTGTACTGGGAAAAGGATGACGGGTTGGATTTTTTTGGTAAAGGAAAAATAAGCGCTTCTTTCCAGGCCGATGGAAAACTGCCAGTCGAAATTGAGGTATTTAAAATGTGGGCAATGACAGATATTATTATGTCGATTATTGGCACGATCATAGTTCGACCAACACAGTCGCTTCCAATGGCTTTAGACGTAGCAGACATTATACTCCCTTTAACATCACATTCGGTGAATTGAGAGAAGACAAAAACAGGATGATTTGGAGTTGGAAGTGAAGAAATATGCTTTAGAGCATTAACCTTAATGTCCCTCCATAATTGGACGAAGCGGAGAAGTGCTTGTTCAGAGCATTGAGGTCAATTTTATTCGGAAGTGGTTGTTGTTTTGACTTTCCAACTCCAAGCGATTTCAGAAATTTCCAGACTTTGGTTGGATCTCCGTTCTCGATAGAAGTATGAATATAATGGCGTTGTGCGTTCCTACACACCTTGTTGCAGTGATTCCTTAAAGAGACGTACTTGTTCCAGTTAGCTCGGTGTTTATGCTTAGTTTTAGCAGCCGCTTTTTTTGCCATAATGGATTTGATTTCTTCGGTAAACCAGGGTGCAGGTTGATGTTTGAGTCTAACGGCACGAATAGGAGCATGTTTGTCATAGATTTGAGTAATTTCAGAGGTAAAAATCTCGACTTTTCGATCCACTGAGTCGGAGGCATACAAAGGACCCCAGTCAATTTTACCAGCGTCCACGCGAAGTTGCTCTACATTCATACCACTGAAGCCACGTAACATGGCAGTCTTAGGCTTAGCCTTGGGAGGGCGGAGTTTGTAAGAGAGGTAGATGAGGTCGTGTAAGGAAAAGGCATCGGCTGCGTACTGCCCATGCTTGATGACATGATCAGTTGATGATACCAAGATGAGATCCAACAACGTGGGGACGCAACCTGGCACATGGTGTGTAGTATTTGATGGAAGAACAGAAAGATTAAGAGAGTCAAGAATGTTAGAAGAGGTATGAGACCGATAGTCGTCTTTAAGCAAACAGGTATTAAAGTCTCCCATAATTATTGTGTGAGAATAGGTAGGCATTACGTTCTCCATCAAACACTCAAATGAAGAGAAAAAGTTAATGGCAGAGGAAGGGCAATAATATACACCAAGCAAAACCTTGGTATGATTTAGTATTACTTCCAGGAACAAATGTTCTCCCGCATCCATTGGAGGGGGCTGTGCAGACATATCAAGAATGCGGTAAGGAATAAATGTACGTAGATACACAGCAACACCTCCCCCCCTGTGTGAGCGGTCATTTCTAATCAATTGATACCCTGGAAGAGTACATGAGGTGGCAGGAACAGAATCTCTTAACCAAGATTCTGATATGAGTATCGCATGAATGTTCCTACATAGAAAGGTGGTCAGCATATCAGAGAAATGGGCCGAAACACTCTGTGCAATTAGATGGACCACATTAAAGTTGCCGGGAACATCGGAGAACTGAGCCACTAGAGTGTCAGCAAGAGAAGGAAGACTGACAAAGCTGTCATTATCACTACATGCCGATAAAAAACTAGCATTATCACTATCGCAAGAGCTGCTCATTACTTATGCTATTATTGCTACATAACAGTTATTACAAAATACAAATGATTAATTTTAAAACAAAAAAATAAAAAATAAACGAACACTTACTATTATAGATACCTATTAAAAATTAAAAATACAGTTCTTCCTTACCACCCGCCAGATGAGTGTAGGAATTTTCATAACATACATATCAAGCACAGTTATTCGCGACAAAAAAACAACAATAATCATGGAAAATTAAATAGAGCAGCTACGCCAGAAATCAACATAACAACCTTATTATTGTGTTTTTAATGGAAAGCAATCACACTGAACGCATCCAGGACAACACTAGGGACACTGATCTGCAACTATCATACAGTTCAGTGACCAGAGTGCGCTCACCTGTCAATAGTGTCAATGTCAGTAGGTTTGTCAGATGTCAATTGTCATGCATGATTGATTACTTATAACTAAATATAAACATAAGATTTAAGTTTGACAATAAAATTTAGTTTTATTTTTGAAAGTAAAATTAAATAAGTGAAGGTAGAAGCATGGACGGCGAACAAACTGACATGTGAAAGTTTTAGGGGAGGAGAAGCGTGATAAATCCGTCTTACTTAAGCTACTCCACCGAAAATGAATACTGATGCAAGCGGTTAACGTACACTATTTTTCATGGCAGCAGCGCGCCTCAGTTTGGTAGCTACTGTTTTAGTCTTTGGGGTTTCGGACGGTTTGACTGCACTCGGTTCTTCAACAGGATTCTTGATGTTATTGAGATCAAGAAGCGATGTAATTCGGTGATGTTTACCTTGATGACCGACGATGTAAACACATCCGTACCGTGACCAACATTTGTCTACTCCCAATCTTTCTCGCGCTGACATAAAAATCTCGTGACGTGATTTAGTGAGGAACTCTGATATAGTTACATTAAAGCCCTTCAGCTTGGATTTAGAGAACCAGACTTTGTTTCTTACCGTTTGGCATTGAAATTTTACTAGTATGGGCCGGGGCTTATTGTTGCCAGATGCACGTCCCATTCGATGAGTGCGTTCAATGTCAGCTGCTACAAAATAATCCAAACCAAGTTGATCTCTGACGACATTGGACAAGACCACAGCAGTGTCTTCATCACTTTGCTCGACCACACCATGCACAAGGAGGATTTTCCGGCAACTTTGCGTCTCCAGTTTGTCCATGTGACAGGCAACTTTCTCCACCTGCTGCTGCAGTAGGTTTAAGGCCTCCAAAACAAATTTCTTGAAACAGGCAAAGTCTTCAGCGATGGATGAGGAGTCAACCAGTATCCAACCTGGCCTCAAACCTAGTAATCACATCGTGGAACATGGTCCTCAGGCTTGACAGAGAATCTTGAACTTGCTCCATATTGGTATATTATTGCAGCGAACAATGCTTTAAGTTTAGAAAAGGATAACACTCACACTGGCAAGTAGTTGGATTAGTAATTATATGTGTACATTAAAATTGTATTAACTTGTAGAATTATATTTTTAATTTAAATTCAAATAAGAGCTTTTAAATTTATAACCAACTTTCACAACTACCCACGATACATCTCACTGTCACAACTGACTGTTATGAGTTCCGATGATAGTAATAACAATGTAGGAATAAAAAAAGTGGGAAAAATAAAATTATGAAGAGTGATGATTATGAACACAAATCGGTAGTAAGATTAAGAATCTCTCTTTGTCCTGCCCTTTGTCCCATTATTTGGGGTCGGGTCTCCTCACTTTTCGGCGCCAGGATAATCTATCCTGGATTGTCGTTTCAGACAACTGGGCTTTCTTGAGGTCTGTTTGGATTTTAGACCACCAGGTTAGTGGCGGGCGGCCTCTACCTTTCTTCTGTTCAGGCAGGCGTAGTGCAATCTGAAACACATGGTCCTCAGTCCTTCTTTTGACGTGACCATACCATCTGAGACGTTTTTCGGTGAGTTTTTGGGCGATTGGTGCGACTTTAAAGCTGCCTCTTATATGCTCGTTGCGCACTTTATCGAGTTGAGTTACACCTCCCGCCCATCTCAACATCTTCATCTCGTTGACATGCACTCTTTGCTCGTGAGATTTCTTTACTGTCCAGCATTTAGATCCGTACATTAGCGCAGGGTGAACTGCAGTCTTATAAACCTTGCTTTTGACTTTTACGGGCATGCGCGGATCACACAGTACGCCTGTGAGTGTTCTCCATTTTTGCCATGCAACATTAACGCAGTGAGTGACGTCATCATCCACGTTTGCATCTGGTGTTATCACGGAACCTAGGTATTTGAACTTCCTCACTGTTGGGATAGGTGTTGTACCGATGTATATAATATCCTCCCTTGTGATCCCGCTGAAGGGGCATTTCAGATAAACTGTTTTGCTCCTACTGACTCGTAAACCGTACTTCTCCAGAGCCAGCGTCCACGTATTGAGGACCTCCTGTAGGTGGTGTGCAGTATTTGCGGCTAGAACTATATCATCCGCGTACAGCATGGTCCATGGTAGCGGTGCCGGTATGTCCTTAGTGAGGTAGTCCATCACCAGATTAAACAGCAAGGGGCTAAGCGCGGAACCCTGGTGGACGCCCACTTTAACCTCAAACGCCCTGCTCAGACCTGCTAGACACCGAACTCTTGTGCTAACTCTGTGATACATATCCTGGACTATCTGGACCTATCGTTCCGGTACATTTTGGGCTCGAAGTGCCTGCCACACAAGCTTACGCGGCACGCGGTCAATTGCCTTTTTGAGGTCTATGAATGCTAGGTGTAGGTCTTTGTTGTTAAGCCGATGTTTTTCCATTAAGATTCTAATAGCTTGTATGGCGTCGGTGGTTGATTTGGATGCTGTGAAACCAAACTGATTTGGAGATATCTAGATGAGAGCTGTAATACGTTTGTTGATGACCCGTTCCCATATTTTCAGCGTATGCGAAGTGAGTTTAATACCTCTATAGTTTTCGCACTCTGCTACATCTCCTTTATTTTTGTAGATCGGCAATAGGTAGCTTTTTCGCCATGACTCTGGAATTTTGGTCGTTAAGATGACATTCAACAACTTGGTCAGCCAGGCAACTGCCAGCGGGCCAAGTCGCTTCCACAAATCTGCCGGCACCTCATCAGGGCCTAGTGATTTCCTACTCTTCATTGCGGTCACTGCTTGTTTAACCTCGCTTTGGTTGCTATTTTGGTTTTGGTGTACCTATTGTTTTCGGATGGGAATTTAAAGAGAAATATAGAAAAGAACCAAAAGTTTTATTTAGCGCTAGCAATAAATAAATTCACGAGTTTAACGCAAGTCATCCTTGCTTGCACGTGTTAGATTCATATAGTTATAGTCATTATAGTTAATAATTCATATTAGAGAATAGCTTTCAGTATAGTAATCCTATTGATGTAGGTACCAGGACTCTTAGGGAGTTATGTAACATAGTTACATAATACATAGTGTGAGTATATTAGTTACTTACCTATTACGTTGGTGGTGTACCTAGGATCTGCTTAGGGATTTATGTAACGTAGTTAAATAATGTAAGTATATTAATTATTATGTTGGTGGTAGTACACCGCCAACAAGATTAGGTACTAAGACTGGTGTGGGTGTGAGGTACACCTCTGCCTACCCCTTGTGGGATATAGACGTGATGTATGTTTGGCTTCCTGACTAGTATAAAGCTTTGTATGTTAAGTGAGACATAGAATATACATTTATATGGATACTTTTGAAATGAAACTCGAATCGGTACCTACGTAATTCAGTTTATTCACCTACATGACATAATATATTTACGAAACAACTAAAATCTCTTTTATTCAGGATATGACACACGCAGTGGATCAGCTAACACAAGACATGAAGGCGTCTCTGGCAAACATACAAACGCAAAAGACTCGAAAATGGCAATAATCTGCTTTGCATATAAATGGCTTCGAACAAAGGAAAGTTAAAAAATAAATTGGTTAGGGAGCGGAGTTTACGAAACTCTTTCTTAGGCGACTCGTGTATTTCGTTCGTTATCGAACTCCCCCTAAACGACTGGACCGATCTTTTTGAAATTTGGCAAGTCATAGTGACCATCACCGTGAGTGCATATATCTGAATTCATAAAGATCGGTCCAGTCGATGAGGAGTTCGACCCGGATCGACAAACTCAGCTCAATTATTGCAAAAGCAGAATGTATTGCATACCTAGTGTAAAAATATACGGTTTTGTAGTATTTGCAACTACTATATTGTTACGATGTGTGAACATCGACACCAAACATATTGCGTTTGGTAACAACACTATATGGAATCTACTAGAACATTAGCGGACCGGTTCGAACAATGAGTAAATTCCTTCGGTCATTGTTCTGTGAATCGGTCGAGATTGAATAGATAAGGATTAGCCAATTGACCAATGGCAGCGCGCGCGCGGTCATAGTTGAGTAGTTTGTCTCGTCACTAGACCACCTGGAAGGGATTCGGCTCGACTCCAATATCGCAGCCGAGGTCATATAAACCCGCGCAGAGCGAGCGGAGACACAAATTAGCATATTAGAAATCTCATCAACGCACAGCTGCCGTAACCACCGTTAACGAACTATTGAATTTACCAAATTTAAATTAATTCAGAACAAGTATAGATTATAACAGTGGGTGCAACTTGTGCAGTTAGTTTTCCGTTCCCGTATATCCGGGGTAAGTGCTGTGAACAGAATAGCTTCTATAATGCCAACCGCGCGATCCATAATTAGAATATTACCAATAGCTAAGTCATAGATTGCCATCCGCGTAGAATCTAACTTAAACCTATAGTTTGTTTAGACTCCGTGAGTGTCCTGGGTTCCGATAGTTGTTAAAGTACCTAATTAATATTTTATCGAATTAAATATCAAGATCAGACGGTGCTGAATTTCTTGCCACAAAATATACAAGAAAACAGTTAGGACGGTGAGGTTAAATAACTCCAACTCTAAAGGCTATAATTGTATATGTATTGCCTATCTATATATGTTGTCTATATAATTACCTATTTTATACACTCGTAGGGAATGCTAGGACCTAGTAACATTGCCCTATCGAATATAATGATAAATTGTTAAAAATATTTCTAACTAAAATTCTCTTAAGGGCTAACCTACAGCCTTAAGCAGTAACCCATAGTTTTATAATTTTAAAGTGCGAATATCCAGAAAGAGAATCCGGGTTGATATAATTAATCTACCCGACATATTTTATTGTGAAGGTACGGCTTCACAATAAAATATGTCGGGTAGATTTTTATTTGGGGCGCGGCCTTAAGCGGGAAACCGTTATATTTTCTCAATTTATATTGTGTGTAATGTAAATCCAAATACCTGGATCATATTCCACCTATCTGGCATATTCACTATTACTTAACATTTTATTATCTAGACTGCCATTTAGGGACCGTCATTTTAGGGTTCCCTAATTTAGTTAACCATTATAAAGTTTTAATTGTTAGATGGGAATTACGCATAACGCAGACTCTTTAGGAACTTCGTCTCCGATACGTAATAGGTAGAAAAATAGTCTTTTGAAATGTACCCACATTTGTGTTGGGCCTATAGCTAAATTTTTATTATTTGATTATTAGTTAATTCTTTCTTTGAGATTTTCTGCTGCCGGTCGGAGACCGATATATAAGGATGAGCCAACTACCTGTCTGTGTTTTCCCTGTTCCCATGTTTGTATAATCCTGTGTTATGTGTAACCTTGCCGTGTAAATAATTGTGCAGCGCGTCCGACAATTAGGGAACCTGTATGGCGATTTACGTGTGGGGCTTACGGCAAGCGGTGCCGAGCCGGTATCTAATCCGTTGCTTGTGTCATTTCCAGAACTACCTTGGGGCTTAGAATAAGCCATATTTGAAGAAAGTACGATTGCTGAGCAACCAGACGCTGCAACTCGTCAGCTATAACAAAATTGATTGGAGGACACCAGCGGATCCCGCCGGCCGACCGCCGTCGCCTGTGAACCCCCAGTTAAGTGCACCGGGCACTTCCGTAAACAGTATTGTGATCCTATACCATCGACACACTCTTAGCTACTTGTATTATATAAACCCTAGGTTCCCTGCTAATAAAGTAACGTTAATTGTTTTACGTCGTTTAATTTAACTTCCTAGCAGGGGCCGTATCAATATAATCTGTGGTATTTGTTTAGAAATTTAATATTCTTAAAAAAATTTACAATATGAATTCCTCAATTGCAGGTAGATGGCGCTCTGGCGACGCCGTAAGTCGCGATATTAACACAATGATAGGTCTTGGGCTAGTGGTGTCTTGGTCAGTTAGTAGAACGTTCCTCCTGGATAGGAAACAGTCGCTGATTAAAGTCCAGCTGAAGACTATAGTTTTTGCGATTAATATTGTAAAATTATGTTGGACCAAATAGTTTTGGAATGGGACTACAAAGGAAGCAGTAGATTTCAATTTAAAAAATAATAAAATTGTTTCACCCTGTCAAAAGAATAAATGAGGTTTCCTACATAAAAAAAAACATTCGTTTTTAGAATTCCGAACGCAAAAGGTAGCATTCGGTTCCTAGAGACCGCGACGAGCGACCGCGACCAATCGACTACGCGACCATAGTCGCCTGTCGTGGCGCGACCCCTAGGGCGCTGTCTCCACGAGCAAGAGAATCGCAGCGATATTATCGTCGTGCCACGTATTTCTATACACTCTCAATGAACGCGTCTCTACACTTTCCTGCAGTTTTCATGGGCGACGGTTGTGTTCATTTTAGTACGATATGTCGGACAATATATTATTATTTATTATTCTTAGTTTTAAGGTATTTATCTATGGGCCGTAGAATAAGTTTATACCACCTGTAAGTCATTTTCGCTTGAGTCACGTGGCGTCACTGCCTTCGGCGCGACCACGTCACGGTCGCCACGCTGCTCTCTGTCCACGCCCAACACGGTCGCATGAGTTGTTTAGTGCTCCATATAAATTCATACAAAGCAGTGGGTCGCGCGACTCGGTCGCGTTTGCCGGTCGCGGTCTCTAGGAACCGAATGCTACAAAAAGCTAAAGGGTAAAAACGGGAACCCCATTACTGAGACTTCGCTATCCGTCCGTCTGTATTGGGCTGTATCTCATGAACCGTGATAGTTAGAAAGTTATAAAACACAAAATATGTATTTCTGTGGCCTCTATAACAATAAATACTAAAAACCAGAATATAATAAATATTTAAGGGGGCTCTCATACAACAAACGAGGTTTTTTTGCCGTCTTGGTACGGAACCCTTTGTGCGCGAGTCCAACTCGCACTTGGCCGGTTTTGAATTTTTTTTTTTAAATAGGTAAGTATGAAACAATATCTACTGTTTTATTATAGTACTTACCTACTTATAGAAAATTGTAAAGAGGCAAACTTTAGATCGGGTTTTAGGTTATTATCAAATTTTAAACTCACAGAATTGGATGTATCAGTTGAGATGGGATAAGTTTTTCTGAAGGCGTATACTGTTGACCCAATTTGCAATAAAAATCGTTGAAGCCACTTTCAGAAGTTCCCTAAAATTACATTACAGTAAGTTAAATGTGTTTACACGTTCTTAACTTATCTGTAAGTAGGTACTCTTCCATCCTAAGGTTGCCTGGAAGAGATCGTTTTTAGCGCTAAGGCCGCCCTTGTACATTTAGTAGTTATAAGTATGTTTTTAATGTATTTTCTAAACTGTGGTGTACAATAAAGAATATTTATGTTATGTTATTTATGTTACTTATATTATAAAGTCAGTTCACTATCATCAATATATAATCACTGCATAAACAAAGTCTATTCCGTCCGTATGTATGCTTAGATCTTTAAAACTACGCAACGGATTTTGATGTGGTTTTCACTAATGGATAGAGTGGTTCTCGGGGAAGGTTTTTGTGTATATAATTTGTCAAGCGGGCGAAGCCGCTGATGTCCGCTAGTAATATTATAAAACAAAGTCGCCCGTTCTATCTTTAAAACAACGCAACGGATTTTGATGCGGTTTTCACCAATCCGCTAGTATATTACTTTGTCGGTGTAGTAAATATACATACCCATGCAAAGTTTCATGTTCTAACACTAACCGTGAGGAAGAAAAGCCGAGGATGAACGGACGGACGGACATGACGAAACTACAAGGGCTCCGATACTTTAACCACGGAACCCTAAAAATGGATTACCAAACTGTTGCAGTATACTACGAGTATAACCAATGAATATAACAAAGAAACAAAGATAAATAAAAGGCAGTAATTCCATAAACGATTTTATTACCTATAGGATTGCAATGGGTATGTTGTAAATTGGCTAAAACAGAAAATATATAACCAGTGTTTGGAAATTTATATGCCATTGAATACATAGCTTTATGGTATCTCATGAAACAGGAAACATAAGGACGTTATAGGTTTCTGTATTATTCAATCTGGAGCTATTTTATGGTAACAGAAATAAGGTACCTACGATTCGATTGAATTGAGATTTATACGTAACGTTCTGATTACCGCTGCCCCACCAGCTTGATATAGTTTTTAACCGACATCAAAAAAGAGGTTTCTCAATTCGACTGTAAATTCTTTTTTATTTATGTTTGTTCGCGAATAAGTTCATCGTTTATGAACCGATTTTAATACTTTTTTTTGGTGGAAAAGAGATATTTCCAAGGTGGTCCCATAACCTTCAAAATTGTATGGGCGACTAGTGCGTTTGTATTTTTTTTTCATTAGGTATTATAAAGGACTTTCATTTAATGAAGGTTTGGAACCGATCTGATGAGGGAGCCGAAAGACAGTCGAAGGAACTCATTAACGATTTACAGCAGTTACACGTTGTGTTTGATTAATTTAAAGTATTGAAGAGAACTTTACATATCCCAAATATTACTTTTTTAGTTTACGGTTGAAGGCGATTCTTTTTTGTTCAAAATTATCTCGTTCCTAGTTCCCACGGGAACATAATCGAGATAAAAAGTTGTAGCACTCAAGCGACTGCCTCGGTGGCGTGGTCGGTAGTGCATCCACTTTCGACCGCTTTTGTAAATATATGTATTTACAAAAAAAAAAGTATTTAAGTAAGTCCTAACATATTTATATTTATATATTATATTTATTTATTATATAATGTAGTTACATATTAGTGAAAGAATGTTCCAAATCGGTTGAGTAGTTTTGAAGCCTGCCAATTCCATGCAAGCAAACAAAAATCATATGTTTCTCTTCATATTTATATTGGTATACTTGTATACACCTATGTGAAACACTTACCCAATTCCCACGTAAACACATTTACAGGATAAAAGTAGTCTTTGCTACCTACTTACATCCAAACATCAGCTATTTCCCAGTGAAAGACCCGTTTAAATCGGGCTAATCATTTCAGAGATTCTCTGAAATTAATATTGTTTAAGTTTATCTTATTTTCTACTAGCGGACGCCCGCGGCTTCACCCACTGATATACTAAAACCTTCGCTCTAATATCGCATCTAATATCGCTCTATACATTGGTAAAAACCGCATCAAAATCCGTTGAAAGGAGAAAGAGAAATGCTAAGTAGTACGCGCCACATCTGCGTGGAATTTGGTCTCCTCTCAGCTTATGCTGACGTAGGCCGACCTACATTTGACAGCGTTGCGTAGTTTTAAAGATCTAAGCATTCATAGGGACAGATAGCGGAAAGCGACTTTGTTATATTAAGATATTATGTGCATAGGTAGATAGATTGAGAAAATTACTTAACCATAGGAAACATTTTCATATCCTCAAATACTTGACCTGGAATTTGAACCTGAGACCTCTGAAGAAGCAGTAAGTACGCCACCACCGAGCCAATTATTTGAATTAAAAAACTTTTGCGTTTTATTTTTAGCAAAGATAAGTTGAAAGTATAAATGGGTCAGTTGAAAGCTTGCGCTAAAGAGCCGCAATTAAGAAAAATATATGATAATTTTATCGCCACAATTTTGAAAGTTTGGTAATGATGATGCTTCAGGGGATGAAATACGGTTTAAATTGCCTTCGCAAACGTTTGACCCTTTTCAGAAGTGTCTCAAATCGTCCTAAAGGCATTCCTCCAGATATATGATCGGCTTCAAATGATAAGGATAGGCTATTTATCATACAGACTTCATTCGCACCAAGTATGGAGTTTGTGTCTGTGTTTTATCACATTTTGGAAAAGGACTAACAATATTATAAGCGATGGACCCTTTGAAGAAGACGCAAAAAAATGCAACATAAATTGACACAAAAATTACCAAAAAATGGGACTATATAATTGTCGAAATGGGACCAAAATATATAAATAGAAAAACTCGGCAAGTAGTAGTTTTAAGTTAAAAAAAAATCAAATCAGTTCACCCTTTTCAAAGATATGAGGTAAATAACATAAAAAAAAATGTGCGGCCGGGGGACCCCCGTCAGGAACGAATAATATAATAGAAGTGCTTTACGCAACTGCAACGCAACCCAACCTAGGTTTAGGTTATTTTTCGCTTTACTGACGATGCCAAGGCTAAATAATTAAAAAAAAAACATATTTTGGCTTCTGCAGACCACCGGTTGGGAACCACTGATAGGTGTAACGTGACGATTTCTACTAAATCGCACTACACGTAAGCCGCACTTTGTTCCAAGAATAAACATCCGAATAGAGAACCTCTTCCTTTTTTAGAAGTCGATTGAAAATAACTTTAACCCTCCTATCTATCCCATCGGAAATAGACAGGCGTGTTAATATTACGTTGCTTTAATTATTTTAACATATTTCTGATAGCATAGGTATTTCTGATAGCATCCATGTATTACGTCTCACGAATTTCATGTTCTTTTTAAGCATTTCCTCGTCTTTATCACTGTCTGTTACATTTGTGAGTTCAATAACAAATGGCAGTTCCGTAATTAATTTTATAGGCGTTGGTTATTATCTGGACTACCTCGGTGGCACAATGGTACTATGAACGGACTGCCACGCTCGAGGTCTCGGGTTCGATTCCCGGGTCTGGTGGATAATGTATAATTCTCTTTAGAATTTTACCCAGATAATTATCCCAGAGTCTGGAACTTGTGCCCGGTAAATGGCAATAGGCTCGCCCCCTATTACATGGGACCTAACATAGCTGGCGAGATGTGGGTGTGTTTGCACACCTCTGCCTACCCCTTCGGGGAAAAAAGGCGTGATGCTATGTTATGTAATATGATGGTTATTATCTCGGCCTATTCACAGTAGTCCGGTGGTTAGTCCGGTATACCGAACTAATGCTACTTTTTATTCGCAGCAGTCCGGTAAGCACAATGCACCGTACTATTGCTACATTTTGAGTAGCAATAGTTCGGTAAGTAACATAAGCAAAGAAAATACAATAACAATATAATTATTTTAAAATGAAGAAGTAAAGGGAGTCTATTATATAAAAATAGCTCCTTTGTTGCCCGTGGTACTTTATAATATTATGGTCAGTCTCTCTAATCTTGAAGGCTCTTATGTTGTTATGTATTCCTGGTACATTTGAGGTTTGTGTCTGTTATAATGGACAATCATTTTCATCTGTACTCGGTGCACCTGTTGACACATTTAAATAAACTAAACGGATCAAGATTCGAATGAAATTTCGAGAGTGCTTATGTAGTTCTGTAGTCCTAGTATTTTATTCGAGGTTCGTGTCATTTATAATAAAAGATGGCCTCACAATCAATGTGACTAAAGAAATAGGGGACAAAAAACAGCTCTGTCTACCTCATCAAGGCAGAAGAATCTATAGGACATTTTTTAAGCACGATCAAAGGTGAATATTTCTGAACAGATAGTTGGCGAGTGCTCTTTTGTAGTTCTGTACTCTTAGTACTTTTATTGTTTGTGTATCTTATAATAGAGAGTTAAGGGACCCAAGCGGCTCTGGTAAGATATATCTATACTGCCCTACTAAGCGTGTGATAATTTTTTTTTGTCCCGATGAAAAATAAAGAAATTTGTCAACGCCGCCCACCTAGTGGTAAGTTGTGACGACGTCTAGCGATTGTGGGCCACTCTCACAGCACACAATACTATAGAGAGTGGCCCTCAACTTGACGACCTACTGATGTGCCTCGCTCCGCTTAAAGAACCCAGGGTTATATGTGGGGGGAAACACGTGCACAGGCAGGGCGTTCCAGGCCACTATCGTTCGGCAGAGAAACGAACGTTTAAAACGTTCGGTTCTCGCGAACATGCTATCCACTGTGTGGGAGTGACATCTCAGCCCAGCACGGGTTGTTCGGAATCGGAAAGAAGATCAGATTGAAGAGCTCTTCAGAACACTCGCCGTGATAAATACGGTAGAATGCGGCCAAGGAAGCTATTATTCGGCGCTGAGCTAGCGGCTCAAGGCTTCATTGTTATTGGTTTTTTTTTGCTTACGTTACTTACCGATCTATTGCTACTAAAAATGTAGCAATAGTACGGTGCATTGTCCTTACCGGACTACTGCGAATAAAAAGTAGCATTAGTTCGGTATACCGGACTAACCACCGGACTACTGCGAATAGGCTTCCGATTTGGTCGAAGTACGTTCGCCTAGGTCGACCCTTACCTGCAAGTCCATTCAAGCCCGCCTTATGTATCTGTTTCGTCAATCTTCTTTCATCCATCCTTTCTACGTGCCTGAACTATCTAAGCATCCCTTTTTCTATCTTACTTACTACATCTTCTGACACACCGCGACGTTCTCATATTACGCTGTTCCTCACTTTATCTACCAATGTCACCCCAGAGATGTTTTTACCAAAGGCCAGGTCAAGAGTACCCAGAACCGGAGAGCGTGCATGAAGATAGGTTATGAAAGTGGAATTAGCGAAAGAAGTATGCCAGGATCGTAGCAAGTGGAATTCCATAGTATCTGTCTACCCCCATGGGAAAGAGGCGTGACCATATGTATGTATGTGGTTATTATGCTCCCATTTCGCCAGTCACGTTGTTTTTTCCACGTAATAGGGAGCGAGTCTAAATAAATCTAATGATTTAATTACCGAAACATCGAGGGCGGTGGGCGGATAACATAGGCTATGTATAGAACTTATGTTCTCTACCCACTTAAACGTGGGATTTCCTCCCACCCACGTTTAGGCTGATGGGTTTGAGAGTAGTACTACAGTTACCGTGATCCTCAAGCCAAGACTGGTCTGATACCTTCGCGCGGTGCTGCCTGTTCTTGGTCTGGTTCCTTCTGAAACAGACGTAACTGAACTCGGCCAGTCGCGACCCTACCCCTTCCTAATCTTCCTTCCAGTTCACCAGTCGCGTCTCCAGGCTGGCAATTCATCGCCGGACGGGGCGTGTCGGGAACGACCGCACATACTTGCACCCTGTAGTCATACCATTATACCATACATTCTTTCTCGAGCATCACTCTATCCATTGGTGAAAACCGCATCAAAATCCGTTGTGTAGTTTTAAAGATCTAAGCATACATACAGAACGGGCGACTTTGTTTTATATGTAGTGATAGTGATAGTGAAGTCAGTCGATAGTCTAAACCAAGAGACTTGTTGTTTAATTACTTTAAAAGTAAGAGTAATTAATAAGAAAAATACTTATTAAAAGTTAGGAATATTTTTCGTTAACATCATTCAAAGTACGTTTCTTTGCATAAAGTATTTTGAGATTTAGTTGCTTAAAGAACATTTTGGCTTAATTTTCAACTTGTTCACTTAAAGTTGCAAAGTAATTAGGATATCCTTTGATCTGTAAAGTATTCTTAATTTTGCTTGAAATTTGTTCAAGTGGTGATTTTGTTTTTATTTAAATATTACATTAAAAATATCTGTTTTGTGTTTACCTTGTACACAAAATATTGTAGATGCAAATTCCTATCTACTATGATACTACGTTCCAAGTTCGAAGGACCAAGTAGGCTTTAAGAATAAATACACTTGTATTCTTCCCTACTATTTAATTACACATTTATTATTTACACAAGTGCAAGCTTACACAACAAAACAGTATTAACAAACTGGTTAACGAACAAGTACACACGAAATAATAAATTAACAAGAAAGAAATCTAAACTAACTTACATAATAAACAAAATATTGTAGATGCAAATTCCTATCTACTATGATACTACGTTCCAAGTTCGAAGGACCAAGTAGGCTTTAAGAATAAATACACTTGTATTCTTCCCTACTATTTAATTACACATTTATTATTTACACAAGTACAAGCTTACACAACAAAACAGTATTAACAAACTGGTTAACGAACAAGTACACACGAAATAATAAATTAACAAGAAAGAAATCTAACCTAACTTACATAATAAACAAATGCTATAGTAGGCGCGACTTCTTACGACCGACCAACTCTGACGAGAGTGACGACTCGTCCGAATCTCTTCGGGAGAGGTTCTAGAGTTTAAAAAGGTGTCGTGCCTTTGCGATGCCCGCTTTTATATGGGTCAAAAGCGCGGGAAGCCTGCCTCCCACCAAGCTTTCAGGCTTGCCAACCGATCGTGTGGATTGGCTTGCCGCGTGTGGGCCAATCACAAGGCACAGTAAGCTAGACTACAGACCCGCCATCTATCCCGCGTTGATGAACGCGACTAGTACACACCAATCACAGGCATGGATGGCGAGTCAACAGGGCTGCCAACCGTATCTCGTAAGCACCAATCACAGACACGATTTAGCGACCGTGTAGTTAAAACAATGCTCAATTTGCGCGCCAAATGTGACCCACGTGGCTCGCGAGCGCTTGCGCACATGTGCGCTGACGAACAATGAAATGGTGTGCGCCCTATTGGAACCACGTGGCTCACAGCTTCAGGGATCGATCCTGGAGACCCGAGATGCCTTGCCCTGTAGTCTTGGACTTTCTCACAGCGCAGGATTAGATGGCTGACCGTCTCCTCCTCAGCCATGCAAGCCCTGCAAAGGGGACTGTCTGTAACACCGATAGTATATAGGTGTTTGTTTAGGAGGCAATGCCCCGTAATGACACTTGTGAATAGACGGAGATGGAATTTTTTCAACGTCGCAAGTCTGCCGGTTAGCCGACGATTGAGTACTGGCAGAGCCTCCCTCGCCTGCCGACAGTCCGACAGGCTTGTACACAGTGTGTTGTGTTGTGTATAAGTTCTGTGTGCCAGAAGTGTTCGTATAGTGCCTACCGGTATTGGTAGGATTGGCTCTGGTCCAATGGACGTTTGGCTCGAGCTCCTTCTGGCAAGCTCGTCCGCTGCGTCGTTACCTCTAGAGCCACTGTGTCCTTTAATCCACTGTAATGTAACGTGGTTGTACTTACTTATCTCGGCTAAGCGCTGATGACAGTTGTAGATTAGGCCCGAATTGACAATGTTACTGTCAAGGGCTTGTAGAACCGACTTGCTGTCCGAGAGAATTCTAATACTAGAGTACCTTACCTCTCTGGCAGCTATGGCCGTGGCTGCTTCTAGGATCGCATGGCTTTCAGCTTGAAATACCGTGTTGTAGGATCCTAGTGGTGTGGCTAGTTTGATCTGGAGGTCTTCGGAGAATACTCCGCTGCCTGTCCCAGATGCAGTTTTGGATCCGTCAGTGAAGACTCTAAATTCATGGATGTTAAGGCCTTCGACGTCGTCGTCTTCATATAACTGGATCTTGTATTTTTTGTCGAAGATAAATGTTTTCGGAATCCTGTCCGACCCTGCCATTAGTATTGGGAAGTCGTTGAAGATTGCGGCTAGTATACTAGTGTGTTTTGTGTTTGTGTCTCTCCATAAGTGGAGTGAGTTCAACCTAAGTGCTGATGCCGCGGCTTCTTGTATGATGTAGAGATGAAGCGGAGAGATGCTAGCATGGCCTCCATTGCAGCAGTAGGTGTTGTTTTCATAGCTCCCGTGATGGCCATACAGGCCAGTCTTTGGAACTTTTGTAGTTTTTGTGTGCAGGTTGTAAGCTGGCATCTAGGCCACCAGACTAGTGCACCGTAGCATAACATGGGCCGAATGACCATGTTGTATAGCCATAGCGTCACTTTTGGTGAAAGACCCCAGGACATATAAAAAAAAAAGCGGGTAGGCTGTTGTGTTGTGTTTTAAATTGTAAAGTAAATAAAATAGAATTTTTAATATTAAACTAGTTTAATGTGCTATTTCTGCAATTAATATAGTACCACCTACCAGTGTGAGTGTTTTCACATCAATAACACACAGGGTAAACATACTACTATGCAACACCAAAATATGCAGGAGTCCTTGTCTGGCTTGAAAACTCTATTTTACGAGGGCCTGGCGCAGTTTGAGAACAGGTTGCAGCAGGCCACGAGTACACCATCAACTTCCTCAGAATTGGCAAGCCTCGCCAATAATTTCAACGGTTTTAAGACTGCTATGCTACAAGCTCTAAATTTACTGCAGTGTCAGGTTGACAGGCTTGAGCACCAAATAGATAACTTGGAAATGCGTGGACGTCGTAAAATCCTGTTATTTCATGGTGTGGCAGAGGAGAAGACGGAGGACACCATTAAGGTGGTTTCAGATATCATCTCGAAGCGCCTTCATATTGAAACTCCAGACATAAAGAGATGCCATCGTATGGGGCGACCATCAGGTGAGCTTAAGTCCAGACCTATCCTCGTGAAGTTCCACGATGTCACTGTGAGGGACAAAGTCTGGTTCACCAAAGTTTCACTAAAGGGTTCTGGTGTAAGTCTCTCCGAATTCCTCACAAAATCCCGTCACGAGATCTTCCAGGCCGCGCGTGAGAAATTCAGCGTCAATAAATGCTATTCGCGCGAGGGACATGTGTACGTCGTAGACACTGAGGGTAAGCGTCATCGTGTGTCTTCTCTACAGGAACTAAGGGACATTAATGTGCCGAGTGTAGTGGAGGTTCCAAAAAATATTAACACCGAACAGCGAACTGGGGCAGCTAAAAAATAGTAGTTTGTGTGTTATATCATCAATGTTGTTGGTACTGCAGGGTTCTGGCAAATCGTGCGGAGTATGGCCCTATACGGGGCTCCCGTATGGGCGGCGCGGTTGACGGCCAACAACTCAACGCTCCTTAATAGACCGTTGAGGACCTTGGCCGTCAAAACAATAAGAGGGTACCGCACGATCTCCGGAGAGGCTGCATGTCTCCTAGCCGGGACCCCTCCATGGGACCTGGAAGCGAGAGCCCTTGCGTCATTGTTCCAATTGCGCAAGAAGGCGCTGGAGCGGGACCACAGGCCTACGTCTCGAGAAATCGAGGAACGGCGGTCCCAACTCCACCAGGATCTCATGGAGTCATGGAGGGTGCGACTTGAGCAACCCAGATGGGGTAGCACCATCATCGCGGCGGTGAGACCGATCATGGACGATTGGCTGCAGAGGCAGCATGGTGACCTCACGTATCGTGCGACGCAGATCGTTACCGGGCATGGATGCTTCGGTAGCTATCTGTTTCGCATCCATCGTGAGGTCACACCCCGGTGTCAACATTGCGAGGTTTCCGGCGACGACACCGCACTCCACACGTTGGTGGAGTGCTCAGCGTGGGCGAGTCAGCGCCGGGACCTCGTAGTGGGTCTGGGCGTGGATATCCTCTCGCTGGAAACCATGCTCCAAGCCATGGTCTCCAGCGCGAGTAGGTGGAACGCGGCCGTGTCCTTCTGCGAGCAAGTCATGCTCGCGAAGGAGGCGGCCGAGAGGGAGAGGGAGCGTACCCTTCCCGCCGAGTTCCGTAGTCAGCGGCGAGGGCGCCGCAGACTCATCTACGCCCAAGACCATCGACCTTCATGATCGGGGCCTGAGGACGGCGGGATCGCCACCCACCGTCCTTACAGAAGCAGGCTAGAAGGGTTGCGTGCTGCGGGGCCTCTGCCCCATAGCACGCAACCAGATTCACTCACTGACGCGGGATAAAACCCTACCCCAACGACGCGGGATTCTCATCCCGACCTAACCCCCGCAGAGACCACAGGGGTGGTCAAAGTCCGCCGGGCGCCACTGGAAATACGTTCTGCTTGTAACCAGAGACGCCCGGCAACGGACGTTAGAGCGGCCGCGGCCCTAGGCCGCGGAATAAAAAAAAAAAAAAAAAAAAGGTTTCTGGCAATAAGTCCATTCGCAATTTTGTGCACATACTAGGTGGGTACTAAAGCTTTAGTTTGCCGTACAGTATTACTGTGTTGTACTTCCACCCACTATTACTATTATTGTATCGAATCATATCTTTCAAATTACGTTATTTTACAATTTTTTTGTCAGTGAACGGAAAAAATATTTACATTATACCACGGTCTGTCAAATTGCTTGCACTAAAGACATTAATGACAAACGCCGTTGTTGTCGTTGTCATCCAACATTGACAGAAATATGTCAATGTCTATTGTGTCATTTTAGTGTTGTAGGTACTGAACATTATTATCGTATATCTCCTACGTCTATAGTTGTAATTAGGTTACCACAGACTATGTTGAACTGACAAAGCTTGGTGTGAATACGTTTTGTTATTGCAAAATATACGTAGTACATTAGACTTCGTATGTGTAGTGTAGTAGTAGTCATCATCTCAGATTAGAAATGTGTACTTAAGTGTGATGATGTATTGTATGTGTACCTGCCTGTAATGATACGGGACATCTATGATATTTTGTGAATTTCTTTTTCTTTTTTAGGGCCTGCAGTGTTAACGAGCACATCATAGTTTCCAACGCTCGACTGGCGGGTGGAAAGTGATTGGTACCTTGTTTATATTTTATTTATATTTTGGTCTGTAAAGACACTTATTATTATTATTATTTAATTATTTTTTTCTGGGGTTTTTTATACCTACCTATTTTTATGTCAGACACTGAACATGAAAGCGATAGCGAAAGTTTTTATTCTGCAACTAGCTTCGACGGTAGTTTTGCTAGCATTCCTTATGTTCCATCACTCAGTGACACGTTAAAAGCCCAGTTTTCCGATGTCCCCAAGAACTTTAATGTTGTCCATTTAAATGCTCAGAGTATTCCTGCCCATCATTCTGATATGCTGACTAGCTTTGACTGTAAGAATATCCACGCTATTCTTGTATCTGAGTCCTGGTTCAGGTATTTCCATTCATCTGCGTCGTTTGAACTCCCCGGCTTCCGATTGATTAGGAATGATCGTGGTGGCGAGGGAAAGGGTGGCGGTGTTGCTGTGTATCTGCGTGAACATATTCCTTTTCAAATTCTAGACACTTCAGCACAGCCGCCTCCTTCGTACGCTGGCGAGCACCTATTTTTGGAAGTCGAGTTGAATCATTCCAAATTGCTGCTGGGGGTCTATTATTGTCCGTCTTCAGGTATTAATTTTTTTGCTTCTTTCGAATCTCTCCTGGAAAAATTCTCTCCCTTTTACAGTCACGTGATCTTGATGGGGGATTTTAACACGTGCCAATTAAAAAATGACTCCCGCACCTTCTTATTCCGTCACGCATCCCACTCCCACAACCTTTCCATTCTTCCCTTAAACTCCACACACCATGTTCCTGGTTGCAATCCATCTCTCATTGATCTAATACTAGTGTCGTCCTCACAACACGTCGCTAGACATGGTCAGTGCAGTGCAGACGCCTTTTCCCATCATGACTTACTCTCCTATAAGCTACGTCCCCCCAGGACACGACCAAGAATTTTGTGGCAGCGCAGTTTTGGTGGTATGGATGCTGATAGTCTTTGCAGAGATGCCGATAGTATCGATTGGGATCCTCTGTATTCCGCTAATACAATTGACGAAAAGGTTGACATCTTTACATCTCAATTAATTGACCTCTTCGATACACATGCACCAGTTCGTCCAATAAAAATGAAACATCATCCTGCTCCATGGATCACTGATGTCATTAGGGATGTCATGGCAAAGAAAGCGGCAGCAAAATTTAAATACAAGTGCCGGCCAACCTCTGACAACTTAAGAACATATGTTTCTATACGAAATCACTGCAATAAGGTGTGTAGAAATGCACAACGCCGACATATACATGCCTCAGTCGAGAATGGAGATCCATCTAAAGTTTGGAAATTTTTGAAATCTATTGGAGTTGGTAAGTCTAGAAGAAATAATCATCCTAATTCTTTAGATCTCGAAGCACTTAATTTGCATTTCTCTTCTTCGTCCAATCTAGTAGGGACGGCTAAAACAACTACACTCAATTGTCTTTCGTCACTTCCAACTCCACAGTTCCCACCTTTCGTCTTTGAACAATTCACCGATTGTGATGTTAAGAAGAGCATTATGTCTGTAAATTCGAATGCAGTTGGAAACGACCGTGTTAGCCGTAACATGATCCTTCCTGTTCTTAATCAAATTCTCCCTATCCTAACTCACATCTTGAACTTTTCTATTACTAACAGTGACTTTCCAACCGCTTGGAAAGAGGCTCAAGTCATTCCTCTACCTAAAATACGCAATCCTATTTCTAACTCCCATTTCCGCCCTATATATATCTTACCTTTCCTTTCCAAAGTGTTAGAGCGCCTTGTTCACTCGCAGCTAACCAAATTCCTTAACACTAACTCTCTTTTCAATCCCTTCCAATCTGGCTTCCGCCCTGGTCACAGTACTGTTACGGCCCTGGTCAACGTTACAGATGACATCAGGTCAGGTATGGAGGCGGGGAATCTAACAGTGTTATGCTTGTTGGATTTCAGCAACGCCTTCAATACCGTAGACTTCGACGTCCTGCTAGGCATTCTCAGCTCTATTAACATATCTCCAACGGGAATTGATTGGTTTCGTAGTTACCTGTCTGGTCGCCGGCAGCGTACGCGTCTGGAGGAATCTTATTCTTCTTGGTGTGATGTTGCAGTTGGTGTACCGCAGGGCGGCGTTCTATCTCATCTACTATTTTCTATCTTTATTAATTCTATCTCTAAACACTTGGTTTCGTCCTACCACCTTTATGCAGATGATTTACAAATTTATACACAGGCTCCACTGGAACAACTGCCTAATGCAATTAATACAATAAATTTGGACTTGGAACGCATTTGTGAGTGGAGTGTGAGTCACGGACTTCAGGTTAATCCATCGAAGTCTCAAGCTATTATTCTAGGCAGTCCTTGGTTCATGTCACGTCTGGATATCACACAGTTGCCTCAAATTACATTTAATGGTACCCCTGTAGACATTAGTGATACAGTTAAAAACTTGGGTATTCATATCGATGGGACGCTATCTTGGGACCATCAACTTCAAGAGGTTAGACGCAAAATATTCGCATCTACGGGGTCGCTGCGCAGATTGCGGATGCTACTTCCTATTGCCACTAAAACTGCGGTGGTACAATCGTTATTACTCCCTATCCTTGATTACGCTGATGTCAGCTATCTTGATCTCACAGAGGAGCAACTTGATAAGCTTGAGCGACTTCAAAATGTTTGTATTAGATTCATATTTGGTCTTCGCAAATATGATCATGTATCAGAATTCCGGAAAATGCTCAAGTGGCTCCCGATTCGCCTTCGCCGGAATACTCATATCCTGTCTCTATTATACAGTGTTCTGTTCAATCCTTGTACTCCGCGTTATCTTAAAGAACGATTTCAGTTCCTTCATGACACGCATTTGAGGTCTCTGAGGTCATCGGAAAACTTAATACTTGAGGTTCCAGTGCACTCGACAAGGTTCTCAGACAAATGTTTCACTGTCCAAGCTGTTCGTCTGTGGAATGCACTGCCTCTACCTATTAAACGGGCACAATCACAATCTTCGTTTAAAAATATGCTAAAAGATCATTATCTCTCAATGTGCTAACACTGTCCATATTTTAATATTTATACTCGTAGCTAGGTGATATATATTATGGGTATTTATTATTATTAGTATTTATTTATTTTATTACTCACTGAACTCTTTCACTATCTACTCTCTTCGTATATTTTATCAATTTATTATATTATTAATACATTGTACACAACCCCTATCATCTCTCTCCGTTTCTTTCCATCCTAAGGTTGCCTGGAAGAGATTGCTCTTTAGCAATAAGGCCGCCTATTGTACATTATTCTTAAGGCATGTGTAACATATCTGTCTCTTTTTGTGTGCAATAAAGAGTATTTATTATTATTATTATTTTCGTTTATTAATTTCTATTCTTATTTTATACATTTTTAAATACATTTATAAAAAACACAAATACATTTAAAAATATAAAAAATAGTGACCCACCAGTAGCGGAGTAGGACCCAAACTACCGGCGGTGGAGGTTACAGACTAAGAAACCTCCTAACAATACGGCACGTGTCGAGGATAACAACCTTCTGAATCTGACTCTTGATCCAACAATCTAACGAGAGTCTCTTGAGATGTTGATCGAGACTCTTCGCTATTAATCCGTTTGCCGAAACGACCACCGGGACAATGATCGTCGAGTCTACGTCCCACATGGTGGTTATCTCGAAGGACAGATCGAGGTACTTACTAAGTTTGTCCTTCTCTGCCTTCACGAGATTCTCGTCATGCGGGACGGCGATATCGACGAGCACTGCCCGACGCTGGGTCCGATCAACCAACACGATATCGGGCCTATTGGCAACAATAGTCCTGTCCGTGATGATTGATCGGTCCCAGTAGAGCAATGCACGACCATTCTCAAGAACTGGCACTGGTGTGTACTTATAGTACGGTACTTCAAACTCAATAAGGCCATATTGAAGAGCAAGTTGCTGGTGGATGATCCTGGCTACTTGATTGTGCCTATGCAAGTACTCGGTGTTAGCAAGATACGAACAACCGGAAATAATATGGCGAAGTGATTCACCAGGACGGTGGCATGCTCGACAAATGTCGACCGTACCGTCCTTCATGATGTATTTCCGATAGTTGTTCGTCTTGATAACCTCATCTGCAATTGCACAGGCAAAACCTTCAGTTTCCCCAAAGAGGTCCCCAAAACGTAGCCAGTTCACCGAAGCGAGCAGGTCTACGTCGGGTCCTGTTAAGACCCGGTAGAACCGCCCGTGTAGCTCCTTACTCTTCCATACGTCCTTACGGTCTTCAGTACCTAGCACCTTTGGTTTACGCCAGTTCTCGTTAGCCAAGGAAAGAGGTGTTAGGCCCTTGTCAACCATCACAACATCGCAATGAATATCACACCCGTTCTGTAGAAAGTAATCTCTCAGACTGCACACTTCACGGTTGTGGAGGTTCTTGGCATTCAAAAAGCCTCGACCCCCCCACTTCCGCGGAATGTACAGTCTCATGACAGAAGATCGTGGGTGTAACATTCGATGCAATGTCAGTTGTTGACGGACTCGCCTATCCAGGGCGTCTAGTTCCGTTTGAGTCCACCTAAGTATGCCAAAGGAGTATAACAATAAAGGTATCACCCAACCGTTGAAAGCCCGCATTTTGTTACCACCGGACAAAGAACTGTTAAGAACTTTTGTCAGGCGGCCAAAAAAACGTTCTTTCACCGATTTCTTAATATCCTCTACCGCTATACCCAATGACTCTGACATACCTAGGTATTTTTATGTTTCGGTCTCGGAGAGAGATCTGAGAGTTATTTCTCAGAAAGTTGTAAATTCGGTGAATTTACAACCTTCCCCCGTTGTACATGCATAACCGCACACTTATCAACACCGAACTCCATCTTAATGGCATTACTAAAAACTTCCGTAGTTTTTAATAATGTCACTAAATCTTGGTGCTTCAATGTGAACAGTTTGAGGTCATCCATGTACATCAGGTGAGATATAACCTCACCCCCTCTACGAAACCGATAGCCTAGCCCTGAATCCTTCAGCAATGTGCTAAGTGGATTCAGTGCTAAACAAAACCACAATGGACTCAAACTGTCGCCCTGGAATATACCACGCTCGATCCTTATCAAGCCTTGCGGGTCAGAGGCGTGCCCACCACTACCTGGTTGACGAAGGACTGTGGTCCACTGCCCCATACACGAGACTAAGAAGGATTTAAGAGTCGGATTAATTTTATACAACTCTAAAATCCTCCCCAGCCATGAATGAGGCACCGAATCATAGGCCTTCTTGTAGTCAATCCAGGCAGTAGAGAGGGCGCCCCTACTCCGCTTGACTTGTTGGCTAATGGCCATATCAATGAGGAGTAGCTCCTTAGTACCACGAGACCCAGCCCTACATCCATTCTGAGCGTTATCTAAGATATTATTAGATACTATGTGCGAGTTTATTTTACTTCTCAGAATAGATGTAAGGAGCTTGTAGATGGTAGGTAAGCAAGTGATGGGTCTATAGTTTTTAGGTTCCGTGGTACTACCTGATTTGTGGAGCAGGAAGGTGATGCCAGTGGTCATGAAAGCGGGTAAGGAACCAGACTCAAGGGCTTCTTGATACTGTGTTGCCAAGCGTTCATGCGAGCTCTGAACCCACTTTATCCAAAAGTTGTGCAATCCATCCGGCCCAGGACTTTTCCAGTTCGGGGCCGTACGCATTGCACAACTAACGTCTTCGGAGTCTATGGTAATAGATTCCATGGGTTCGATGATACTGCATTCACGCTCGACGACACGGATCCAGTCGCCCTCCGAATGTTCGACGGGCACCGACCATAAGTCACGCCAAAATTGATTCATGGCGTGAGCATCTGGCAGTTGTCCGTCGTTCAAACGTTGTCCAGTTCCCTCCCACTCTCGGTACACCTTCCTTTGGTCACTTTGGAAGATGCGATTCTGCCAGTATCTATTTACACGCTCTCCATAACGACGGATACAGCTTGCCCATGCATACACTTTCTGTTTCAGAAAGTCAATACTATATAATAATTGGCTAAGTATTGCTGGGGACGAATACCGGTCTCAGCAAATGCCTGAGTCACGAAACGCATGACCCGGGGACGACTATTTCCCCGGCTGAAAGAGATAAGCTTTGCAATGAGAGTCCTAAATGTGCCGATACGTCGCTCGATTCTTGCCTGCCATACGGGAACACCATCCGGTCGTGGTGCACGGTTAGCTTCGGGGAATTTAACGCGTGCAACACGACAAGCGGCAATGGCTCCACAGTAAAGAATCGAGTGAGTATCAAGCAAATCACTGCTAGTCCGTAAGTACGGCTCTAGCAATGCATTCAGGGCTCCCATCAACGCCAGATTTCGTTTATGCATTGGCAAGCGTGGTAGCCGCGGTCTAGAATTAGGTATAAACCTATACTGCGAGATCACATCTTCCAAAGTACTCCTCAATTGCTCGCTTACCTGGATAGATGTATCACTCGTATCATTTCCCGCGTCGGGTGCGGGCGTCGCTAACGTCACACTTGTAGCAACCGTCTGTGTCACAGGTGACGGTGCTCTCGTTGACACTGGAGCTGTACGAGTAGATAATACTTCCAGGCGTAGTCGATCAAGCACAGATTGATCCAACAACTTACGTCGTTGGATAGCCCGCACTTGATCCGATAGCCGTTGGACGGCAACGGTCATTGTTGGTTCAAGAGCCTGAAACAAAGGAAGCATATTATTATTATTATTATATTATTATTATTTCGTTTATTCCTTTACATTCTTATTTCATACATTTTTAAATACATTTATAAAAAAAAGAAACAAATACATTTAAAAATATAAAAAATAGTGACCCACCAGTAGCGGAGTAGGACCCAAACTACCGGCGGTGGAGGCTACAGACTAAGAAACCTCCTAACAATACGGCACGTGTCGAGGATAACAGCCTTCTGAATCTGACTCTTGATCCAACAATCTAACGAGAGTCTCTTGAGATGTTGATCGAGACTCTTCGCTATTAATCCGTTTGCCGAAACGACCACCGGGACAATGATCGTCGAGTCTACGTCCCACATGGCGGTTATCTCGAAGGACAGATCGAGGTACTTACTAAGTTTGTCCTTCTCTGCCTTCACGAGATTCTCGTCATGCGGGACGGCGATGTCGACGAGCACTGCCCGACGCTGGGTCCGATCAACCAACACGATATCGGGCCTATTGGCAACAATAGTCCTGTCCGTGATGATTGATCGGTCCCAGTAGAGCAATGCACGACCATTCTCAAGAACTGGCACTGGTGTGTACTTATAGTACGGTACTTCAAACTCAATAAGGCCATATTGAAGAGCAAGTTGCTGGTGGATGATCTTGGCTACTTGATTGTGCCTATGCAAGTACTCGGTGTTAGCAAGATACGAACAACCGGAAATAATATGGCGAAGTGATTCACCAGGACGGTGGCATGCTCGACAAATGTCGACCGTACCGTCCTTCATGATGTATTTCCGATAGTTGTTCGTCTTGATAACCTCATCTGCAATTGCACAGGCAAAACCTTCAGTTTCCCCAAAGAGGTCACCAAAACGCAGCCAGTTCACCGATGCGAGCAGGTCTACGTCGGGTCCTGTTAAGACCCGGTAGAACCGCCCGTGTAGCTCCTTACTCTTCCATACGTCCCTACGGTCTTCAGTACCTAGTACCTTTGGTTTACGCCAGTTCTCGTTAGCCAAGGAAAGAGGTGTCAGGCCCTTGTCAACCATCACGACATAGCAATGAATGTCACACCCGTTCTGTAGAAAGTAATCTCTCAGACTGCACACTTCACGGTTGTGGAGGTTCTTGGCATTCAAAAATCCCCGACCCCCCCACTTCCGTGGAATGTACAGTCTCATGACAGATGATCGTGGGTGTAACATTCGATGCAATGTGAGTTGTTGACGGACTCGCCTATCCAGGGCGTCTAGTTCCGTTTGAGTCCACCTAAGTATGCCAAAGGAGTATAACAATAAAGGTATCACCCAACCATTGAAAGCCCGCATTTTATTACCACCGGACAAAGAACTGTTAAGAACTTTTGTCAGGCGGCCAAAAAAACGTTCTTTCACCGATTTCTTGATATCCTCTACCGCTATACCCAATGACTCTGACATACCAAGGTATTTGTATGTTTCGGTCTCGGAGAGAGATCTGAGAGTTATTATCTCAGAAAGTTGTAAATTCGGTGAATTTACAACCTTCCCCCGTTGTACATGCATAACCGCACACTTATCAACACCGAACTCCATCTTAATGGCATTACTAAAAACTTCCGTAGTTTTTAATAATGTCACTAAATCTTGGTGCTTCAGTGTGAACAGTTTGAGGTCATCCATGTACATCAGGTGAGATAGAACCTCACCCCCTCTACGAAACCGATAGCCTAGCCCTAAATCCTTCAGCAATGTGCTAAGTGGATTCAGTGCTAAACAAAACCACAATGGACTCAAACTGTCGCCCTGGAATATACCACGCTCGATCCTTATCAAGCCTTGCGGGTCAGAGGCGTGCCCACCACTACCTGGTTGACGAAGGACTGTGGTCCACTGTCCCATACACGAGACTAAGAAGGATTTAAGAGTCGGATTAATTTTATACAACTCTAAAATCCTCCTCAGCCATGAATGAGGCACCGAATCATAGGCCTTCTTGTAGTCAATCCAGGCAGTAGAGAGGGCGCCCCTACTCCGCTTGACTTGTTGGCTAATGGCCATATCAATGAGGAGTAGCTCCTTAGTACCACGAGACCCAGCCCTACATCCATTCTGAGCGTTATCTAAGATATTATTAGATACTATGTGCGAGTTTATTTTACTTCTCAGAATAGATGTAAGGAGCTTGTAGATGGTAGGTAAGCAAGTGATGGGTCTATAGTTTTTAGGTTCCGTGGTACTACCTGATTTGTGGAGCAGGAAGGTGATGCCAGTGGTCATGAAAGCGGGTAAGGAACCAGACTCAAGGGCTTCTTGATACCTATTTCCATACTCCCATCCCTCAGTAAAATTTTTGAAAAAATAATATTTAATCAATTGCTTTCACATTTTACAGACAATAAGTTACTTCATAACAAACAGTTTGGTTTCACTAAAGGCAGGAACACAACGGATGCAGGAGTTGCACTTGTGAAACATATATTTGATGCATGGGAGGAAAAGCAGGATGCTATTGGTATATTTTGTGATCTATCAAAAGCTTTTGATTGTGTTGATCATGGGACTTTGCTACTAAAATTAGGTTATTATGGTGTTTCGAACAGCTCACTTGGCTTACTCGAGTCTTACCTCACTGGTAGAGTACAAAAAGTAAACATTAATGGCACCGACTCTTCTGGCGCCTCATTAGTCATGGGAGTACCCCAGGGCTCTATATTAGGACCCCTTTTATTCTTAATATACGTAAACGATCTTCCTTATTTCACTAAAAATCTTTGTGAGATAGTATTATTTGCTGATGACACATCATTAATTTTTAAAAGTGATAGACAAAAAGTAGCACTTGACGATGTAAATAATACCCTTTCGGAAATATTGCATTGGTTCACAAGTAACAACTTGCTGCTCAATGCGAAGAAAACAAAATGTGTAAAATTTACTATGCCCAATGTTAGACAGGTGGATACTCATATTACTATGAATAATGAATTAGTTCAAATAGTCAATACCACAGTTTTTCTTGGGATAACTCTAGATAGTAAACTACAATGGGGTCTTCATATCACAGCCTTGGCAGGAAGACTTAGCTCAGCTGCCTATGCGGTTAGAAAGATAAGGTCTCTGACTGACGAAAAAACAGCACGATTAGTTTATTTTAACTACTTTCATAGCGTTATGTCATATGGTCTGCTGCTGTGGGGCTCAGCTGCCGATATTGAGACAATATTCATATTACAGAAACGAGCTATACGAGCAATCTATAGACTCGGACCCCGTGACTCGCTGAAAGAATTATTTAAAGAAATTAATATTTTAACAGTTGCTTCTCAATATGTTTACGACAACATCTTATATGTACGGAAGAACATAGATCTATTCAAAAAAAATTCCGATAACCATAATTTTAATACAAGAAATAAAAATAAATTGGCAATGACAAAAATTAGACTTCATAAAGTTGGTAATTCGTTTGTTGGCAAATGTATAAAAATTTATAATAAAATTCCTCAGGATTTGGTTGACATGCCTCTTAATAAGTTTAAAATAGTAGTTAAAAAATGTTTGATGATGAAAGGCTACTATAATGTAGACGAATATCTTAATGATAAAAATGCATGGTCACCCTAATCTTCTGTTGTTGGCCACTCGTATAATACAATAGAAACTAATTGTAACAATGTAAACAAAACAATATTAAAAAAGAAAATGGATAATCTACCTGAGTTTCTTGCTGGTCTCTTCTCAGGAGAACCAAATTACCGAACCAGCGAAAGAATCATTTTCTAATGGTTATTTATGTACTTACTTAATTTAGTATTTTTATAATATTACTTGACAAAATTGTAAAATTTTGACATTCATATGTGCTCTTTATGTGCCTAAACTGAATAAATGAAATTGATTCTTGATTGATTCTTGATTCTTGTGTTGCCAAGCGTTCATGCGAGCTCTGAACCCACTTTATCCAAAAGTTGTGCAATCCATCCGGCCCAGGACTTTTCCAGTTCGGGGTCGTACGCATTGCACAACTAACGTCTTCGGAGTCTATGGTAATAGATTCCATGGGTTCGATGATACTGCATTCACGCTCGACGACACGGATCCAGTCGCCCTCCGAATGTTCAACGGGCACCGACCATAAGTCACGCCATTATTATTATTATTACTTGCCTATTATCTTTCGACAATGCCAGAAGGTTATGCTAGCTTTGTTAATTTTGTCTTCTACATGTTTACTCCAGGTTAGTTTGTCATCCAGGGTTACTCCTAGATATTTGACCTCTTTGGACAGTGTAAGACTAGTTCCAAAAAGCTTGGGCATCCTATAGTTGCCCAGCACCCGCTTGTTGGTAAACATAACCATTTCCGTTTTTCCTGGGTTTACGGTGAGGTCGTATTGATTGCACCAGTTTTCGACGGTGCGGAGTGCTATCTGAGTGAGGTCACAGACAATGTTGGCTTCTTTGCCAGTTATTAGTATAGTAATGTCGTCAGCGTAGCCAACCGTAAAAAGGTGTTTTTTGTTGAGAGTAGCTATGAGACTGTTGATTACTAGATTCCACAGGAGTGGAGATAGGACACCTCCCTGGGGACTACCCCTGGCCACCACTACCACTTCTGCTTCATTATCCAGTATACCCTTTTGCTAAGCATGTTTTTGATCCACCCCGTGAGCACTGGGTTTGCACCGTGATGCTCTAGTGCCGAGGTGATGCTATTAAAGTTGGTTTTGTCAAAAGCGCCCTCAATATCTATGAAGGTGCCTAGGCTAATACCTTTGTTTTGTATCGCTTCCTCCACTCGGCTTACCACCTGGTGGAGGGCGGATTCTGTTGATTTACCGGCAGTGTAGGCGTGCTGGTTGATGTGTAGTGGGGTGTTGATCAGCACGTCTTTTCTTAGAGTCCTCTCACACAGTCTTTCAAGTGTTTTTGTGAGGAAAGAGGTGAGGCTGATTGGTCTAAATGATTTAGGATTAGTGTAGTCACTCTTACCTGGTTTGGGTATGAAGATAACCTTCACCTTCCTCCAGCTCTTAGGAATGTATCTGTAGGCCAGACACGCCCTCATGATTTGTAAGAGTGGTGTAAATAGTCTTAAACCCCCCCATTGCAGCAGCGCTGGGAATATGCCATCCGGGCCTGCTGACTGTGGGGGCTGACGGGTGGATAAGATGCGACTTACAGATAAGTATACCTCAGCCCCCACCGGGCAGAAACCCGCGGAAAACCAACATAGGTAAATACGCAAGCTCACTACAGACGGGGTTGGACACTCTAACCTTGTCAACGTCCATAACCAGAACACAACAAATTGAATCACAGGTGAGTGCCTTATCGGATATAATTACAAATAGCTACGAGTTAGCGTGCCCTCTGCACACCCGGAGAGTAGATCCACCTGAAAACAAACAGAAATGGTGGGGTCCCGAACTGAAGCGACTTCGGAAAATTGTTAGAAGACGCTTCAATAGGGCCATGAACACCAGATCAGAAGAAGACTGGGACTCCTACAAGGAGGCCAAATCTAAATACAAAAAACGAATCCGTTTTAGATCAACTGAATCGTGGAGAAATTTCACGAGTAACATAAACTCCGTTGACCAGGCTAACCGGGTAAGGAAGGTTTTGGCCTCCCAACCACACCATGGCATAGGTAGCCTACTTAAGCCTGACAGAAGCTACACCAACTCACCCAAGGAGGGGCAACAAGTCTTAATGAGCGGTAACTTCCCGGACTGCAGGTACCTGCAAACCGTGGAGGTGAGCGAGGACCTGTCATCGCCTACGGATGAGTGCTGGCAATACGCCCAAACAGTAATTACGCCAGTTAGATTATCATGGGCCATAAACACCTTTAAACCGTTCAAGTCAGCAGGCCCGTATGGCATATTCCCAGCGCTGCACAAATCATGAGGGCGTGTCTGGCCTACAGATACATTCCTAAGAGCTGGAGGAAGGTGAAGGTTATCTTCATACCCAAACCAGGTAAGAGTGAATACACTAATCCTAAATCATTTAGACCAATCAGCCTCACCTCTTTCCTCACAAAAACACTTGAAAGACTGTGTGAGAGGACTCTAAGAGAAGACGTGCTGATCAACACCCCACTACACATCAACCAGCACGCCTACACTGCCGGTAAATCAACAGAATCCGCCCTCCACCAGGTGGTAAGCCGAGTGGAGGAAGCGATACAAAACAAAGGTATTTGCCTAGACACCTTCATAGATATTGAGGGCGCTTTTGACAAAACCAACTTTAATAGCATCACCTCGGCACTAGAGCATCACGGTGCAAACCCAGTGCTCACGGGGTGGATCAAAAACATGCTTAGCAAAAGGGTCATTATACTGGATAATGAAGCAGAAGTGGTAGTGGTGGCCAGGGGTAGTCCCCAGGGAGGTGTCCTATCTCCACTCCTGTGGAATCTAGTAATCAACAGTCTCATAGCTACTCTCAACAAAAAACACCTTTTTACGGTCGGCTACGCTGACGACATTACTATACTAATAACTGGCAAAGAAGCCAACATTGTCTGTGACCTCACTCAGATAGCACTCCGCACCGTCGAAAACTGGTGCAATCAATACGACCTCACCGTAAACCCAGGAAAAACGGAAATGGTTATGTTTACCAACAAGCGGGTGCTGGGCAACTATAGGATGCCCAAGCTTTTTGGAACTAGTCTTACACTGTCCAAAGAGGTCAAATATCTAGGAGTAACCCTGGATGACAAACTAACCTGGAGTAAACATGTAGAAGACAAAATTAACAAAGCTAGCATAACCTTCTGGCATTGTCGAAAGATGATAGGCAAGTCCTGGGGTCTTTCACCAAAAGTGACGCTATGGCTATACAACATGGTCATTCGGCCCATGTTATGCTACGGTGCACTAGTCTGGTGGCCTAGATGCCAGCTTACAACCTGCACACAAAAACTACAAAAGTTCCAAAGACTGGCCTGTATGGCCATCACGGGAGCTATGAAAACAACACCTACTGCTGCAATGGAGGCCATGCTAGCATCCCTCCGCTTCATCTCTACATCATACAAGAAGCCGCGGCATCAGCACTTAGGTTGAACTCACTCCACTTATGGAGAGACACAAACACAAAACACACTAGTATACTAGCCGCAATCTTCAACGACTTCCCAATACTAATGGCAGGGTCGGACAGGATTCCGAAAACATTTATCTTCGACAAAAAATACAAGATCCAGTTATATGAAGACGACGACGTCGAAGGCCTTAACATCCATGAATTTAGAGTCTTCACTGACGGATCCAAAACTGCATCTGGGACAGGCAGCGGAGTATTCTCCGAAGACCTCCAGATCAAACTAGCCACACCACTAGGATCCTACAACACGGTATTTCAAGCTGAAAGCCATGCGATCCTAGAAGCAGCCACGGCCATAGCTGCCAGAGAGGTAAGGTACTCTAGTATTAGAATTCTCTCGGACAGCAAGTCGGTTCTACAAGCCTTTGACAGTAACATTGTCAATTCGGGCCTAATCTACAACTGTCATCAGCGCTTAGCCGAGATAAGTAAGTACAACCACGTTACATTACAGTGGATTAAAGGACACAGTGGCTCTAGAGGTAACGACGCAGCGGACGAGCTTGCCAGAAGGAGCTCGAGCCAAACGTCCATTGGACCAGAGCCAATCCTACCAATACCGGTAGGCACTATACGAACACTTCTGGCACACAGAACTTATACACAACACAACACACTGTGTACAAGCCTGTCGGACTGTCGGCAGGCGAGGGAGGCTCTGCCAGTACTCAATCGTCGGCTAACCGGCAGACTTGCGACGTTGAAAAAATTCCATCTCCGTCTATTCACAAGTGTCATTACGGGGCATTGCCTCCTAAACAAACACCTATATACTATCGGTGTTACAGACAGTCCCCTTTGCAGGGCTTGCATGGCTGAGGAGGAGACGGTCAGCCATCTAATCCTGCGCTGTGAGGAAGTCCAAGACTACAGGGCAAGGCATCTCGGGTCTCCAGGATCGATCCCTGAAGCTGTGAGCCACGTGGTTCCAATAGGGCGCACACCATTTCATTGTTCGTCAGCGCACATGTGCGCAAGCGCTCGCGAGCCACGTGGGTCACATTTGGCGCGCAAATTGAGCATTGTTTTAACTACACGGTCGCTAAATCGTGTCTGTGATTGGTGCTTACGAGATACGGTTGGCAGACCTGTTGACTCGCCATCCATGCCTGTGATTGGTGTGTACGAGTCGCGTTCATCAACGCGGGATAGATGGCGAGTCTGTAGTCTAGCTTACTGTGCCTTGTGATTGGCCCACACGCGGCAAGCCAATCCACACGATCGGTTGGCAAGCCTGAAAGCTTGGTGGGAGGCCGGCTTCCCGCACTTTTGACCCATATAAAAGCGGGCATCGCAAAGGCACGACACCTTTTTAAACTCTAGAACCTCTCCCGAAGAGATTCGGACGAGTCGTCACTCTCGTCAGAGTTGGTCGGTCGTAAGAAGTCGCGCCTACTATAGCATTTGTTTATTATGTAAGTTAGGTTAGATTTCTTTCTTGTTAATTTATTATTTCGTGTGTACTTGTTCGTTAACCAGTTTGTTAATACTGTTTTGTTGTGTAAGCTTGTACTTGTGTAAATAATAAATGTGTAATTAAATAGTAGGGAAGAATACAAGTGTATTTATTCTTAAAGCCTACTTGGTCCTTCGAACTTGGAACGTAGTATCATAGTAGATAGGAATTTGCATCTACAATATTTTGTTTATTATGTAAGTTAGTTTAGATTTCTTTCTTGTTAATTTATTATTTCGTGTGTACTTGTTCGTTAACCAGTTTGTTAATACTGTTTTGTTGTGTAAGCTTGTACTTGTGTAAATAATAAATGTGTAATTAAATAGTAGGGAAGAATACAAGTGTATTTATTCTTAAAGCCTACTTGATCCTTCGAACTTGGAACGTAGTATCATAGTAGATAGGAATTTGCATCTACAATATTTTGTGTACAAGGTAAACAGAAAACAGGTATTTTTAATGTAATATTTAAATAAAAACAAAATCACCACTTGAACAAATTTCAAGCAGAATTAAGAATACTTTACAGATCAAAGGATATCCTAATTACTTTGCAACTTTAAGTGAACAAGTTGAAAATTAAGCCAAAATGTTCTTTAAGCAACTAAATCTCAAAATACTTTATGCAAATAAACGTACTTTGAATGATGTTAACGAAAAATATTCCTAACTTTTAATAAGTATTTTTCTTATTAATTACTCTTACTTTTAAAGTAATTAAACAACAAGTCTCTTGGTTTAGACTATCGACTGACTTCACTATCACTATCACTACATATAAAACAAAGTCGCCCGTTCTGTATGTATGCTTAGATCTTTAAAACTACACAACCGATTTTGATGCGGTTTTCACCACTGGATAGAGTGATGCTCGAGAAAGAATGTGTGTAGTTTGTCAAGCGGGTCTTTGCTAGTGTTGAATAAGACACAGAATAAGTACTAGGTACTGACCTAGTACTTATTATTAGAAGTACTGACTTCTCTACTATATTTACTTTCGCATACACCAGCCCTGAGTCGCCTCACGGAATCATTACAGGTTATACGTGTACCTATTACTTACGTACTATTCCCTTTTCTGTGTTTCTACTACGAGTCCACAGATATCTATATCTGGCAAAATGTGGACGTATTAAACGCCTCTGCTTAACACTTCGGAAAACAGGCTTGGTTGTATGACTGTATGATATCAAGAAAGGGAACCTTGGACATGCCTTAGATAGTCATACAAAATATTTATATTATGCAAAGAGTGTTGGATAAAACTGAGTTTATACAAAGTTTTAAATGAAACTTTATTTTTATGAAATAAAGTGGAATTTGGAATACTGAACTTTTTACTTGACGCTGTTGATTTATGTTTTGTGTCAAGGAAAATGGAGATAAAATGTTTTGTTTTTGCTGAAATATGAAATTCTTTATCGAACATAGTTACGTAACATTATATTTACTCATACATACATATATATACTCATGTATTTCGTTTGTCCGCATACTCCTCCTAAACGCATGAACCGATCTCCTTCAAACTCACCGTGTGGCGTGAGGGCAGGATAGAAGAAAAAAAAAAACAAAAAAGTGAACATAAAAAAAAATCATTGTCGTTCGAAAATTTAACACTTCGCTCAGTTTTTTGCAGAGCAGCATACATTGCATACCTAGTTTATACACAGTGCATTTTCTAACAGACAGAAAAGGGTCTGGAAAAAAGTCCCAAAATCCCCGAAAACGGTTACTAGCGAAATGTGGGTTCAATAAACGCTTAAAATATTGTCTGTCCCTTCAGTACGGGATTTTCCCCCCTATCACATTTAAGGCTTGGGCAAACCAAAAGCAGTTGCAGTGTGGGAGCAGTGCGGTAGCAGTGCGTCTACGTTAGTAAATAATGTAGTTATATGAGGGATGACACACTGAACAAACGCGGGCCCGCTGAACCTACCTGCTCCGCCACTGCGCCGCGCACGCACTGCTCTTCGACAAAACATTGGGACGGGAGCAGCGCAGACGCGGGGCGGTGGCAGCGCAGGCGCTAGGCGGCCGCAGTGAGCACACGTTGTATTACTACCTCCGCCATTTTGAGTGGTCACACTAGAGCAGTTGAGCGGGACAGACGCAGCGCAGGTTGTAAACGGTTGTAATTTTTTACAAGTATATCATGGAACCAAATGAAAAATTGATTGAGTTGGTGAGAAAATAAATGTTTATATGATTTAAAGGATAGATATTATAGAAATATGGTTTACAAAATGCGACTATGGGGGAAGATAGCTCAACAACATCATTCAACATCTTGAAGTGTGTTGAGTGTGGCGATCGATACGACACACATAACGCGGTTATAAAGCAGGACCGCCTTCAAACTGCTTTCTGACTGCTCATGTTTCTGGTGTGACATCAACCGCGACGCAACTGACCTGCCCTGCTAAGGAGCTGCGCCTGTCCTGCTTTTGGTTTGCCCAGGCCTATGTTCAATTCTATCCATCCTAAGGTTGCCTGAAAGAGATCGCTCTATGCGATAAGGCCGCCCATTGTACATAATTTTAGTAAACGTATTTTTTTATTTAGACTAAGTTTGTGCTTGACATACAGTGTGTAATTTTTATGAGTGTACTAGCTGACCCGACAAACGTTGTTTTGATATAGGAGTGGACTACCCTTAACATTTAGGGGTATGAAAAATAGAAGTTGTCCGATTCTTAGACCTACCCAATATGCACACAAAGTTTCATGAGAATCGGTCAAGCCGTTTCGGAGGAGTTTAACTATAAACACCGCGACACGAGAATGTTATATATTAGAAATTAACCGTGAAAAACATTACCCTTGCTTTACAACAATCTAGTACAAATAATTAATGTGAACAGAGGAATTGGTACCTCGTTGTACAACACAAAGGTGTTTGTAATTTTGTCCTGCGGTTACAATGTGACTGTTAAATTTCGTACAAGTGATAACGAGGTTTTGGATGCTACCGACGCAAATTAGGCGTAATTATTGTACCAATACTGCATGTAAGTTTTTGTTTATTATTACAGTACGAGTAGAAATATTGGCAAAATGTGTAAGTATTCAAATCTTACTAGTTATCCCAGCGAACTTTGTATCGCCTCAAATATATAAAAAAAATGTATGTAAATTGAAAAACGCGACGGACGGACAGACGGACAAATTGTCGTATTAAATATATGTATAGATGTCTCTGAATTCGTCTCCGTTTCAACAATTCAACGATTTTAACTTATAGATTCTATGGAATGTCATCAAACTCCTCATTATTTTTTAAATGTTTTTCTACCTTCTATATTCAAACACCATTAACTACCCACTTTCACAACGTAGTTAGAACAATCTTAAAATCCAAAGGTTGCCTGTAAGAGATCGCTATTTAGTGATAAGGCCGTAATTTGTATATTTTTTTAAGTATTTTGATTTCCTATGTATATTATATTGGTGTACAATAAAGTTTGTTGTATTGTATTATATCCATTTGTTTGAAATGTACTATTTGTGACGGAGTTTGGGTATTTTAGGTATTAGGTTGTTCTCAAATCGACTGTATGATTTTTGAAAAATAAAATTTTGAAAGCTATGTACTTCTCAAGTGGTCCCATTTAAATTTGGTCCCATTTCAACAATTGTTAAGTCCCATATTGGTAATTTAAAGTCGGTTTTGGAACCATTTTTGAAGTTCTAGAGACATTCTAATTATCTCAAAGACGAGATTATTTTTTGTTGAAAGTTTGTTAATATCTTTGTCCCTGGACGCTATTACAGAAAGTCGGTAAACCTTTCCGCAAGTTATACCTCAAAGTTTTAATACGGGTAAGTTACAAAAAGGTTTTTATTAAGCCCTTTTGAAGACTATTATCTTGTACAACCTTTCACAAATGCTTTCAATGTTTACTTTTCAAATAAGAAGCATTTCTCTGCTGAATATAATTTTGTGGAAGCCTTATTATTGCACTTTATAACTGCTGAGGCTTAATCCTATTCTAAAAATATCAACACCTTCACCTGCATGTGGATCATTCTCTGACAAACGGACGCGGCTCTGGCAAACATACCCAGTGTCTCTGGAAACGGCATAAGGCTCCTCAGAGTAATTATCTAGTATGTACTAGAGTGCTGGTAACTAGTCTGCAATGTTTATCAACCGGTCTGTGAACAGTCAAATAACTACAACGATAAAGTAACGTCACTACACCGTGATGTTTTTCAAAGTAATACTTCTGGTTGGTTCTGTTATCGAAACTGAGTCCAAAAAAATTTATTTTGTAAACGGTAATACTTTCACGGTGTATAAGAGCCATTTACCACAGATAAGTAAGTGCGTAGGCACAAAGCGAAAGTGCCACACGTAATGATATATTCTCGGACTATCAATGTCGAATAGAACAGGGGAAACACAAAAAACTGTAAGGGAAAGGCCGTGGGTTCGAGTCCTGCCGATGGCATCAGTTTTTGTGATCTGTTTATAAGTTTTATCTTCATATTTAAGACTAGTTTAAGCAAACTCATAGCTTTGAAATAAAAAAATATACTTATAGTGTAAACCAAATTTCCAAGCGGTATAATTACCGCATAGATCCATGCAACGGTAATGATGACGTGGCAGTGAACAATAAGGGTCCAAAGTGGAAGTTTTGAATTAAAATAAAACATCGAGGTTGCCCAAAACCTAAAGGCAAGAACGATTACTTAACTTAATTTACGAAATCTGAGCTAGAAACAGGAGTCTAGCTTATTTCTGCAGAGTCTGTCTGAATGGTCTGAAGTCTATTTCACAGTCAACTGGACGCATACTCGTGTTTTCGGACGAATCTTTTAATAACGAAATTAGAAAGTGAAACAAATGACAAATTTAAACAAAATCCAGCCGAACTTAGACCGAAATCGAAGTTTCGTTAGAACTGGGGTAGGCCTACTGTTCTGTTTCTAAACAAATTCACATAATCTCAAATCAGGTCAACATAATAATAGTTTGCTTTATTAACATCGGATGGCAGCAAAAATATCGTTATTATTATAACTATCTACATGCAGGCAGAGCTACGGGTATCAGTTAGTAAACGAATATTTCAGGACAGTGGTGCACAGATTGACAGCCATGTTTTTCCCCGTAGCAAGTACTATTCCCTACTCTGTGCCCCTAGTCCATTTGCTCATCCCCGAAACCTTCAAAATAGGTATGCTTGATGCCTCTCGCTTAAATTGACAAAGCATTATAGTTGCGATGACATAAATTGTCCTGTTATCGCTTTCCAGCTCACTTGATTGTCGTGTGGGATCGTTACGGGAACAATTGCGGTCGTAGCGAAGCGTTAGTGGCCATTTTATAGTACCCTCACTACAGTTGCTGTAGTTTATATTGAGTGGTTCCAGTGATAAAGAGACAATATTAGTATGTTTGTTTGAAATCTGCTTAAATTTAGCTAATTGGCTATTATATAATTTATGCTTTCGATTGTCGGCACTTGGTGGAACTTATAGTAATACATTTTTGGAAAAAAATTCACTTGTACACTGTAACAGGATCTTTTCAGGTCACAAGTGACAAGGTCTAGCCAAGCCACTTGTAATCTGGTGTGTGGGCCCGACTGGCCTCACCTGATGACTCCCTCAAAGGAACAAGAGGTTGAGAGTGGTCACATGAACCCAGCCGTTGCACACAGCGTCCCGGTGGTCCTCAAAGACACTTCCATACGGCGAACGACAAGGACGCTTGCGGAGGTTTCACAATGGTACGCGTGTTACAAGATCTATTATGTAAAGGGTACTTATCATATACAGACTAGAGGAAAAATAAATAAGTACAACACCTTATCCAGTGTACATCATTTATTATCCTATAAATATGAACTAGGATCGAACTCTAGCTAACACATGAGACTGTGGGTGCGAAGTAGATGGTGTGGAATGAGAACTCTCAGATAACAATAGGCGAAATCTTACATGCAAAATACAAGGGCTTGAACAAGCCCGTTTAAGGTTTATCTTAAATTATGATGGGAGCCCCTGTCGGGGGATACTATACTCCACAGAATACTATAATCTACTCAACCGTTAACCTATCGGTCCGTACCAACACAACAATTATATAATATCTCTAGACGCGATGAATGAAGCAGCTTTAAATGTATTATACAATCTTGAGTAGGTGAGATATGTCCCCTACCAAGTGCGGCACGTATCCTCACGACCCTAGGGATCGTGGAGTGCACGCATCTACTACTTCGCCTTTGCAAGGCGATCGGCAGAGGAGGAGCTGGCTCCTACTGCCCGAGGAACTCCGTTCCTACTCCGGCCAGAGGCGACAAGGGTGGGGAAATAATTCCCTAAATGCAACAACAAAAGAAACACTTAGCTGTGCCCGGGTCGCACGTCCAACCTTCTGCGATGCCACGCAGAATACTGGCGACGCGACGATGACCAGCTGGGTCCAAGGGCGCGGAGCAGGTGGACCCGGTGTACCGCCGTGATCGCCCTCTCACGCAGCCACAACCGACGACGCCAAGAACATTCGGCGTAGATTCGATGAAGAAGGGCTTTGTTGATGCTGTTGCCTATGGCAATGATTCATTGATTCCTTCTGAAAACACACGTGGAATGTAAGTACCTACTTAACGGGTGTCAACGCCCGTCGTGCGGGATTGCCGAGATACTTACCGCTATCCGGCAATATCACGCCTCTGCGAATACCCAACCTCTCCCTGTCAATGTGCCATCCTAGAACAAAGAACAAAGGCTCGTATTTCTTGCACGTGTTAGCTAAATCGGTGCCAAAAGTCGCACAACAGGGACTCTCAAATTCATATCTTATTTTAGTACGCCTTGTCGTCTACGGGCTCAACCTTTTCGCCTCCCCACACTTTTAGTTTCAACAGCGAAACATCACAGGATTCACCTCGCCTTGTAAGCTCTGAGCGATGATGGCGGTCGCCGGTCAGACAGAGCCGTCCACTCGCAACTTTTTTATTGACTCGACAACCGACCTTTTTGAATTCTACTAAATCCTTCTACCAAAGCTTCCAACAACTGCACCGTGAGTGAGTTAGCCGTCATATATCTCAATGAGAACTAGTTGGCGACCGACTGGCGACGTCGCCATGGCGTCTCGGTGAGGTATCGGCCTTACAACACCATTCCACAAATATATTTGTGGAATGGTGTACAAGTGAGTTTTTTTCCTGAAATGAAGGTTTATGTTCATTCCGAAAATGCCAGATTTTGTTTTTCGCACCTACTCTATAAACCTACCCTCGAACTATGTGGTCAGACTAAGCAGAGCTAGGGAAATGAGCACTAAATAACATATTCAAACATGTGGGTACTTAGATATTTGTATGTTACATTCATGTCTATTTCCTATTGGCATACCTAGATACGGATTTCCACTGGCTACGATCTTGGCATACTTCTTTCTATATTAAGATAGAAATTATAAACAGATCACAAAACTGATGTCATCGGCAGGACTCGAATCGACGGCGTTTCCCTTACAGAGGGAATGATCTGACCATTAAGCTACCTTCTGCCTACCTGCTACCTAGACAATTTTGCTTTCGTCCGTCTGTCTCTGTGTTTGTATGTATGTCCCGGCGCGTGGTCACATTTTTACCGGATCTCCACAAAACCTGACACAATACATTCTTGATTTAACACAATCTTTTTCATCGTTAGCTTTTTGATTGGGGGAGAAATAGGGGAAAAAACCAAATATTGTTTTAAAGAACACGAAATCTACTGTTCCACTAAAATTCGCGACCATCAGTTAGTAGGAATGTACTTAGTTATAATATGGGTAGCACTATGGCACTAGTTCTTCGTCTCTCTATTCTCTCTACTTTATTAGTTCAAATAGAAGAAATATGTTAATATAATCTTGTCGTGCGAGTTCTGCCATGATGGAAACTAATACGATTTTGTACGTGAGCAGAATCTTGTGTTGCGAATAGTTTGAACAAATCCAATATTGTCGACATCTTTACACTTCACACATGAGCTGTGAGTTAATGAAAGATGTAATAAATTTAGTATATATTTAGAAATATGTTTATTCAAGTATGTTTAGAGAAGGAAAACTTGACACAAAACCTTATAGGTAGTGGGCTGTAGAACATTTTTTAACTTAAACCTTGAATAACTTTTTAGCACAAGTCGGATCGATGAGGATTTTTGATATTTGATTTATAATGATGTTCTTAAGACCTGCACCAATTTGGAGCTCTATACGAATTAATGCAACCTTACAATTTTGTTCCGAATATTTTAACTGGATTACTCTGTTAGCTACCTGATTTGAGTTTTTTTGACTGAGGGAGCGAAGCGACCGAAGTCTCCGTTTCAACTTGCAGACTGGGGAGAATTTCTTTCGTCTGTACCTACCTCTACATCTACGGGTTCTGTCAGATCATGTTTGAGGCCATATTTCTAAACAAAGCCGCTCCCGAAGTCTACGGTTCACAGAACCACTAGTTTTTAGAAAAAGGTACTTATAGGACTCGGTAAAATAAAGCTACTTACGAAAAATGAGCTTGCTGTGAATCAATAAGTTTCAATGTTCTGCGGCCTACGTACTATTAATACCAACTCGTTCAGCCCACTTGGTATATGTAGGCTGAATTCCCCTCTTCGGAGGACGCCTATGCCCAGGAGCGGGCGACAAGTAGGCTGAGATAATGATGATGATGATGATGAAAATAATATGTCGTGTTTTAGTATCACTAAATAAGTATACTAGCTAACGTCTACGGCTCCGTCTGTGTCGTTTCATTTCCCATTCCTACTCCCATCTGTATCTTATTACCTTTGAAGGCCTTTAAATATTTCTCTTATATTTCGGTTTGAGTCATAATCCAATGAGCCTTTTTCGAAACCAGTTGGGGTCGGCTTTGCCATTCTAACCGTATTGCGGCTGAACTGGGATACCTATTTTTTGTAAAGCGACTACCATTTGACCTCTATAATCCTTTAGTGATATCGAAGTTATGTAGTTAGAAGAGTCGGATTTTTTAGGGCTCGAATTACCCGTAAAGAAGGCCATAGAGGTGTCAGTATCGCAACCGAGACAGGTTAAGTTATGACCTGCCCATCCTAAGACTTATCTGCTTCACCTTTGCAATGTGGTAAACAGAGCACACATAAGATAAGATAAGATAAGATAAGATAACTATTTATATAAGATAATTGGAAGAAACATGTGTGTATAAATTGTAGATCTTACATTAGGATTTAGTGTCAACAGGTTTTACCATTGTCATGGTGTACAAATTATGCTTAAAATTATATAATTAAAATTAAAATCAAAATACAATTACAATTAAAATGCTTAAAATTATATCATACTACCATATATGCACGCGGAGCACATTGTCATGTTAGCACACTGAGGCTTTTTTTTTTTTTTTTTTTTTTTTAATTCCGCGGCCCAAGGCCGCGGCCGCTCTAACGTCCGTTGCCGGGCGTCCCTGGTTACTAGCAGAGGGTATGTCCAGTGGCGCCCGGCGGACTTTGACCACCCCTGTGGTCTCTGCGGGTGTTTGGTCGGGACGAGAATCCCGCGTCATTGGGGTCGGGTTTTATCCCGCGTCAGTGAGTGAATCTGGTTGCGTGCTATGGGGCAAAGGCCCCGCAGCACGCAACCCTTCTAGCCTGCTTCTGTAAGGATGGTGGGTGGCGATCCCGCCGTCCTCAGGCCCCGATCATGGAGGACGATAGTCTTGGGCGTAGTCGCGTAGTCTGGGGCGGCCTGGCCGCCGACTACGGAACTCGGCGGGGAGGGTACGCTCCCTCTCCCTCCCGGCCGCCTCCTTCGCGTACATGACTTGCTCGCAGAAGGACACGGCCGCGTTCCACCTACTCCCGCTGGACACCATGGCTTGAAGCATGGTCCCCAGCGAGAGGGTATCCACGCCCAGACCCACTACGAGGTCCCGGCGCTGACTCGCCCACGCTGAGCACTCCACCAACGTGTGGAGTGCGGTGTCGTCGTCGGAAACCTCGCAGTGTTGACACCGGGGTGTGACCTCACGATGCATGCGAAACAGATAGCTACCGAAGCATCCATGCCCGGCAACCATCTGCGTCGCACGGTACGTGAGGTCACCATGCTGCCTCTGCAGCCAATCGTCCATGATCGGTCTCACCGCCGCGATGAAGATGGCACCCCCCTTGGGTTGCTCAAGTCGCACCCTCCATGACTCCATGAGATCCTGGCGGAGTTGGGACCGCTGGTCCTCGATTTCTCGTGACGCAGGCCTGTGGTCCCGCTCCAGCGCCTCCTTGCGCCATTGGAACAATGACGCAAGGGCTCTCGCTTCCAGGTCCCATGGAGGGGTCCCGGCTAGGAGACATGAAGCCTCTCCGGAGATCGTGCGGTACCCCCGTACGGTTCTGACAGCCAAGGTTCTAAGTGGTCTGTTTAACAGAGTCACGTTCCCCTTGACCGCCAACCTATCCGCCCATACGGGAGCCCCGTATAGGGCCATACTCCGCACGATCCCCAGGTACAGTCTCCTGCAGGAGGCGTTGGGTCCCTTTAGGTTGGGCATCAGTCGCGAAAGCGCGACCGATGCCTGCGTCACCTTGGGGACCAAACTTCGGAAATGTGGTCCGAAGTTCCATCGGCTATCAAGTACGATCCCTAGGTACTTCATCGAGGGCTTGATGCCGATGCTAACGCCTCCCACATTTATGCTGGAACCTTCTGGTGGACCGTTCCGAGGTCTGTGAAAACACAGAACCTCGGACTTGTGCAAGGCCACCTCCAGTCCCAGCTGCCGTATCCGACCCACGACTCGAGCAACACCCGTCGTGACCTTGAGTGCTGCCTCCTGGTACGTTGCACCCCGCGCCGTGACGAGGGTATCGTCGGCGTAGCACGTTACGCCGACACCCCTAGGCAACGCACCCCGCAGCACCCAGTCGTAGCCGATGTTCCACAGAAGCGGCCCCAGGACCGACCCCTGCGGAACACCGCACGACACATCTCGCCGAGCTGGCCCGAGCCAGCTGGGGAAAGCTATGGCCCTCTCCGAGAGATAGGCCCCGACAATACGACGGAGGTAGAGAGGCGTTTCGTGATACACGAGCGCCTCCCTAACGCAGCTCCATGGCAAGGTGTTGAGCGCGTTGGCGATGTCAAGAGACACCGCCACCACCACCTTGCCCTGCGAGACTGCTTCCTCCGTCAGGCTCTTCACGCGCATGATCGCGCTCACGGTGGAGCGTCCCCGACGGAAACCGAACTGGTTATCCGCCAGGTCTGGCCCCACACTCGTGAGATGCTCGACGAGGCGTTCCGCGATAATTCGCTCAAAGAGCTTACACACCTCGTCGAGCAACACGATCGGCCGGTATCCGGACGGTGAGTCCACCGGCCGCCCCGCCTTACGGATCAGGACCAGTTTCCCCGTCCTCCACACCTTGGGAAACTGGCCCCTTTCGAGGCATGCGCTAAAGAGCCCCATCAGTCGAGGCCCGAGTTCTTCGAGGGCCAGGACCCATGCACGGCCAGGAATGCCGTCGGGTCCAGGGGCAGCACACTGAGGCTTGGGTTAATACATCCAAAGTACCCTGAAAGGGTAGTAGGATCAGTTTCTATTGCATGAACCAACTAGCAAAATGTGAAGTTGTTGTTGCAAATGTAGTTCTATGTCATTGTATAATGAGACAATAACAACCCGACGTATACGAGCATAAATAGATATGTTACTATGAATACTTATATTTATTTACAATAAGAATTACAATATACATAGTTATATACTAAAAATATTTACATTACAAAATATCGTTTAATAAATCCTCCGCGTCATTGCCGACTGGGAAGGTTCCCAGAATGCTGGCTGTGTGTTGCCACGTTGGATGGCGATACTTATTCTTTGGGCCAGAAAATAGCCAGGCCAGCCGGTTCTGGTCCTGAGAAGCATCGATTAAGCGTTTAGCAATATCTCTATAAAGGCGGCGAGCACTCTGACCCCATGACCCCAGTATCTCAACCCCAAACGGCTCAAATATGTAATTACCTGATAGGTTAGCATATTTACGCCGTTTGAGGCCTTCAGCCATGGATTTATGGGCCAATATCTGACCCAGGAACCAGTTCAATAATATCTGTCTGCACGAAAGCAACACTAACATCTGATTGTTCAAATGCATCAAATTAAAGTGTCATTCGTGTCGTCAGATATCTTCCCAATAAACACTGTTCGGCATCAGGTCCAACCTTTGCAGTCCGAGCAAATTACAATGCAATTATAACAAAAGACTTAATATAATCCAGAAACTTCGTAAAACGTTTCAGCAGTATTACACCAATGAAAATAACAAATAGGAACGACGATGTAGTATTTACATTTCATCACGTGATTATGTAAATATGAAATTGCTAGACTTAGTTTGGAGTCTAATTTGCATAGGTACACCAAGCTACTGCGCCAGCAGCTACTGTTATAAAGTAAAAGTAATTTAAATGTCGAATTGAAATAAAATATACGTCAAAAATTGACACAGCCGACTTCAAACTACCGAAATGGGACCAAATAGCTGTCGGAAATAGATCAAATTGAAATGGGACCATTTGGGAAGTAGTAGCTTCCAATTAAAAAAAAAAATTCAAAATCTTTTTACCAAGATATGAGGTAACAAACATAAAAAAAAACATATTACTTCTTAGCTACACAGTACAGTTGAAGTCGGTTTTTTTTGTTCCATATTATCTATATAGAAATGGTGAATGTAATTTTTGTCCCCCCTGGCCTTAGCTCTCGAGAACTGCTTATGCTCTAATGATGGTTGACCCCTCTATGGATAGCCCTCGATCTTGAGGCAAGCCAAAAAATCGAAAATTTGACCTAGCCCTAAGGGGTCAAAAGTTATAGGCCAAAACCCTGACCATGGCGTGGTGCGGCGCGAAGCACCGCGCAAGATACCGTACTAGATTGTTTTTTTTTTAGCTCCGCGGCCCAAGGCCGCGGCCGCTCTAACGTCCGTCACCGGGAGTCTCTGGTTACAAGCAGAACGTATTTCCAGTGGCGCCCGGCGGACTTTGACCACCTCTGTGGTCTCTGCGGGGGTTTGGTCGGGATGATAATCATGCGTGCTATGGGCTGCTTCTGTAAGGACGGCGGGTGGCGATCCCGCCGTCCTAAGGCCCCGATCATGGAGGTCGATGGTCTTGGGCGTAGATGAGTATGCGGCGCCCTCGCCGCTGACTACGGAACTCGGCGGGGAGGGTACGCTCCCTCTCCCTCTCGGCCGCCTCCTTCGCGAGCACGACTTGCTCGCAGAACTCCATTACTCCCGCTGGAGACCATGGTTTGAAGCATGGTCTCCAGCGAGAGGATATCCACGCCCAGACCCACTACGCAAACTATGCAAACCTCGCAGTGTTGACACCGGGGTTTGACCTCACGACGGATGCGAAACAGATAGCTACCGAAGCATCCATGCCCGGTAACGATCTGCATCGCACGATACGTGAGGTCACCATGCTGCATCTGCAGCCAATCGTCCATGATCGGTCTCACCGCCGCGATGATGGCCATTTGAACTGCATTCATACATTTTTAATAATTGCCTCGTTGAACAGGGAATCGATCCCGGTACACGAGAAAAAAAAACCAGGGAACCGATCGGAAGGCATCATCGTAAGGGTTATTTTTTGCTAAATAAATTAGTATCAAAAATAAAGGGAAGACCATGAATTTTAAAATTTTTATTACAAAATTAATCAATTTATCAAATGCTCTAACGAAATGAACCCCATCCTGCTAAATACAAAGTCGCACTCTTTTGATTATTTCTCTCCCTGTCGATTTTTTTTATCTTGTTGTGGTGGATATTTAGAAATAATACGTTTAACTTTTCTTTTTAGCTCGTTGACACTTTCATGGTGGTTCTTGTAAACTAATTTTTTTACATAACCCCATAAAAAAATCTAACAGGGTTAGATCTGTGGATCTCAGAGCTAAATGAAATTATGAAAAAAGTAAGTTAGAAATAAAAAAGGGACTATTAGAGAAGGGACATTTTGCGAAGTTGACATTCCGCGAAAGAGACATTCTGAGAAAAGGACATTTTGCGAAAGAGACATTCTGCGAAAGAGAGCTTTTGCGACCAGTGGACATTTTGAGAAGTGGACATTCTGCGTCTGAGCCAAATCAATATTTTTTCCGAAACGTGAAAATGGTTAAAGTTTCACAACAATCAGTCTGGCAGATTTGTTCCTCCTAAAAGTTCCAAAGAACATTCATTTGCGTGTGATACGGGAATATAGAATATTAATATTTATTAAATAAAAAAATATTTTCGGACATTTTTCACACAACGTCATCTAGTCCATACATAGAAAACACCCTAACTCCGAAACAAACATTTGTGGATCACACAAATATTTGATTCGAACCAGGGATCGAACCAAGACTCCGGAGTCGTATGCCGATGCACTACAGATCACGCCACCGAAGCAGTTGAAAACTAGATGATCACTGCGGCTTCACCCGGGAGATGTAGTTTAGTTACATTACCGGGGTAAAAAGTTGCCTACGCTATAAACTTAAGATAAACGGGTCTTTTACGCGATTATTGGGATATATACATACCTCTTTATTACCCGACGTTTCGACCAAGTTACAAGACTGTGACGTGGTCACGGGTGGACTGGCTTCCGCTCATCGTCGTCTTCGTGAAGTGCGGGTTTGTTCAACTACCTAGTTATAATGTTATACTAGTTTATACATGGGGCACACTAAAAGTTTTGCACTTCTAGCTAATCGGAACTATTTGAATTTCGAATGTTATATTTTTTTAAACGTTGCAACCTTCTTAGTAATAAAAAAAAACAATTGGCGGGAAATCATTTGTCAATTATTTTTTATCACACATCAAAGTTCTACGTATGCAACGAAAATGGAATTAAGTCGAAAAGATCTTAGAGCGATGATTTTTTATGATTTTAAAAGTTCTCTCTCTCCACAAGACTGTGCCGCTCGTCTTCAAAATGCTTTTGGGAGAGAAGCACCTTGTTTGAGCACCGTGAGGCGATGGTTTGCTGAATTTGAGAAAGATCGAGTTCTTTACATGACGAATTTTCCGTCAACGAAAATAATATGGCTACAGTTAAGCGGTTAATCGAAGAAAACCCGCGGATTATCTATGAGACAATTTGAGGACTATTGGGGATTGGTATGAGTCAAATCCAGAAAATTTTACACGAAGAATTGAAAGTTCGGAAACTTTGTTGTCGTTGGATCCCACATTAACTGACAGCGGAGCAGAAGCGGGCTCGCGTGGAATGATGCTCTCAGATGCTACTAAAGTACGACCACTGACATTCTAATGCGGTTTATGACATTGTCACAGGAGACAAAACGTGGATTTATTGTTTTGAACCCGAAAAAAAACAGCAATCTTGTGAATGGGTGTTTGAGAACAAGCCAACAAAACTAAGGGAGGCGAGAAACGTTGGTAAAAAAATGATCGCGTTTCTTTTCTCAGCTACGGGTCCCATCTGTACAATTCTACTTGAAGATCAAAAGAGTGTTAATGCCGAGTGGTATTCTACCATTTGTTTACCCAGGGTGTTAGAAAAAGTTCGCGAAAGACGACCCTAAAGCCGCGTTCTTCTACATCATGACAACGCTTCTTCACACACGGCCAACAAAACAAAGTCATTTTTAGCTTTCTCAAAAAGTACAACTCGTCACCCATCCTGCGCATAGCCCCGACCTAGCACAAAATCAAAGATTTGATGAGAGGTTTCACTTTTACCAACTCCGAAGAGGCAGTGATAGCGTTCAATCAGCACGTAGAAAACATACCTTCAGATCTGTGGTCCTCCTGTTTTAAAAAATGGTTCGATCGCATGAAAAAATATTTAAAATGTAAAGGAGAGTATTTTGAAAAGCAATAAACATAATATTTTGGTTTTAACATGTTGTTTTTTTAAGTTACGCAAAACTTATAGTGTGACCTACGTAATTTGTACAAAACGCGAAAGTTTAAAAAGTAGTTACCTATGTTACAATGCGTAAATATGCTAACTCTGCAAGTGATTACTATTATATATGATATTTGAGCCGTTTGGGGTTGAGACACTGGGGTCATGGGGTCCGAGTGCTGGCCGCCTTTATAGAGACATTGCTAAACGCCTAATCGATGCTTCTCAGGACCGGAAGGCTGGCTATTTTCTGGCCCAAAGAATAAGTTTAGTATCGCCATCCAACGTGGCAACACAGCCAGCATTCTGGGAACCTTCCCAGTCGGCAATGACGCGGAGGATTTTTTAAACGATATTTTGTAATGTAAATATTTTTAGTCTATAATTATGTATATTTTGTATATTGTTATTCTTATTGTAAATAAATATATTTACAAAAAAAAATGTTACTCGAAGATAATATAGTTACATATCAGTTCAAAATCGGTTCCGTGTTACGACGTCTATTCAATGCAAACAACCAATCAAATATTTCCTCTTTATGATACTAGTATAGAACTATAGATTAATAAGTGTACTGCTCCATAAGCAGATACACGGAATACTACTCATGGGATATCCAAGTGCAATCTTTGTCTCTTTACTTATTACCTACATTTTTGGGTGCAAAGGGGTATACCAACATCTATAGGGCCCCAGCGACCTCACCTGCTAGTGGCGCACCTGCTGATAAACGGACGAGGCTCGTTAATTTACGGTACCTATGGAGTGGCTTCGGCCCCTACGTGGGTACCAGGTGGTACAACAGTGTTGGTCCGGGGGGGTACCACCGTGCAGCTGTGCTAAAGCCCCCCAAGTAACCCAGCCCAGGCTGGGTTGCGTTAGGGGTTCAGCAGCTGCACCGCCGGGCCCGGGGCGATGTATGGTGCAGCAGGCATGGGACCAGTGGGGGCGAAACGGAGTCTAGTGTGGGTGGTGTGGGTCGATTCGCCGGCCAGGGAGACCCTTAGCAACGGCGTTGCCGCGGCCGCCCGCAACACAGTCATGGGGCCCGCCTGGGGCCAACCACCCCAGGAGGCTGCCCCACATGTTGCGCATAATCCTGATGTGGGATCGCCGCTCCGGGTGGTAACCGGTGTGGGGTAGCGGCGGCCTTGCATCAGGGGGGTTTGGGAGCCCTTCCGTCCGGCGAGTCGGCTCCGACCTAACCACACGGTTCTAGACAAAGCTAGCCCCTGCGCTTTGTCACTTACTGCTGCACCAAATGTCACCCTGTCTTCACGCTTCTTCAAAATCTACAATGGCAGTGCAACAAAAAAGAAATAAACGTTACACAGCGGCCCTAGGAAACCCCACAACTTCACATTTCGAGGTGGAGTTCACTAACATCCGTGGACTCCATGCGAACCTCGATACCGTCCACCACCACCTTGAGACGGCACGGCCCGCTGTGATGTTCCTCACGGAGACACAAATACGCCGCCCTGACGACACGTCTTACCTGTGTTACCCCGGCTATGTCATCGAGGAACAATTTCGAGACAAAGCCGGGGTGTGCGTGTTCGTTAGGGCGGATGTTTGCTGCCGCCGGTTGCGCTGCCTAGAGAAATCCGTCCTTTGGCTGCACGTAGACCATGGCTCTATGAGCAAAGAGGAAAGGCTCCTTCGGATAGTGCTTCTGCTATTGCTGGCGAGATCAGTTTAGGGATGGATTATTACATCCCTTTCACTGATGTCGCCAGTATCCGCAGAGCCCGTCCCTGGTTCGGGCGAGATTGTGCCAAAGCTGTTCGACAAAAACAGTCGGCATATCGCGCCTGGATCAGGGCCCGGGCTGTGCACGACCCAAACGTGGGCCACCTCAAAGCAGCGTACAACCGGGCCACAAAGTCGAGTAAGAGGGCCTTTAAGAGAGCGGATGCCCAGCGCGTCGCGCGGCTTGGTCAGGAGCTCACTTCCCATCCCACGGGCAGCCGTGGATTCTGGCAACTGGCCAAAGCCGTGCAATCTAACTTTTGTCAGCCCTCGCTGCCACCGCTGCGTTACCCAGATGGAACACTGGCTCACAAAGCCCAAGAGAAAGCGGATATGCTCGCAGACCTCTTTGCGGCTAATTCCCGGGTCGACGACCGTGGCCTGCAGCCCCCCGCCATCGCCAACTGTGGCCACACAATGCCTGATATTGTTATCAGGCAATGTGATGTACGGGCAGTGCTGCGGTCACTCGACACGCGGAAAGCCAGTGGCCCTGACGGCATTCCGGCGGTGGTGCTACGAAAATGTGCAGCTGAGTTGTCTCCAGTATTAACGCGTCTGTACCGCCTGTCATACTCTTCAGGGCTCGTGCCGGAGGTCTGGAAGGAGGCGAACGTACAACCGATCCCCAAGAAAGGGGATCGGTCCGATCCAGGCAACTATCGACCCATAGCTGTCACCTCAGTCATTTGCAAGGTGCTTGAGCTCCTTATAAATAAGCAGCTCATGCAATTCCTAGAGGATCACTCGCTAATCAATGATCGACAATACGGCTTCAGGCCAAAGCGATCAACGGGTGATCTTCTGGCATTCGTAACGCATGTCTGGGGTGGGGCTATGGAAAGGCACGGCGAGTCCTTGGCTATTAGCCTGGACATCGCCAAAGCCTTCGATAGGGTCTGGCATGCTTCGCTCCTTTCCAAGCTTCCGGAATATGGTCTACCTCCTCAACTGTGCAGCTGGATTGCCAGCTTTTTAAACGAGCGCCGAGTGCGGGTCCTCTGCGATGGCCAGGCTTCTCGCTTCTTGCAAGTGAATGCCGGGGTACCGCAGGGGTCCGTACTATCACCAACTCTCTTTCTTCTGCATATCAATGATATGCTATCCCTCGGGAACATTCATTGCTATGCAGATGACAGCACACTGCACGGGAGTTACTCGGTTCGTCCGACGGCGGGGCGATCTGAGATTGAGGAGGAGAGACGACGACTCGTGGCTGATCTCGATCGTAACCTCGACAGTATCTCTCAATGGGGTACCGAGAACCTGGTCGAGTTCAATGCCCGCAAAACACAGGCGTGTGCATTTACTGCGAAGAAATCCCCTTTCCTTCCCCTACCCTCTCTTCAGAATGCATTATTACCAATGAAGAACAACCTTGATATCCTTGGCATAGACGTTCGTCGAGAGCTCAATAATAAAAACTACATCGAAAGATGTATAGGGCTAGCTTCGCGGAAACTAGGAATACTGAATAAGGTAAAGAGATTCTTTACACCGGACCAGAGGTGTCTGCTGTACAAGACGCAGATTAGACCCTGCGTCGAATACTGCTCTCACCTCTGGGACGGCTCCGCGAAGTATCTGCTGGACGCTCTCGACGCTATGCAGCGACGGGCTATCCGTATTATAGGTTGTCCGGAGGTAACGGGAAGCCTTGAGCCGCTAGCTCAGCGCCGAACAATAGCTTCCTTGGCCGCATTCTACCGTATTTACCACGGCGAGTGTTCTGAAGAGCTCTTTAATCTGATCCCACCCTCTTCCTTCCGATCCCGAACGACTCGTGCCGGGCAGAGATGCCACCCCCACACAGTGGATAGCATGTTCGCGAGAACCGAACGTTTTAAACGTTCGTTTCTCTGCCGAACGATAGTGGCCTGGAACGCCCTGCCTGTGCACGTGTTTCCTCCCACATATAATCCTGGGTTCTTTAAGCGGAGCGTGAAGAGGCACATCAGTAGGTCGTCAAGTTGAGGGCCACTCTCAATAGTAATGTGTGCTGTGAGAGTGGCCCACAATCGCTAGACGTCGTCACGACTTACCACCAGGCGGGCGGCGTCAATTTGGCGAACAAAATATAAAAAAAAAAAAAAAAAAAACAATACAACAGTTTAAATAGTTTTTAAGTTTTTAGTTTTTTTTGCCGAACTGTTAGTGCATGTAATCGCTGGTTCTTTTGAATATTTCGTGGAATATTCTTAGTGAATGGTATACTGGTGAGTTTGATTACCTTTTTTTCACGTGTTTATATGTTACAGTATATTCCACGTTGCTAACAGGCAGGTATTTAATACAAATTCCTAGGTTTATATCGCATTGACATACCGGTGAATTCCAACCTACCTACTACTTAGGTATAAATAGTCTGCTAGGATTCTACAAAGTAAACCTTTACTTTGTATACTTGAATAGATTATTTCTTAGTTAATCAGTTGGTTTTGTTGCTCTGCATTGTGGCTAGGTGTTCTTCTCAATTATAGACTATGTGTATCTTCTCAATTATACCCTACTAAGCCAATATGTCTACATCCACTCGATCTGCCACCGCACGTCAATTGCAAATACAGTTGAAAGAAGCCCTATTACAACTCAAAGTAGAGAAGAAAGAAAACCAGCAACTGATAATGGAAAGGGAAGATAATGAACGTGAATATGACTTAATGCGCGTTAGAAATTCCAGCTTAGAGCAACAGCTGTCTAAAAGTCAGGTAAATTGTGATGAGTTGACCGAGCAACTTAACCAGCTTAGATTGGAAATGGAATCTTTCCGCCAATGTTTGAGATGTTTGAGCAAATCCACAGACGTAACACACAATTAGAAGATGAGCTGGGGGAGGCACACAGGCTTATTACTACCTATGAACAGGATGCCCAGTCGCACCAATTAACAGAGGTGTCCAACCTCTACACAGAACTTATTGAAAGTAGCTGTGTGCCTGCCTCAACTAATTTATCAGTCATAGATCTCACAAATGATAGTAGGTGCTTAAATACTCCTAAACCAATGATTAGTCATAACAAAATCAAATGCCAAAGAAAAATAAACAAAAAAATTAAGAAAATTAATTTAAAAATGAAATCTTGCTTGTCTAATAATAGTAATTTAAATTTAAAACTACAGTCTGACCTGGATTTTTGTACTGGGCAGTTGGTTATATGCAGCAAGCAGTTGGCTGACAGTCAGGTGGCTCATTATGTTGTGAGGGTCACGTTAGAATCTCACATCAAGCAATTACAGGAGAATTATGATAGTTTATTCTTTAAATATGAACTACAAAGTAAACAGAATACTGAAAACATGTTGGCATTGGAAAAATTCATAGACGACAGTAGACACAATCAAGAATTACTTGAGTCTATAACTCAGCATTATAACTCTGAGCACATCGACCAACACCCTATCAATGACTCCGTACCAGCTCTCTCTACTTGTGACAGTATTCTGGAAACAACTTCTGATCCTACCACCAACATTGAGCCTCCTAGTAATACTATGGTTTTTTCTGATGGGGTGGGTTGTAATATGGGCTATATGTTTAATAAATACATTGAAAACTGTGTTAATTATTCCCTGCCCAATGCAACTTACACTCAGATCATAGACAAAATGGTGTCATCCAAGTATAATAGTAGTACCACTATTGTATTACTGGTAGGTGAAAGTAACAACGTAGGTAAGAAAGAATTAATGTACTGTATACAAAGCTTAAGTAGACTAAAAGTATTTAAAATAATATTATGTGCGTTCCCATATGCGTGTTGCCAGTCCTCATCCTATAATAAAAAAATACATCTTCTGAATAATTTTATTCATACTTTGACATGTCGTCATAGTGACACTTTTATTTTTTTTGATACTAATAATTTTATTAGTAATTATTGTTTTAAGACCAAAGATAGTATTTATCTTATGAAGTCAGACAAAAATAAAATTGCTACATTGCTAGCAAATAATATTAATTTTTGGACGAGTTTACATTGTAAACAAAGTAATATACCTACAGATTTGTTAGGTACTTGTAGTAATAACTTAGTATGTATAACAAATGATTTAAACTGAATATCCAGACAACAGGAATACCAGTGCTAAAGATGGCTCATCAAAATATAGAAGGTCTTTCTGGCAAGGAATTACTAGTGGAGTTATTCCTAGAGGAATTAAATGTAGATATTTTGTGTTTGACTGAACATTGGCTCAAGGAGAGTGAGATGATGTTCAATATAAACAACTACAATATTGCAAGTTGATTTAACAGGAAGTCTGCGATTAAAGGTCTCCGCAGCAAAGAGCGGTCTGACATAGTTAGACTTTCTGTTGAGCGATGTGCTGAGGTGGCCTGTGCCGAGCTTGACCAGTATATAGTAGTTTGCGTATACAGTCCACCTAACAGTGATTTTAGTGTATTTACCAAGGTCATGGACCAGGTTCTAGGGGTTGCGTCAAACAATAGGAAGAAGTTAATTGTGTGCGGAGACTTAAATGTAAACATCCTAAAACAGTGTAAGAAAAGTACTCAATTTTTAAATTTATTTGGTAGTTACAATATGGAAAATATTTTCTGTGAGCCGACTAGAGTCACAGAAACAGCAGCCAATTGCCTGGATAATTTTTTTACGGATTGTGAGTGCTTAAGCAAGTCTGTAATTAGTAAATTGCCATCAGATCACTGTGGTCATATAGTATCCTTTCCCAAGAGTAATAATAGTCAGTATAATGAGAAAATTATGTGTAGGCCCATAACCTCTAATAGAATTAAAGAATTCAAAAACTTGTTCGAGAAAAAGCTTAATTCTATAGTTTATATAGGTAATAATCCTGAGGTCCATTATAATAGTTTATTTGGTACATTTTCTGATGCTTTTTCAGACACATTCAAACAAAAATGCCAACATCGTAGTGTTAAAACGAAATTTTGTGAATGGGCAACAGTAGGCATTTATAAAAGTAGACGAACGCTGTTTGATCTATATGCAGAAAAACGATACAGATTTGATAAAAGTTTCATTGAATATGTTAGGAATTACTCCAAAGTATTCAAAAAAGTATGTAGACAGGCTAAATCCATTCACATCAAAAGGAAAATAATTGAGGCTCCTAACAAAATAAAAGAAACATGGAAAGTTATAAACAAAGAGTCAGGTAAGGTGGTGGTAAGGGATACTGTTACTAAAATTAAATTAGAAAATAAGAATATATAACCTCTCCGAAAGGTATTGTAAATGCATTTGAAGATTATTTTACCAACATTCCATTTAAAGTAACTTCTTCTGTTAATTCATGTGCCCACATGTTGTGGCCCTTCTCGAAAGTAATATTGGTTCTTCATCTAAATTTAACTTCAAACATATAGACCCCAGTGACATCTTGAAAGCATTTAAAAATCTCAAAATTAAAAAGTCTGAAGATCACTGGGGCATATCAGTTAGCTTAATAAGTAATGTAATTGATATCATTGCACCTGACTTGGCACTAATTTTTAATGAATGTGTAGATGAAGCTATGTTCCCTAACCTAATGAAAAATAGTAGACTAATACCATTATTTAAGAAGGGATCTAAGTCAGAACTTGGTAACTACCGCCCCATTTCTATTTTGCCAGCTCTGAGTAAGGTGTTTGAGAGAGTGATGCTAAATCAAATGCAAGTCCACTTCACGACCAACAATCTTTTCCACAGCCAGCAATTTGGCTTTACTCGCGGAAAATCTACCACCGATGCGGGAGTAACCCTTGTTAGCTTGATTTACGACGCATGGGAGGGATCGCAGGATGCCATTGGTGTATTCTGCGATCTGTCTAAAGCATTTGATTGTGTTGACCATCAGACACTTTTGCTAAAGTTACGTCGGTATGGTTTTGACAAAAAATCCTTAGAACTATTAGGATCTTACCTGACAGATAGGCTGCAGACTGTTCATGTGAACAACGTTAAGTCAAACGAAACTAACGTCAAAATAGGCGTACCTCAGGGATCAATTCTAGGGCCTTTTCTCTTCTTGGTTTATGTTAATGACTTTATTTTTTTATTTTTTTTATTTACACTTCATGCACAGTAACAGTACATAGGCGGACTTAATGCCATAGGCATTGTCTAACAGTCAACCTTAGGGTGATGCAAAGAGAACTAGTAGTAGGTGCTAAGGGGTTATAAAAGTTATGATGACATTAGAGAAACAGGATAAACTTAAATACTAATAACTACATACATAGCTAATACTAACAAACATATATATATATACACAAATATATATACATACATATATACATATATTACGCCCATAAACCTACATAATATATACTGTGTATTATTAATTAAATAAAGTGTCTAAGCAATATCTGCACATTATGTCTATATACAATACATAAACTAATAAAACACAACTATGAGCTATGACTGCATTAAGTATAGGATAGGACTCTGTTTATGAGTCGCGATATAGTTCATATACCTTCTTCCTGAAAACGAAGCGGCTGGTTGACATCCTAATTTCCAACGGAAGCACATTCCAGAGAAGAATAGACTGTACGTAGAATGAAGAAATGAATTAGGCTAGAAGTGTGAGAAGGACAATGTAAAAGTAGATTGTTTGAAGAACGCAAGTTTTTGTTATGATTGGAGCCAAGAAATTCAAAGTCTTGAGTAAGATATGATGGGACATAGGGAGAATTTAGGAATGAGTACAGCATAGTCACAGCACGCAAGCTACGACGCTTGCGTATGGATAGCCACCCCAACTCAGTGCGGAATTCCGAAACATGATCATACTTACGAAGATTGTAGATGAATCGAATGCAATTATTGAGAAGACGGTCGTGTTTATTGAGTAGGTCTGCATTCAGGTCGAAATAGCACACATCACCATAGTCTATGACAGGAAAGATCAACGAACGCATAAGCGCTGCCTTTGTTGTGGCTGGAAGGAAGTTCTTCAAGCGATAAAGCACCCGTAAGGTGCCCGTTACCCTCTGACACACTCCGGCAACCTGAGCTTGCCAGTTGAGCGTGGTGTCAATATGCAAACCTAAGTTTTTGACGCAAGAAGTAAGGGATATCGGTTTAGCATTGAAGATTATCGAAGGAATGGTAACATCCTTCAGCCTACTCAGCATGCGACTACTCCCTATAATAATACTCTGGCACTTGTCAGGGTTTACCGTCAACCCGAACCTCTCACACCACCTGCCCAACGCGGCCAAGTTCACATTAATATTATCAATGGCCTCCGCAAGACCATCTACACCGGCTTGACTCTACAACTGCAGGTCGTCAGCATACAGATGATACGCACACTGAAGCTCAGTGGTTAAGAAGTTAATAAATATAGAAAAAAGAAGAGGTGAGAGAATACCGCCTTGGGGGACCCCAGCATCGAGGTTGCACCAATTAGACGAGACGTCATCGATACGCACCGACTGCTGGCGACCCCGAAGATAAGAAGAGAACCATTCCAGGTCATGTGGTGAGATCTTAAGATGGGCTAGCATAGCTAACAGGATGTCATGGTTCACGCAATTGAATGCATTGGAGAAATCAACTAGGACCAGCACCGTAACTTTCGAGTTTTCGATCCCACTCCTGATATCACCTGTAACCTTCAGCAGGGCAGAAGTAGTACTGTGCCCAGGCCTAAACCCAGATTGTAAATGGTTAAGTATGTCATTTTGTCGTATAAATTTCGAAACTTGGCTATGCACGCATGCCTCCAAAACTTTGGACAGAAAAGGAAGGATAGAAATGGGACGATAGTGGTTGGGTTGGGAAGGATGAGGTATCTTAGGTACAGGACAAACAAAGGCTCTACGCCAGAGGGCGGGAAATTGACCAGTTGTGATAGAGAAGTTAATGATGTGTGAGATAGGTATAAGGAGTTGGTCTAATATAGAGACAATCATACGACGACTTATGTTATCACAACCAACAGCGTTGGACTTAATTGAGAGTACTATCTTTTTAATCTCACTCAATGACACTGGAGTAAATTCAAAAGAGGGATAATATGGGTCGGCAAGACTGGCAACGAAGTCTACCGCTTGACGCTTGGTTTGGTTGGCCATCTTGTACGAGGTGGAGAAATGAGCGTTAATGGTGTCCAACCCAATTGTCTTTGGCAGCTCCAATTGCCTTGACTTGCCAATGCCCAAGGACCCGAGAAACTTCCAAACTTCGGCCGGCGAAGAGGAAGAAAGGTTGTTAAAGATGTGTCAGCGCTTAGCGTTACGTATCACCTGATTACAACGATTCCTGGCAGTTTTATAATGATCCCAACTCTGATCAGACTTTCGTTTTTTAAATTTACGAAAAGCTCGGTCTCGGCACCTCATTGCAAGCCGCACCTCCTCCGTGATCCAAGGTGCAGGATTACGCTTGATTCTAACTTGCCTAACCGGTGCATGTAGATCGTACAGTCTGACAAGGTTGTCGTTAAACACCTCCACTTTGTCATCAATAGTATTCGCTGCCTCCAAAGAATCCCAGTTAATGGCAGTGGCACCAGTGCGTAACTTATCGACGTCCATGCGACCAAAGCAGCGCCTTAGCAGTATCTTAGGTTTCAGCTTCGGAGGTTTGAGTCTGTAGGAGATGTACAGGAGATCGTGGTGTGAGAATGCCGGAGCCAGACACTGCCCATGACAACGCACCAGCGACGGAGCAGAAGTAATAATCAAGTCGAGCCAGGTATCATCGACGTCTTTATTGTGGTGAGTAGAGTAGAGAGTGGTGAGAGCCTGAAGTGGCAATACGTGAAGACTAGCCGACTCAACTATGTGCCGTAATTTCGCTTCTCGAGAGGAGTCCACGAGGAGATTTGTGTTAAAGTCACCCATGATGATGTGATGCTCATAATCGGACGCCAAGGATTCCAAAACCAATTCCAAGTCGTTGAAGTAATTAACAGATGGGGGACAATAGACAACTCCGATGAGTACCTTGACACCCCTTACCCAGACCTCAAGAAAGAGATATTGCGCTGTAGCGGAATACTGGGAAGGAGATGCGGTAATTATTTTGTGCGGGAACTCACTGCGGATATATATGGCAACACCACCCATGTCCTTACCCAACCTGTCATTGCGTATGAGAATAAAGCCTGGTAGTGGGTAGTAAGCAGAAAGGAGATTAGGTTTGAAAAAACTTTCAGAAATCAGGACGGCATGCACGTAGGGAACAGCAAACGTTTTCAGGAAGTCGGCATAGTGACCTGGGACACTTTGAGCATTTATATGACAGACATTAAGTGACCGACTTACCTCCGGCTCAAGGCACCCACGAAGTTCCTCCCCAAGTGACTCCGTTGCCGATCTAAAACTATCAGTGTCAGACCCCAAAGCAGAATGAAATGAACAATAAAATTATCATCAGATTCGTAACTCATAGAATAATTTATAATTAAAATGTAAAAAAAATACTATTTGTACTCTATTTAGGACTATAAATATATAAAATACTATATAAAGCAGATATATGACTATAAATACCTATATAAAGCAGATAAGAATAAACTTTTAAATTAAAGTACCTGTGCACTACGTCTAACCCAAAAAGCTTGCAGTCTCTGCACCACCTGCTAGCAGATGCTCACACAATTACTGCTACTCGGATCACACTAACAGATAGAAAAAAAAAAAAAAACAAAAATATAATAAAAGAAAGTAAAACCGAAAAACAATAATAGTACAGTACATATTACATTCATGAACAACTCAATATTAGGTCTGCAATGCCAACCATTAACTGTCGGATAGCAATGGACAGAGACAGGTGACAGGAGACCTCTTTCGACCATCCGAAAGGCAGTATGGTCTTTGGACTTTAGCTCGTTCCTTAAAAAGGCAAAACAGAAATAAAAATACAAATGACATCTGACAATGACACCGACATGACAGATGACAGGCCACAGTTGATTACTTTGATTTAAATATGTACCTACACATAATAACAAAGAATTGAATTGAATTGATTTAAATACCTACATAGCCTGTACAAGTTCAACGAAACAAAACATTGTATTGTATAGATGTAGATGTACCTAATTGAATGAAGTAACTACAATAGGTACTCATTAACCTATGGATACAATCATAAGTACATTGATTTTACCTACCATAATTATGTGGTATAATAATAGGATGTGGTGATGAATATGAACGAACTGAAAGTGTGACCACAGTTCCAAAACGCAACAATCACTATGCTTTCTTCTCCCCGGGATTTGTGCTTGAACAAGATGATGATTTGGGATGCTTTTCCATAGCTACTTTCAGTTCATCGGGAGTGGTAGTTTTATAGCGTTGCCCATTCTGCGTCTTCATTATGATAATACTGTCCTGCGTCCATACGCTTCGCATACTAAATAAAGTGCAGCCGCGCCTTCACAAATACAGTAAATTGTGCCATAAAGCTTATTATAGTATTAATGATTTCTTAGATGACAAGGCTGCCCGGTTGTAACACGAATTGCTCCTTTCTAAATAACTCTGTATTAGAGATGAAATATTTTGGAAAAAAGCCGAACTGAGTTTCTTGAGGGCTCTTCTCAGTCTCGTTGCATTTTGGAACCCTCGGTAGAGTCACACTAACTTTTGACGAATCTAAATAATTTTCTAAAAATTTCAAAGATAATAAACGTTATTTTATTTTATATTTATATTTTTATTTTACAGCCTGTCGGGTCCTGGTAAGGAATTCCTTTACTGCCACCGGGGACCCCTTCAGCTTCGCTTTCGCGCCCCAGACCGCAGCCTTGACACTTGTGCTGCAAAACCGGACAAGGACAGGTCGGTTGTGGTCGGTCCCAGTGGCCCCGATACGATGACATGACTTAATCGAGGCGACTGTGATGTTCTTCAAGGCCAACCGATTTTGCAGGACTTGAAGTCCATCGCTGTGCAATCCTCCTTATCAGTCTCACGGAAACCGTTAAAAACAAGAGCCTTCCTCCGCTGCCAGGTGTCGACTGCATCTGTAGTTTTGACACATTCCGCAATCTGAGTGCGAAGAAGCCCAAGAATATTGAATATTAATTCCCGGAAGGATCGAAACTCTTCAGCCACCTTGACCACAGTATCCTTGGTGACAGTGCCACCCACTTGTAGCTGCGCCTGAAGCTCATCCATCTTCTTGGTGAAACTTTCCTCAAGATTCCTCTGCACATTCAGTATTTCGTCAATCTGAGGCATTGTGATGCATATAATTATGTATAAACTTATTAGGTATGTAGTGTAGAACTCACGCAGTTACTGATGTGTGTTAGTAAGCTAGCAGGTGGTGACCAAAACTTGTTATGTATGTCACACAGATAATCACAAACGTAACTACACTTACTTTGCTTGATTTACCACAGTATTGGATAGAGATATTTTGAAAATAACTATTAAATCTTTTTAAAACAAAGTTTTACAAATCTTAGATGTGTGCACTTTTTGACACCTACCCTCTTCTTCTTGATGATGACTTGCCTTGCATGATCGAGGCACAAGCTGGCATAGTAATGTTCGCGGATGATACATCACTTATATTCAAAGTAAATCGGCATAGTACAGATGCGAATAATATTTTAAATGATATTTCAAATTGGTTTTCTACAAACAACCTATTGTTGAATGCAGAAAAGACTAAATGCGTTAAATTTACAATGCCCAATGTCAGACAAGCAAACGTCCATGTGGTGCTGGGTAGCCAAAGGTTAGAATTTGTAAATAACACTTCCTTTTTAGGAATAACAATAGATTCTAAATTACAATGGGGTGACCATATCACCATTTTAGCTAATAAGCTTAGCTCTGCTGCATATGCTGTGAGACGGATTAGGCAGTTGACAGATGTAGCTACTGCTAGGCTAGTTTACTTTGGTTACTTCCATAGCTTGATGTCCTATGGAATACTACTTTGGGGAAATGCAGCAGATATAAAAACAATTTTATATTACAAAAGAGGGCAGTCCGTGCCATTTATTGTTTAGGTAAAAGAGATTCTCTTAGGGAGCGATTTAAAGATATTAATATTTTAACTGTAGCTTCCCAATATATATTTGATAACATACTGTATGTCAGGAAAAATATATCTAGCTATACTAAAGTAAGTGACGTTACAGACAGAAATCTACGTAATAAAAATAAACTACTCTCTCCATGTTATCGGCTTAGCAAGGTTAGTCATTCTTTCAAGGGGGAAGGTATACGCTTTTATAATAAATTGCCTGAATCGGTCCTTTGTATGCCCGACAATAAATTTAAAAACTTTATAAAGACCACTTTATGTCAAAAAGCATATTATAAGACAGTTGATTACCTTAATGATAAAAGTGTCTGGCTTGAGCATGGTGCAGGCGCCTCCTAAAATGCTGTAATTGTAGCATATTTTGTACTTAGGCGACTATAATAATTTATTTTTGTTGTATTATACACTCTTTTTGATTTTGACACGAGACCAATGTACATTCGTCCACATTTAGTCTTAAGAAAATGTGTAAATGAGTCAATTTTTTGAAAAGAGTGACCGAGAGTTTTATTGCCAGGTTCTTTCTCTCGGTTCTACTTACTGCTTTGCGAATCTGGCAGTACATGTAAATATAGAAGCAATGACATTTTTTTATTTTAAGTACTTACTGACGTTTGTAAGAGCCATTTAGTGACCTATACAAATAAATAAATCATTCCATTTCATTTCATTTCATAGTTTCATTTGTAATATTTGGCATACACACACATATCACGCCTATTTCCCCGAAGGGTAGGCAGAGATGCATCATACACCCACAATTTCCCAGTATTTTTAGTCCTACGGAATAGGGGGTAAGCCTATTACCGTCACCGGGCACATTTATATGGCACCAATATTTTACCCACCTTAACGCTTGTCTCTAAATACCTGTCCTTCCTAAGGTTGCCTGTAAGATATGAATTTAGCGATAAGGCCGCCCTTTGTACATCGTGTATCTGGTGTATCCTATGATATTAAATTGGTGTACAATAAAGTTTGTTCTAATCTAATCCAATAGTACCTAATACGTACCGATACGCAATAGAACACTCCCATTTTACCGCTCCTCACTCATCAGATTTTTTTAACACAAATTAATGTCAACAGCAACAAACTACTATTTATTTTAACAACGTCCATTAATTACAACAAATTGATGTTTTGACTTTATTTCAAAATGTTTTAGGCCTAGACTTATAGGCTTAGTAAGCGTTATCAGTAACTAACGAATAGTAAATACAAATAAAATATTAGTACCAGCCCTCAGACTAAAAGTGTTATTCTTTTAGTCTGAGTACCAGCCATTTTGATTTTGATGTTAAATTTTTTTTTCGATTCATAAATTCGAGCACATTGCTAAACGCCTAATCGATACTTCTCGGGACCAGAAGGCTGGCTATTTTCTGGCCCAAAGAATAAGTATCGCCATCCAATGTGGCAACACAGCCAGCATTCTGGGAACCTTCGCAGTGCGCAATGACGCGGAGGATTTTTTAAACGATATTTTGTAATGTAAATATTTTTAGTATATAGTTATGTATATTGTAATTCTTATTGTAAATAAACTCGAGCCACTTAAAATATGCAAGACCGCATTAAAATCCGTTGCGTAGTTTTAAATATCGAAGCATAATTGTATACAAAGACCGTAATACAACGACCGTGTTGGTCTATGATTGGGACGGACAGACTTTGTTTTACGAGTATACTATGACTATGATTATGATTTTACGTGAAAGAGCGAGCACAAGAAATCTATTGTACAGTATAATATCCACTTAAATTTAACAGTTTCGCGACATTTATTTTCGTTTCAACACGCTCCGTCTACTTAACTTGTCGTCTTTCGTTTTAGTCGTTCAGCTTAAAATAATGGCTCAACAAAATATATGTGCCACTTTCACCCCAGAAAGTGGAGCGAATAATAATATGATTTAATGTATAAAAATACGATGAAGCGGCAATTTTAGGGAATTGTCCTTGACCCTATAGTACTTTTATTGAGTAACAATTATTTAAAGATATACAAATACTAACTAGTACCCGTGGCTCCACTTGCGTCAACTTGTTTTGAAGGTTTTTTGTACGTTGTATCGTATATTCGAGATAAAAGGCGGAGGGCGTGCGGTTAGAGCGTCATTTCAGATCGACCAGTAAGTAGGCTTTGAGAGAAGAACCTGTGAATAACTAGGTATGCAATGCATGTTTTGCATATGCAATGCAATTGTTTCGAACAGCTCACTTGGCTTACTCGATTCTTACCTCACTGGTAGAGTACAAAAAGTAAACATTAATGGCACCGATTCTTCTGGCGCCTCATTAGTCATGGGAGTACCCAAGGGCTCGATATTAGGACCCCTTTTATTCTTAATATACGTAAACGATCTTCCTTATTTCACTAAAAATCTTTGTGAGATAGTATTATTTGCTGATGATACATCATTAATTTTTAAAAGTGATAGACAAAAAGTAGCACTTGACGATGTAAATAATACCCTTTCGAAAATATTGCATTGGTTCACAAGTAACAACTTGCTGCTCAATGCGAAGAAAACAAAATGTGTAAAATTTACTATGCCCAATGTTAGACAGGTGGATACTCATATTACTATGAATAATGAATTAGTTCAAATAGTCAATACCACAGTTTTTCTTGGGATAACTCTAGATAGTAAACTACAATGGGGTCCTCATATCACAGCCTTGGCAGGAACACTTAGTTCAGCTGCCTATGCGGATAAGATAAGGTCACTGACTGACGAAAAAACGGCACGATTAGTTTAGTTTAGCTACTTTCATAGCGTTATGTCATATGGTCTGCTGCTGTGGGGCTCAGCTGCCGATATTAAGACAATATTCATATTACAGAAACGAGCTATACAAGCAATCTATAGACTCGGACCCCGTGACTCGCTGAAAGAACTATTAAAGAAATTAATATTTTAACAGTTGCTTCTCAATATGTTTACGACAACATCTTATATGTACGGAAGAACATAGATCTCTTAAAAAAATATTCCGATAACCATAGTTTTAATACAAGAAATAAAAACAAACTGGCAATGACAAAAATTAGACTTCATAAAGTTGGTAATTCGTTTGTAGGCAAATGTATAAAAATTTATAATAAAATTCCTCAGGATTTGGTTGACATGCCTCTTAGTAAGTTTAAAATAGTAGTTAAAAAATGTTTGATGATGAAAGGCTACTATAATGTAGACGAATATCTTAATGATAAAAATGCATGGTCACCCTAATCTTCTGTTGTTGGCCACTCGTATAATATAATATAAACTAATTGTATAATATAATATAAACTAATGTAAACAAAACAATATTAAAAAAGAAAATGGATAATCTACCTGAGTTTCTTGCTGGTATCTTCTCAGGAGAACCAACTTACCGAACCAGCGAAAGAATCATTTTCTAATGGTTATTTATGTACTTACTTAATTTAGTATTTTTATAATATTACTTGACAAAATTGTAAAATTTTGACATTCATATGTGCTCTTTATGTGCCTAAACTGAATAAATGAAATTGATTCTTTGATTCTTGATTCTTTGATTCATGCTGTTGTTGCAAAAAAACTGGGTGAAGTGTCAAATTTTCGAACGACAACGATTTATTTTTTTATGTTCAAACTTTTTGTTTTTTTTTTATTCTAAACCACTCTCACGCCACACGTTATCACTGTGGTAAGTTTGAAGGAGATCGGTTCAGGCGTTTAGGAGGAGTATTTGGACAAACGAAATACATGAGTTGCCTAAGATTGAGCTTCGCTCACTTTTCTCAATAAAATACACGTCAAAAATTGACCCAGCAACTGACTTCAAACTACCGAAATGGGACCAAATAGTTTTCGGAATGGGACCAAATTTAATGGGACCACTTAATCAAAATCGGTTCACTCTGTCCGAAGATATGAGGTAACAAACAAAAAAAACACACAGTCGAATTGAAAACCTCCTTTTTTTGAAGCCGGCTGAAAACCCATGATCACTCTTTTCCAATCACCACAAATCAATTAAATAAAATTAATTGATAAATTCTTTGTACTGTTTTATTACAGTATATAATTAACTATTTCGTTTACGTACGTAACGGGTTTCTGTTATAAATTAAATACCTATTTAATTAGTTTTTATTAAGAAAGTAGTTGTCCCAGCGAACTTCGTACTGCATTAATTTTTGCTAAGACGTGTGTAGCGATTGTTACCACAGTAAATAAATGTGTAACTTGAACTCGGTATATATGTATGTTAAATAATGAAAGTGGTTTATAATGTAAAATGTTGTTATGCACAAATAAAACACTCTTTTTTTCTTTGTATCGGGGTAGCTTAAAGTGGCGACTTTTTAGTTTCCTGTGTTACTTCTATGTAAATTTGTGGAATAATAAATATTTTTTCTTTCTTTCTTTCTTTCTTCTTTCTTCTTTATTCTTAATGAACTGTATTAAGAGCCATTTCACGTTTTCGCACGAATTTCTAATATTTTGAGCTCCTAAATTACCATAATCTGTAATAACTAGAAGTTATTGAATATGCGCAAAAAATGGGCCAAGCTTACGTGTTGACGTTTAATGTAACACATTTACTAAAAATAACTTATTCGATCTATAGTAATCAATTTCCCACAAGCATTTTATTGAAAAACGGGCGCAGAGTTGATTTCAGAGTCGTATTTCAATCAAAAATACTTATAAATTGAGTTTAAAAAAATACATAAAGCATTGGATATATATTTTAATCGTCATTTAATGTAACAGATGATTGAATTGTGTTACAATTATTTAGTCAAAAAATAAACCATTCGGCCAATTTTTGAGTTTAACATCGCAATTTGATCGTGATTTTTGGTTTAAATACCCAGTAATTACAAAAATAAAATTATTCCAAAATAAACTACGTTCATTAGAGAACCGATTTCTGCAGTAATATCGGAAATTCTTGCATATCCTTTGCCAAAATATTGATATAACTTCAATCGAAATTACAATAAATTACGATACACAAGTGAGCACCGTACTAAGACGGCGCATTTTGTGAAATGGCTCTTAAAAAGAAAACTTAAAAATTTTTGACTGTTAGTTCGAGAGCATAGACCAACGCGGTCGTCGTATACGCTGTCGCCGTATACGACTTCGGGAGTAATAGAGGCTATTATGGGTGACTACGGAACCGTACTCGTATATTCTATGTGTAGCCGGACACGCATTTGGCTGGTTTAACCATAGATAAAAACTTATAGAGGAACTGCAGGAATCGGTTAGATATTTACCCCGATAGTAGAAGTAAGTTGTGTTTTTTATAAATATGACAGTATAGCCCCAGAACCTCAGGAAAAATAGTCTTTATCTTCTGGAAAAGCTGGAAAATAATGACCCATACAATGGGTCGGTCGGCACGACCACTACTATGTGGTTTTAGTTGGAATTTCAGGAAAAACATTACTTTCTTACGTATCAAATTTAAACTATTATCGTTCTATCAAATTTTAAGTAAATTAGAGAATAGTGATGATCCATGCCTCGGAGAGCACGTTAAGCCGTCGCCGTCGGTCCCGGTGGTCATACAAACATCTATGGCAGTCGTTAGGGGTAGTTGGAGGGGCGGGGCCCCAAGAGATTAGACTACGTCCTCGCCGTCCGCCCTGGACCCCAACTTGACCACGGTAACGCAGTGGCAAGTTGGGTGACCGAACGTCGAAATCGAAACTTGAGTGGCCAACACAGAAGAAATTGTGCTCACTATGAAGCCTGAAGAGACCCCCGGTCCTGACACTGCCCTTCCCCGGGCAGTCTCAGCCGACGACATATTGCGCGAACAACGGACTTCGGTGCCTTTTGATTTGGGGGCTCGCGTCGCGCCGCCTAGTTGCAGCGCGACGTCGACGCCCCAAGGAAATGTTGCTGCTGGGACTGACGATGGGTCAGCTCCCAGTAGTGTGAGGGGTAAGGGCCCTTCTTCTTCGCAGAAGAGGACCCTCGAGAAGGGGGGGCTGCCGCGCGACCGGAGCACTAGTTGCTCTGGGTGGGGGTCCCTCCTCTCCAGCGATTCGGAGGAGGAGGTGCCGGTGAAGACGGTGCGCACGCGTCTCGACGCCTACAGAAAGCGCCCGCCAACACCACCCCCGTCATCTGTGCCGTCCCTGCGCAGTCGCAGGGATATCGGTGTGCCGCCCGCGCGGGAGATAATGAGTATATTCTCCCGCATGAACGCGGCCATGCGGGGGAGTAAAAACATGTCGGGGAGGAAGAAGATTGTGGCTTCACTGGTGAATGAAGCCCAATCCTCCCTCGACAAGCTCCTCGAGCGGAGCGTCACAGAGGAGGAGGCGAAGCTCCGCAAGCAGGTTGCGAGCCTGGAGGTGGAGCTCACTGCCTCCCGAAAGAAGATGGAAGATCTCCGTCGGGAGGTCGCTGAGCTGACCAAAGCGGTCAAGGCACCTCCAGGTCCCATGCCGCCTCCTCCTCTGACGGCTGGACCAGCGCCGAAGACGGCGCCTAGGACCGCGCCCACCATGGCGCCCGGCTCGCCGCCGAAGCCTGTACCGACTACGGTGCAGGTCCTGACGGCGATCGAGAGGCGCCTCGCGGTCCTGGAGGACCGGGCGTACCGCCCTCCGCTAGCGCGTCCCGCGTTTTCATACGCGGCGGCTGTCGGCGGTGCTCCCGCTCCGGGTCCAAGCGGCACACCCGCTGTCCGCCGCCCCGCTCCGCCCCCGTCCGCTTCGGTGAGCCGGATACCGGCCGAGACCGCGGCCCAGGCGCGGAAGGCCAAGGGGCGCGGCAAGAAGAGTGGCACCCCTGCCGCCTCCTCTTCCTCTATCGTCGCTCCCGCTGCTTCCTTACACCCCTCCAGACGGGAGGGATGGGAAGTAGTGGGAGCCAAGAAGAGGAAGACGAAGGCCGCAAAGAAAGCGGCCAAAGCCGCCGCGGCGAAGGCGCCGAAGAGGCCCCGCCCTCCTCGCTCCACCGCCGTCGTCCTGACGGTGACGACGGTAGGTGTGGAGAAGGGGGTGGGGTACGCCGACGTACTGAGGACTGTGAAGTCCTCAGTCAACCTCTCGGCCCTCGATATACAGGGGGGGCTCCGGTGCAAGAAGACACGCACCGGGGCTCGCCTCCTCGAGGTCTCCGGCGCCTCCAGCGGCCCTAAAGCTGACGCCCTAGCGGCTCAGCTTAGGGACGCGCTGGACCAAGAAGCCGTCCGCGTCACCAGGCCCACCAAATGCGCCGCATTGCGCATCACGGGTCTGGATGACGCGGCCACGACGGAGGAAGTTGTCTCCGCCGTCGTGGAGGCGGGCGGCTGCCCCCGTGACCAGGTGAAGGCTGGAGATATCTCCTTCGGCTCCACTGGTCACGGGATGACAGTCGTCCAGTGCCCCGTCGCGGCGGCACTGAAAGTGGCGGACGGACGAAGCCTCCTCGTAGGGGGCTTCCTAAAGGCGCAGGTGCACCTCCTTCGTGCCCGGGAAACCAGATGTTTCCGGTGCATGGTGGTGGGGCACTTAGGAGTGCAGTGTACAGCGGAAGTCACCGTGGGCGATCGGTGCTTCCGCTGCAGCCGGCCCGGTCACAAGGCAAGTGCCTGTGACGCCCCGCCTCGCTGCTTTAGATGCGAGGCGGAGGGCAAGACCGCGGATCACCGGGTCGGCAGCACAACCTGCGCCGCCTCGAGGCCAAAACCTCGTCCGTCCGCTGAGAGCGGTGGGGGTGCCGCCCTTGCGCGGCCAGTTGTTTCGCGGCGGGATGCGGTTATGGACGTCAATTAATGTCTGACGCCCGTATCCGTATCCTGCAAGTGAATTTGAACCACTGCCGTGCTGCTCAGGATCTTCTGTACCAGAGCATCCGGCAGTGGTCCATAAACTTAGCCGTGGTCGCCGAGCCGTACTACGTCCACCCAGGAAGCCCGGTGGACGAGAACGGCTCGGCCTGTTGTATCTTTGGGGGGTCCGCCGCAGACAACTCGCGCCTTGCGATCATTGCAAGGGGCCGCGGGTGTGTTGCGGCGGACTATGATGGGTTGGCAGTCGTGGCTACCTACATCTCGCCGAACATTGACGAGTCTCAGTTTGAGCTATGGCTCACTGAGCTCGACGTCGTCTTCGCTGCGTGCCGTCCTCGCCCTGTCCTGCTCCTGGGAGACTTCAACGCCTGGAGTGAGGCGTGGGGCTCCCGGGAAACCAGGGACAAGGGGAGGTTTCTTGAGGACTGGACCAGAACACGTGGTCTGGAGGTCCTCAACCGGGGGAATGTCGCCACCTTTTGGCGGCGGGGGGGGGAATCGATCGTGGACGTAACGTTCGCATCCCCTGACCTCGCCGCCCGTATTACAGGCTGGCGCGTGGAGGAGGGTGAGGAGACGCACTCGGATCATCGGTACATCCGGTTCGATGTCGTCCCCCCACCTGACCTCCCACAGCCGGTGGCAAATCCCCCGGATCCGCGTTGGGCACTTCACCATCTGGATCGGGAGGCTCTCCTGGAGGCATCCATCGTGCAGGCCTGGATTCCAGCGCCGGACCGGCCTGCCGATGTGGATGCCGAGGCGGAGTGGTTCAGGAGAGCCATGTCGCAAATCTGTGATGCGGCGATGCCTAGGGTTACACCCAGACCGGCCAGGAAGCAGGTGTACTGGTGGTCGCCGGAGATTGCAGAGCTGCGCGCAACATGCATCTCCGCCCGCCGCCGGTACACCAGGTTTCGCCGGAGGCGTCGCCGCCCAGACGACGCGGCAGCCCGAGAGGCGGAGCTTTTTCAGGCATACAGGGAGGCTAAAGGTAATCTCCAGGAGACGATAAAGCGGGCCAAGACGGCGGCCCGCGAGGAGCTCCTGGAGACCCTGCAGCAGAACCCATGGGGGCGCCCGTACCTACAGGTCAGGGAGAAACTCCGACCTAGGGCGCCCCCACTGACCCAGAGTCTCCAGCCGCAGCAGCTGGAGCGGGTCATGGGCTCCCTGTTTCCGACGAGCGCGGAGGAGCACGTCCCTCCGCGCATGGCTCCGTCTCTGCCCGACGCGGATAGCACCAGCGAAGACGACGTACCTGAAGTCAGGGTGGGGGAGCTAGGTGCGGCAGTACTCCGGCTTAAACGCCGGAAAATCACTGCCCCCGGACCCGACGGCATTCCTGGCCGTGCATGGGTCCTGGCCCTCGAAGAACTCGGGCCTCGACTGATGGGGCTCTTTAGCGCATGCCTCGAAAGGGGCCAGTTTCCCAAGGTGTGGAGGACGGGGAAACTGGTCCTGATCCGTAAGGCGGGGCGGCCGGTGGACTCACCGTCCGGATACCGGCCGATCGTGTTGCTCGACGAGGTGTGTAAGCTCTTTGAGCGAATTATCGCGGAACGCCTCGTCGAGCATCTCACGAGTGTGGGGCCAGACCTGGCGGATAACCAGTTCGGTTTCCGTCGGGGACGCTCCACCGTGAGCGCGATCATGCGCGTGAAGAGCCTGACGGAGGAAGCAGTCTCGCAGGGCAAGGTGGTGGTGGCGGTGTCTCTTGACATCGCCAACGCGTTCAACACCTTGCCATGGAGCTGCGTTAGGGAGGCGCTCGTGTATCACGAAACGCCTCTCTACCTCCGTCGTATTGTCGGGGCCTATCTCTCGGAGAGGGCCATAGCTTTCCCCAGCTGGCTCGGGCCAGCTCGGCGAGATGTGTCGTGCGGTGTTCCGCAGGGGTCGGTCCTGGGGCCGCTTCTGTGGAACATCGGCTACGACTGGGTGCTGCGGGGTGCGTTGCCTAGGGGCGTCGGCGTAACGTGCTACGCCGACGATACCCTCGTCACGGCGCGGGGTGCAACGTACCAGGAGGCAGCACTCAAGGTCACGACGGGTGTTGCTCGAGTCGTGGGTCGGATACGGCAGCTGGGACTGGAGGTGGCCTTGCACAAGTCCGAGGTTCTGTGTTTTCACAGACCTCGGAACGGTCCACCCGAAGGTTCCAGCATAAATGTGGGAGGCGTTAGCATCGGCATCAAGCCCTCGATGAAGTACCTAGGGATCGTACTTGATAGCCGATGGAACTTCGGACCACATTTCCGAAGTTTGGTCCCCAAGGTGACGCAGGCATCGGTCGCGCTTTCGCGACTGATGCCCAACCTAAAGGGACCCAACGCCTCCTGCAGGAGACTGTACCTGGGGATCGTGCGGAGTATGGCCCTATACGGGGCTCCCGTATGGGCGGATAGGTTGGCGGTCAAGGGGAACGTGACTCTGTTAAACAGACCACTTAGAACCTTGGCCGTCAGAACCGTACGGGGGTACCGCACGATCTCCGGAGAGGCTGCATGTCTCCTAGCCGGGACCCCTCCATGGGACCTGGAAGCGAGAGCCCTTGCGTCATTGTTCCAATGGCGCAAGGAGGCGCTGGAGCGGGACCACAGGCCTGCGTCTCGAGAAATCGAGGACCAGCGGTCCCAACTCCGCCAGGATCTCATGGAGTCATGGAGGGTGCGACTTGAGCAACCCAAGGGGGGTGCCATCTTCATCGCGGCGGTGAGACCGATCATGGATGATTGGCTGCAGAGGCAGCATGGTGACCTCACGTACCGTGCGACGCAGATGGTTGCCGGGCATGGATGCTTCGGTAGCTATCTGTTTCGCATGCATCGTGAGGTCACACCCCGGTGTCAACACTGCGAGGTTTCCGACGACGACACCGCACTCCACACGTTGGTGGAGTGCTCAGCGTGGGCGAGTCAGCGCCGGGACCTCGTAGTGGGTCTGGGCGTGGATACCCTCTCGCTGGGGACCATGCTTCAAGCCATGGTATCCAGCGGGAGTAGGTGGAACGCGGCCGTGTCCTTCTGCGAGCAAGTCATGCTCGCGAAGGAGGCGGCCGGGAGGGAGAGGGAGCGTACCCTCCCCGCCGAGTTCCGTAGTCGGCGGCCAGGCCGCCCCAGACTACGCGACTACGCCCAAGACTATCGTCCTCCATGATCGGGGCCTGAGGACGGCGGGATCGCCACCCACCGTCCTTACAGAAGCAGGCTAGAAGGGTTGCGTGCTGCGGGGCCTTTTGCCCCATAGCACGCAACCAGATTCACTCACTGACGCGGGATAAAACCCGACCCCAATGACGCGGGATTCTCGTCCCGACCAAACACCCGCAGAGACCACAGGGGTGGTCAAAGTCCGCCGGGCGCCACTGGACATACCCTCTGCTAGTAACCAGGGACGCCCGGCAACGGACGTTAGAGCGGCCGCGGCCTTGGGCCGCGGAATTAAAAAAAAAAAAAAAAAAAAAAAAAAAAAGGGGTAGTTGGAGCCCTAAATAAAAATTCTGACTTCGATATCGCATGTATGTCGAAAGAAATATACATCGCCCATGGGTTGTGAAGGTCAGATGGCAGTCGCTTCACGGAAAATATCGAAGTTCAGCCGAATCGCAGTTAGACTGGTAAGCCGACCCCAACTGCATTGGGAAAAGGCTCGGTGAATGATGATGATGAGAGAATTCTTCGAGCTTTCGGCCGTATTTTAATAGGCCGCGATGGAATGAAACAATGATGTTGTTGTGGAGCTGAATTAATTTATTTAAATATGTTGTTAATTAAATAGCACACTGTTACTACAGGCGTACGGTAATGCTAATATTCTAAATTTATACCAATTTATACCAATCAATTACCAGCAATTTATACCATCAATCGTTGTCGTTTGATGCTTCTAAGTTTCTTTAAAATTAGGTGCTTAGTGTTAAATCAATTTACCATTCTCTAATTTACTTAAAATTTGATAGAACGGTAATAGTTTTAATCTGAAACGTAAGAAAGTAATTTTAGTAGTGGTCGTGCCAACCGACCCATTTATGGATTTTTGAAATATTCGGAAAACTACAAGTGAAATAACTAAGAGTTATTTGAACTTGCTTTCTTTTTCTAATATTGTTATGTTTCATACTGTGTTTATATTTTTGATCTAAAATTTATAGGAAAATACCAATAAACTTTCCTGAGGACACCTTTTACCATTATCCATACAGACGTTTTCACTTGCAAAAAAAACACAAAAAGAAATAAAATTAACTACGTATCTTATCGGCACAGGCTATGTCATTTGCCTAACAATCGCAAAAAAATACGTGACGTCAGCGACAACTTGAAGTTGTAAGTCAGTAAGGGTTTTCTCTTGTTTGTGATACGGCATTGACCATAGAGTTGATATTGAGGCATTAACGTCATAATTATTGGTCAAATTATGCTGGTACTTTTCTGTCAACCGTAATGTTCGAATTATGTTCTCTGTAAACAAAAGAATTTGCTTTATTAACGTCGGAGTGCAACTTCTGTATGTAAGTACTATTCCCTATTCTGTGGCACAGGTAACAAAACAGTCAATAACTGAATATTCTAAAATTATGGATCAATTGTTTTAATAAAATCATATAAAGAAGGCAGATATTTTTATGTCATTTATGGCATATATAGGTCGGTCGGTTTAACTGGGTTAAGACGACAGCTCGGAAAAGGTAAAATCGCTCGCTGGCAAAGGTAGCGGACGACTGATCGCAAAGTGAGAAAGGAATAGAGCGGTAGACTTCCGTGTAGTGTTGAAAGAGAAAGGGGTAGTTACGCGCGCCAGAACTAGACGGCGTAAGTGCCAAATTCATTTCCTCCATTTGTACAAAAAGTACAGAATATTTGTTAAACATTTTCTTTTACAGACTTTAATACAGTTGAATACCTTTCTTGTGGTCAAGTTTCAGAAATCATCAAGGTGCCGCCTTAATTACAGAATTAATAGCATTTTACGCACTTAAACTAATAGTTTTATAATTAAAACCACCGTACCAATATGCAATTCATTCAGTACAAACTGACGATGAATTGGTCAAAGCGTATTATAATTAATACAATGTTTAATTTAAAACCGTATGTAATTGCAGCACAATAACATTTTGCGTCATGAATTCGTTTTGCGTCAAGAATGATAGTCAGTAGGTAGGTAGGAGAGTGAGCTAGGTGCGGTAGTACTCCGTATCAGACGCCGGATAATCACTGCCCCCAGACCCGACGGAATTTTCAAAAGTAACCTAATCTACCTGGAGTCTTAATCTATCTCTGTCATTCATTCACTGAGCCTTTTCCCAACTCAGTTGGAGTCGGCTTTCCAGTCCAACTGCGATGCGGCTGGAACAAGATGTGGAGCAACTGCCATCTGAACTCCACAACCCCCGGGCGATATCAAAGTTCAGTTTTTTTTTGTTATTTTTGCGCTAGCAGGGCTCCTTCATTCTTAACTACTAGTACGGTGTCTTGCGCGGTACTTCGCGCCGCACCACGCCATAGGTTTTGGCCTATAACTTTTGACCCCTTAGGGCTAGGTCAAATTTTCGATTTTTTATTGGAGCATAATCAGTTCTCGAGAGCTAAGGGGGGACAAAAATTACATTCACCATTTCTATATATAGATAGATCTAAATCTATCTTCTTTCATTCCAGTTCTCTATTACCATACCATTTCTGCTGTTATTCCTCTCGCACTTTCACGCTATTCGTTTCATTCTTTAGTATTAGGATATTCAGGGTATGTTGCGCATTTCTTTATTTAAATGTTTTTTTTTCACAACCATAATAACATTTTTGCTTATTTTAAATTTTGACAATTTAATCTTTATCTTTTATATCATAATAGTCTCAAGTATTTTCTTATTTACGTAAATTTACATTTTTTCCATTTCTTATGTCTAACATTTGTGTATCATATCTCTACTAACAAACAATCAATCAACTGACTTCCAAATAGGAGATTCTCAATTAGATTATATGTTTCTTTTTTGCTTTTTAGGGTTCCAAAGTAAAAGTCTCGAAACTCTTATAGTTTCGTCATGTCCGTCTGTCTGTCCATCCTCAGCTTTCCTCCCAAACGGATAGTGCTAGAAACATGAAATGAAATGAAATTCAGGAACAGTACATAGTACATAGGCTTGCCCCCTATTACGTGGGACTAAAATACTGGCAAATTCTGGGTGTGTAATGCACCTCTGCCTACCCCTTCGGGGATATAGGCGTGATATGTGTGTATGTGTACATAGAAGTTACGAAGTTCATTCTAATACGTTTATTAGGTTCAGCGCCATCTGTTAGCATGTTTAGCAAAGTTATGGATGAAAATGAAGTTTTTATTATTATTGTTTTTTTTTTTGGACATTCTCACACAAGGTCATCTAGCCCAAACTAAGCTATAAGCTTGTGCTATGGGATCTAGATAACTGATAACCATACAAGACTTACATATTTCTAAATACATTCATAACATACATAGAAAACACCCAAACTCCGAAACAAACATAATTTGTGGATCACACAAATATTTCATTCAACCCGGGAATCGAACCCGAGACTCCGGAGTCGCTGACTAAAATTTGTCACGGAATAATGAATTTTATTAAAAATGTTTAATAAGAGCTTGAGAACCCAAATATTAGTCCTCTAGCCATAAAAAGATTTTTTTAATAATAGACATTGACTTTCTAGATTACAAATCTAAATTAAAACGGGTTTTACCATTTCAACATTTTGAGACAAGTAGCGCCACCTAGTTTAAAAATAATCCACTATCTTATTATATTGAGAAAGAAAATTATAAATAGATCACATAAACTGATGTCATCGGCAGGACTCGAACCCACGGCCTTTCCCTAACAGGGGGAGTGCTCTGACCAACTGAGCTACGATGACCACTACCGACAACATCGAATTTTTGCTTCATATCATTATTCATATAATTTCTACATCGCGCTATTAGATTAGCGTTGGATTCACCTACCGCAGTTCTACCGAACTAATTGTAACAGGCAGTGTATCGTTTTACGATATTTAAATACTGAATTTTTTAGATGAACTCTACCAAATCCATATATTATTGTATTTCAAAGCAATGAGTTTGCTTAAACTATTCTTTAAATATTGAGAAAGAAATTATAAATAGATCGCAAAAACTGATGTCATCGGCAGGTCTCGAACCCACAAGAATAGTTTAAGCAAACTCATTGCTTTAAAATACAAAAAAAAAACTATCTTATTGGTCCCGTTTTAAAGTTCGAGATAGACTTCCAGTGACTGTGTGAACCGATTTTGAAAATTGTTTTTTCATCGAATTCTATATATTTAATACGACAATTTGTCTGTCCGTCCGTCGTGTTTTTCAATTATAATTAATAATACATACATTTGCATGAAATATTACAATATTCGTAGAAGTTTAGGGAAGGTTTTTTTGTTTTTTTATATATATTTGAGGCGATACGAAGTTCGCTGGGATAACTAGTATATTTCTATTCCAAGTGGTCCCATTTCAATTTAGTCCCACTCCGACAATATTTTCGTCCCATTTCGGTAGTTTGAAGTCGGTTGTTGTGTCAATTTTTGACGTGATTTTAAATTGAATTATTTGGAAAATAGTTAAAAATAAAGAATAGGTTCGTATAGCAATCAGATCCACCGAGCCTTTTCTCAACGCAGTTGGGGACGTCTTTCCAATCTAACTGCGTTTCCGCTGACCTTCGATATTTTGCGTAGAGCGACTGCCATCTGACCTCCACAACCCATGGGCGATATTGAAGTTCTATAATTAGCCAGGTCGGATTTTTGATTAAGGGCTCCAACAACCCCTAAAGAATGCTTTAGATGTTTGTATGACAACCGTGACCGACGGCTTAATGTGCTCTCCCAAGCACTGAGGGTACTCAATGTCTTCAGAAATGGTCACCGATGCTAGGACTGGCCTGACTAGATGTCGCTTAACCTTTGCAATGTGTTAACATTGTTGGTTACCTCTAGACCACGAGCGGGTTAACAGTAAGTCAAGCATGTTTATTCTTCGTCCAAGTATTCGGTTGTAGTTGTAACGAGTTAAGTTTATAATAGGGTAATTAATTCCGAAGCACGCTGTTATCTGTCTTCACTAATTTTAGGATCGTATTATACAACATGCACGCACGCGTTTGAGAAAAGAAACATTAAGCTAGGTTTAAAAGAGAATCTGTTGAATTGGTTTTACGTTCCCAATCATCACGGGAATACGTCATTATCGGTACAAAAAGTATTATTTCTGTTAACTATTGTAAATTCCAATTAGATTGTAATAAAATGTCATTGAAACCGGCAAAAAAGCTACATACACCTCAAAAATTGACACATCAAACGACTTCAAACTACCGAAATGGGAGCAAATAGTTACCTATCGGAATGGGACCAAATTGAAATGGGACTACTAGGGAAGTAGTAGCTTGCAATTTTAAAAAAAAACAAAATCGGTTTAACCACTCAGAAGAGGTAACAAGCATAAAAAACATGGTCGAATTGAGAACCCCCTCCTTTGGAAGTCGGTTATAAATGAGCGCGATCCCACCGCCTGCCAGCCTGCCCCACACCTCGGCGACAATTTGTTTGACAGGTCTGTTCCTTGGTGTCAATTACCCTTTATTTAATACTAGCTGATCGCCGTAGCTCCGCCCTCGTGATTTAGTTTACTCGTTCCCGGTTCAGGTAATTTTTGAAATCAGCACAGTAGTTTTTGAGTTTATTCATTACAAACATACAAATCTTTCTTCTTTATAATAGTAGTATAGATTTAATATAGAGATATATGTATATTAGTATAGATAAAGTAAGTGTGAGAGTGGTTTTTAAAACAATTTTTTTGCTAAACCAGTGAATTTTTTGACAGCATTAACTGCAGAAGTGCAAGCCTGGGTTTAAACCAGCATCTGATCGCAAAGGCGAATGCTCTGGCCCAGTAAATTTCTAAGATCACCACTAAAGACATTGAAATTACAACTTTATGTCTTTATTTTTTTATTTATATAAAGCTTACAAGAAAAACACATACATTTAAATTGAAACATTACGATGCAACAAAAACTCCTTCGTGCATGCGGGTCGTCAATCTTATTCATTCTGATGCAGGTATTCTGAGCACAATATTTTACCTTAAGAACCTACTGAATATTATTATGGGAGGTAGAAATATATAAAGTTGGCCCATTTCGGTGACGAGTGAGTCGGCACCACACTGGACGCAACCGCGCGCCGCCGCCACTTCGAGCAACAGCCACATATAGATGTAGGTACCATAGTACAGCGCATAGCTGTGACTATACAGGCTGCTCCATAACTAAAAAGTCACATTTAGTAATTATTTATTTTAACTTTCTAGAAAATATTTTTTGAGGTTTCGTTTTACATTTTGGTTGGTGATTTTATCTTTGAGGGACATAGGAAGTTGGTTTATTAAGTGGGGTACTAAATATTTAAGTGTTCTTTTCCCGTACAGGTTCGTATAGCGAGGTAGTGAAAGTTTCTTATTAGTGACACTACGGGTTACACGGTTAGTGTCCCCCGATGATTTAGGGTATTTAAAATTCTCATTGAAATACTCTTCGTTAAGTATATTTAGTTTCACTTTCTCATGTATCGGTATTATGTTGCAGAAGTGGAAGAGTTGATGATAGTCATTTGTGTAATTATTTTTTATATTTTCAGGCACAATTTCTTTTAGGATTCTAAATTAAAGTACGTATATTTGGTCAAGGTGGCTTTTAAATGTCCTTCCGTAGCTTGATAATCCATATGATATTATGGATTCTGCTAGCGATTTATAGAGATTCTTAGAGCAACATTAGAGTAAAGACTGCGAATCATTCAATTTATTTCCTTCAGCTAACCTGTGTTGTTTATTATCGTCCCTAAACGAATATTTAAAAAAAAACACTAGGTTTTACTTTGTTTTATTTTTTATGAGACCGAATGGCAACTTATCCGCATCAAAATAAAGAAGAATCACGTAAATAGGATAATAAATCTTAGCGTAATCGGTACTAAACAAAATACCAATCAAATTAAGAACCTCCAACTGAAGTCGGTTAGCTAAAATATGTTGGTTCACTCTCTCATGTGAGTTTTGAGTAACAAAGTTCCCAGTTATAAATATATCTATACGTTCAAACCCTGGAACAGCGTGAGCGTGCTTTATCGCAAACTTGTAATTAGCGATGTATGCAAGTTTGTGATTACTTAAGCACTTAGATATTAGTGGTTCACTCCGGTTTTGCATGGGTGGAATAGTAGATCTCGTGAAGACAGGAGGTATCAACACCCTATTTATTAAAAAAACGCACATTACTTGGTCTTTCACTGACTTATTGTGTAGATATTTCATGATCGCCATTTTGATATTAAAAACATTATTTTGGGCTGTTTCCCCACATTTCCCTCACAATCAAAACATAACTTACGATGCAAAAGATGAGTGAAATAGGCGGCTAGCCCAGAACGAACATAAGTACAGACCATAGAGAAATTATAGCAGGTCCATGGTACAAACAGACAGACGACAACAAAACTGCGCAGTATCAAAATGTAAATGCTTTGCTCTGTCGGACAATAAGGTCCTTTTATTTTATTTTTTTAGGTTCGCAATATTGACGCCGTCCTCTTGATGGTAAACCTTGGCGACTTCTGACTATTAAGGACAACTCAAATGGACGACCAAGTGACGTGCCTATTCACGCTCCGCTTATAGACCCAGGGTATATATATGGGAGGAAACACGTGCGCAAGCAGGGAATTCCAGGCTATCGTTCGGCAGAGAAACGGACATTTAAAACGCTCGGTTCTCTCGAAGATGGTTTCCACAGTGTGAGAGTGGCATCTCTGCCCGGTACGCATTGTACGGGATCGGAAGCGAGAGGGAGGGATCAGATCGAAGAGCTTCAGATCACTCACCGTGGTAAATACAATAGAATGCGGCCAAGGAAGCAATTGTTCGGCGTAGGCCTAGTGGCTCTAGGCTTCTCGTTACCTCCGGACAATCGATAATGCGAAGAGCGCGTCGCTGCATAGCGTCCTATTCTAAACAAAGGTAGACAGAGAAATTGTAAACTTGTCAGAAACGCAAACCAAACAATGTTATGATACAACATTAAATTCTAACCGAACCGATTTAAATATACTTACCTAAAAATTTCTGAAGTCCGGGCTCTTTCGCCGCTGAAAAAGGTTTATTTTTCATATTAGGCTCACATATTACATAATATAGCTCGGACTGATGGTATTCTATTTAGCGATTATGTAACATTCTGTCCTGGCTGTTTGTATTTTGGTTTGTTCGCAAGCAATTGTTCGAAGTAGACCTAGTGGCTCTAGGCTTCTCGTTACCTCCAGACAATCGATAATGCGAAAAGCGCGTCGCTGAATAGCGTCCTAAACAAGAGTCTGGGCTCTTTCGCCGCTGAAAAAGGTTAATTTTTCATATTCGGCTCACATATTACATAATATAACTCGGACTGATGGTATTCTATGTAACGTTCTGTCCTGGCTGTTTGTACTTTGGTTTGAATTACAGATGGTTATGCTTTTCTATGGGGCTCGGTAACGGCAACAGCCTTGCCACGTGGGCTCTAGAAGTTACTAGCAATGTGTGGATGTGTAATGCACCTCTGCCTACCCTTTCAGGGTTATAGGTGTTATGTATATTAGTTGGTACTATATTCGCACAAACCAAATTTTGCTTGCGAAGTGAATTTCCTTCAACAACCTTACAGCTCGAACCGTCAAAGAGAAAAGTTTAAAAAGCTGTGCCCACAATGACCTTGTTAACATAATTCGCTTGTGAAGAAACTTGTGTCTTAATCTTGTAAGTAACTGAAAGTTTCCTGTAGGCAGGCGTCAATTTTATAAGCTATACGAAAGTATGGAGTTGACTTTGTAAAATTTCATTTTCAACAGACATCCACAAAAGGAGGAGATTCTCATATTCGACCGCAGGTTCTTTTTATGTCGTGTCATAATATCTTTGGACTGGGGAAAAAAATAAAGGCTACTACTTCCGAATTGGTCCCATTCTGAAAATTATTTGTCCTCATTTCGGCAATTTGTTGTGTCAATTTTTAACGTGCTTGAAACGGTCATATTTTGTTCAACCACGAAGACGATTATACAGTTGTTATATTATGCGTTTCTCCCATACTTCAGAGAGCTCGTTAACCCCAACGCGGCGTCGATCTTAGTTGGCCATACGAACTTGGCAGTCGTTACGGGTAACTACCCATAACGACTGCCAAGTTCGTATGGCAAACCGTATTTTTAAGGGCTTCAATTGATGCCCTTAAAAAAATCGGTTGACCTAACTACAGAACTGTGAAATCGCCATTGGGTTGAGGTCAAATGGCACTTCACTTCCCGGAAAATATACAAGTTCAGCCGTATCGCAGTTTGACCGAAAATACCCCAACTGTGTTAGGAAAGGCTCGATGTATGATGATACAGAATTTTTATAGTAGAAACTCTGCTTAGTTTGAGACCAGATGACGTTGTGATCAATTGTCCTAATATATTTATTTAGTAGTAACCGCCGCATCCATTGGACAAAATAATCTTACTCTACGTGTACAGAACTGGCCCGCAAACAATCTTTGTATTAACAAACAAAGTTACATGGGGATCCCTAAGTTGAGAGGAATTCACTAAACCATTTTCCAAGTTGTATGCCTCGGGACCAAGGCGATACTCTGTTATTCTCCTTATTTTCGCCGCAAAAATATAAAAAAAAGTCAACAATTTCAGTATTACTTGTAGAAGAATGTTTAGGTATACCTATACTTCGGTTAGAATACGTATTTGTTAGTATAAGTACTACGTAATAGGGAGTGAACCTATTGTCACGTTTTTTGATTATAAAATCTGTATTCTATCTACCGTCTGAGTTCCAACACACCACAATTCCTTTTCTATTCGAAAACTGTTTTCCAAATTCCGGAATTCAAAATATTTGAGGAGTTCCAAATACAAATCATCCGGTGCATTTGCATTGTCACAGCTGTCAAACATTTACATTTGGACTTCAGTTCGTCTAGAAATTCGAATTCTGTTTGAAAGTTTATAATGTCTATATCTAACTGTAGAAAGTATTGTACATAGTTTAAAGGTACTATCACAGAATAGGGAATAGTACTTACATACAGAACTTGCACTCCGACGTTATTTAAAGCACATTCTTTTGTTTACAGAGAACATAAATCGAACGTTAGGGTTTTCAGGAAAGTGGCAGCATAATTTGATCAATAATTATGACGTTAATGCCTCAATATCAACTCTATGGTCAATGCCGTAACACAAACAAGAGACAACCCTTACTGACTTACAACTTCAAGTTGTCGCTGACGTCACGTATTTTTTGCGATTGTTAGGTGAGTGACATAGGCCTGGTACTATCAATATCTTGGGGACCCAATCCTAACTAATGGACAAGACAAAAGTTCCCGGAAAGTTGCTTCCGAAAACTGGGCGTATAATATGCCTCTTCGGAAACACTGTGTGTGACAATTAAAATCCTTTCAAGTTACTACTCAGTGAAATGGAAACTACACATAATCGATAGAAAACGAAGCACTCCTGACACCACTTCAATTTGTCCACCTATTTGCTCCAACCGCAAACGTGCGCTCAGGCTCTCCCGGCGCTAGAGTAACCAGGATTTGGTTTGATTTATAGAAAATTCTTGACGTGTACTCATATTATAAAGATGAAAGATTTATTTTTATTTTATAGATATATATATAGATAGATATAGATAGAGGAATAAAAACTACTAGTTATCACGGCGAACTTTGTATCGCCTCAAATATAAAAACACAAAAAAAAATATACCTATAAAATATAAAATTTCCTAAAAAAAAAATATATATTTTAATATTTCATGCAAATGTAAAAATATTGAAAAACGCGACGTACGGACAAACAGACAGACAGACAAATTGTCGTAGTAAATATATAGATGAGTACACACTGAACTAAATTTAATAATTATTTCGCAATTAGAAAGCTGTTGTAATCCGAAGTGACATAAGGCTATCTTTATCCCGGTAATGTTTTTCTGTGGTAATTGGAAAAGAAAAACTACACCTTACAATGGAGAGCGGATAATTATAATCTTACTAGTGATCGACTTCGTCCGCGTGGTAATTTGGATTTTTTCCCGTTCCCGTCGCGATGCGTTATATTTTGAACAATTCACACAATATCTTTATAAATTGTAGCCTATGTGTTATTCTGATGTATAAGCTATATTATTGTAAAGTTTCATTAAAATCCATTCAGTAGTTATTAGGTGAAAGAGTAACAAACATCCATCCATCCATACAAACATACTTACATACTTACATACTCACAAACTTTCGCGTTTATAATATTAGTAGGATTCTAAAATCTAAACAATAGTTCTTACAAAAATATGACTATTATGGCAAAACATGTTTAAAATACTATGCCTCTGTCTATGCTTAAGTCACTCTACCTTACATTTCCCGGAAGGGTAAAAGGTAAGATTGTAGGTACCTATGTATGTAATACTTTTTTAGGGTTCCGTACCCAAAGGGTAAAACTTGGGCTGTATCTTATGAAAAGGTAATAGCAGGGCTATGTCACTCGCCTAACAATCGCAAAAAAATACGTGATGTCAGCGACAACTTGAAGTTGTAAGTCAGTAAGGGTTGTCTCTTGTTTGTGATTTGCATTGACCATAGAGTGGATATTGAGGGATTAACGTCATAATTACTGGTTAAATTATGCTGGTATATATTTTACTTTACTGGACAACCCTAATGTTCGAATGATGTTCTCTGTAAACAAAAGAATGTGCTTTAATTAACATCGGAGTGCAAGTTCTGTATGTAAGTACTATTCCCTATTCTGTGGTAATAGTTACAAAGTTAAAATTTTCATAGATGATTTGTATTTATGTTGCCTCTATAACAACAAAGACTAAAAAACAGAATATAATACATATTTAAGGGGAGTCCCATACAACAAACAGATTTTATTGTCGTTTTGATACGGAACCTAGACTATTACCTATTCTAGTTATTGTTGTACACTCGAATGATTGTAAACAGTTGTTGATGAATCTAAATAAATAAATAATATAAACTCTTTCCCGACTCGCACTTGGCCGGTTTTTTATCAAATATAAAAAAAGAAGCAAAATTGTGTCCCAATTTTATGAAAAATTATGGTTCTCCTAATCTTTATGCTATCGGTACAAGTAGTTTCAAATTGGTGCAATGGGACTTACTTCAAATCTATAGTACTATTATAAAGAGGAAAGATTGTATTTTTGTGTGTATGTTTGGGAAAGATTTATATTTTATAGATTACTAGCTGTCCCGGCGAACTTCGTACCGCATCAATTTTTCTAATGTTCCGCACAACTTTTTTTTTCTTGCATAAGATCCTTCTCCTGGTAATTACGAACACAACAAAAAAAGAATTAGCGAAATCCGTCCAGCCGTTCACGCGTTATGTCGTGACCAAGGGAAATAGGGATTCATTTTTATTAGAGATTATTTGCATGTTTGTTATGAATAAAGTCAAAAACAACTGTGCCGATTTCAAAAATTCTTTTACTACATATAGGCTAATTTTTATCCTGGTAATGTGTTCCCACGGGAACCGGGACCGAGTAAACTAAATCACGCGGGCGGAGCTGCGGCGATTTATATATATTTATTATCTTCGACTGATTTGGTACTTTGTCGTGTAAACTAAACGAATATACCTTACCGCTCCGAGTTAAACTTATTTTTGTATAGTATATCATAGTCCGAGACGCCCAGGACTTTAATTGGCTGTGCAATAGCGGCTGGCACGTAAAAATTTGATCGCGGCATGAATAATCAGGTGATTATTGTGAAAATCTAAAGAGATTAAGGTTCTAAAGGAATCAATAAGAATCTCGTTTTTCGCCACGTCACCGTCATGATTATGATCAGTTGCTTTTAGTACCTATGGTGTTGTTGAAATTTAATTGATTATAGCTTGTCAATACGAATTTTTCGAGCAATGCCACATTTAAGTTATATCTTTATTGTTCCTAAGCTCTACATATTTTTATCCGTCTTTTTACTTCTTTGCAATGAGAATTTATGTGAGCAACTGATGGGCCTTCTCTAACTTCTTCTAGATACAAACTTGTCTTTACATGAAAAATAAATAAGCTTTTATGAACAAATAAATCATAAAAGATATATTTATTTCACCTGCTTTAGAAGAAGGAGTTCCAACTACACCATTACAATGCCATTTAGGTAGTGCTAACCAGAGGCAATGCACGTGGGTGCGGAATTAACTAAAAAAAGCCGGCTAAGTGAAGAAGAAATAGAAGTTGTCCAATCCGTTATAGTTTTCGTTGAAAGTTCATTACATGGACTACCATCATTAATATTTCAGCTTTTTCGAGCCATCTGTTTTTAGAGGGGAGGGGGCACTCTGTTTTACCACAAAAAATTGCTATAAAGTTAAATATCTCGCAAACGAATACTTAAATCAAAAAATGGTATTAGTAACCTAAAAAAAATACTACAACAAATCAGAAAAGACCACCATACTTACACACTCTCTCATTTTCCCTCTTTTGCCATCTCTCTCTTATTGAATCCATAATATGCAGGTATTATAAAATTGTAAACGAGCGGTGTTTGTTGGTACATGGGAAGTAGATGCAATCCTGTTCTTTTAGTTTTTGGTATGTATGTCTGTCGTATGCGACTGTAGTTTGTCACGAATTCGGTTAAAATGAGAAAGTGTGTCCAGTTAACGACAACTAAAACGTGATTAATTTAAGTTTCGCTATCTCGACACACCTAATAATATCGGTGTGTCCAGTTGACGAAAGAATACGATGTTCTATGTTTGATTTTCGCCAACTGACCACACGTGTGTCGAGTTCTTCGTGTCCAGTTAGTGACTAACCCGCACAAGCTTATATTTGTTTAATTTGGGCTAGATGACGTCGTGTGAGATTGTCCAAAAATATTTATTTATTATTTTTATATTTTGTGAAACTTAATTAAATACAGACCATTTCCACTGTTTTACTACAGGAAGTACGTACATAATAACTCAATACCAAGAATGTAACACGCACCAAACGTATCTTACACGCTACATCACGACCTGTTCGTGATGCTGTATAACAAGTTAGGGAGTGTGTAACATGTTTACACTGATCTATACTATGAATAGTGGGAGCCTATAGCTCTACTTGCATCTTTGACAAACCATCGTAAAATACGAATAGAAGAAAACTTTAAATTATGATAGGTGTCTCAAATGGAATTCTGTGGTCTTTAACTACCCCAATGAGAAAGAAGCTTGATTTTATGAATATTTGTATAGTTACTATTAGTATTTTAGGGATATTTACTATATTAAAAAATAAAAAATGAAAATCATTTATTATTATTTCAGGTACCTACTCATAAATTGAACATACAAAAATTCAATTTATTTTAGTCTACATTATCATTAAATCAATATATATAGTCAAAGTGGTCATTATATAATTTCAAATTTTGAATTTGGTTCATGGGTATTCCAGTTTAATAGTCCAATTAGCCTATAAGTAGGTACATAGACAAGTAAAACAGTCTATATAAAATTAAGATTTTCTAGCATTACATAGTCCAAATTAATCAAATTACTATGTAACGTTTGTTGGAGTCTCCAATATTTTCTCCATCAACCACCAATACTTTAGTTTTTATCGTGGTCATGGGCGCTTGTAATAGTGCTGAAATTTCGGTGACTCAAATATACGTTACATGGCAAATATCCTGAAAGTACGAAGTGTGAACGACCAAAACAGTTGAATGAACCAGTTAGTATTGTGAAACAAAAGGAAAATGATTAATTTAAGGAGGTATTTGTAAAAGTATGACTGGGGTGACATTGGTTGATAAAGTGAGGAACAGCGTGATACGAGAACGTGTAGAAGATGTAGTGAGTAAGATAGAAAAAGGGATGCTTAGATGGTTCGGGCACGTAGAAAGAATGGATGAAAGAAGTTGACGAAACAGATACATAAGGCGGGCGTGATTGGACCGGCAGGTAAGGGTCGACCTAGGCAAACGTACTTCGACTAAATTGGAGATGTTTTAACCAAAGGCCACGTTAAGAGTTCCCAGAACCGGAGAGCGTGCATGAAGATAGTTATGAAAGTGGAAGAAGCGAAGGAAGTATGCCAGGATCGTAGCAAGTGGAATTCCATAGTTTCTGCCTATCCCCATGGGAAAGAGGCGTGACCATATGCATTTATGTATGTATGTATGTATGTATTTGCAAAAATAGAAAACCGCAGGATGTAATAGAAATTTATTCAGCAGCTTCGGATATCAATTGTGTAGGTTATTGCAACTGAAAAAAATAACCAATTTTTTTTTTTAAATTGACGCGAGCACTTCCGCTGGCACCAGCTAGACTAACGTTACTTAACAGACATTTATAAGAGACGGATATAAATAAAATCCAACACAGTCTTGTACGACAAGATTGTGTTGAACATGAATTCAACACCATAACAAAGAATCAAATATTCAAGAAATCATTTCGCTGAGCTCCACATGTGGTGGTTTTAGGGTTGGTCAAGTTCGCTATCGATAAAAAAAAATTAAAAATACTAAAAAACATCGCTACGGTCTAGTATAGTATTAATAGTTGCGTACTCGGTTGATCTGCGTGTACATTTTAGCTGAATATCTCAGAGATATATTATGTAAATGTTTGTTTCGGGGATTTCTTTTTGGGTTGATGCTCCTACTACATAACTAGTGATAATAGTGTTAACCAGGGTTCGTTACGTGTTTGAGGAGGGGACATTTATTAAATATTTTGGCACATTAAAATTAAAACAATGGTAAGTAAAATGTTTTAAGAAAAAACTTTTTAAAATTATATAATAGCATTAATTTTTCGCAGAATTAAAAAGACAACAATACGTCGAAAACTGAGACAGTCTTGATAATGCCTCGTTTAGAGGCGAAACAATTGTCGACGTTTTGTTGTCTTTTTAATTTTGCGAAAAATTAATGCTATTATATAATTTTAAAAAGTTTTTTCTTAAAACATTTTACTTACCATTGTTTTGTCATGGATTTTCGCCAAGTAACGCCTGTTTGTATCCAACATTAAAATTATCTAAATTAACGCATAACTTCACGCGTGGTGTAGTAGTTGTAGCATCTTGCTAGATACGTTGTGTGTTTTATACTATGAATGTAGTAGTGAATGTAGATGATTGGAAAAGTGTGGCCGGGAGTTTTTATTGCCAGGTTCTTTTCTCTTTGACACCACCCAATACTTTGCGAATCTGGCTGTAAATGTAAATTCTTATGTGCTGACGTTAATAAGTGTTATTTTATAACCTTTTGTACATAGGTAAACGTAAGATCTGCATTAGTCTACTACCATAGTAGTGCCGCCTGGATCAACGTCGATTGCCACACCAAATTTCATCACATTTGCTTGATGCCCGGAAATACAAACAAAAGACTACCTAGGTACTTAAATTATCGAAACGGTAATAATTTGCCTGGACATCACTACATAATACGATCGCAATTTAGGCCTTATTCAAATTCTATGTGTTATATCGTAGTGGACGCAACAGGTGAAGTTCTACAAGCTGACATCTGCTGCTTCTAAATGTCATTATATATTTTATACCCCATTGGCCTTCCTCATCATCACGAGGAAGGCTATTTGGGGCATAAATTATCGAGCTGCGATTGCTACGAACATAGTACCTATGAGAAACGTCTAATACCTATTAAAGAATCTCGTGTTACAGTGTTTGTTGCCAAACTCCTCCGTAATGGCGTGATCGACTTTATAATTTTTTTTGTGCATATTTGGTAGGTCCGATGGCAGTCTCTTTACGGGAATAAATCGAAATTTAGCCGCATCACTATTAGACTGGAAAGCCGACCTCAACTGGTCTGAGAAAAGGCTCAATTGATGACGATTTGGTAGGTCTGAGAATCGGTCGTAAACTATTTTTTAAACCCCTAAGTGATTAGGGTGGGATACTCTGGGTCAGCTATTAACATTATAAAATATAATCAAACCTAAATACTCCGGTACTCGTTTCAGGTAAGACCAACAAGAACTTGCTAAATGTGGTTACCTAAAGTAAAACGTTGCGTAAAAAACGTAATTTTTTTGTAGTTTGTGGATTACTAGCGGACGCCTGTGGCCCTTTCTCGAGAACCACTCTATTCATTGGTGAAAATCGCATCAAAATCCGTTGCGTAGTTTTAAAAATCTTAATGCAAAACGGACGGAGCGGCTTTTTTATACTATATTATGATTGGAAATTATTTTCGTTAGTGTTAGGGTGTTATTGTTCACCTAATATTAATATTTCGGCACAATTCTCGTGACAATGTTATATGAAATCGAAATTATATCACGACTACAACAATATATAAGTAAGTACTTACAAAAAATCTCTTCAACTTATAATCAAAAGTTTTTTAGAACTTTGACTTCGTGACCAAATAACTTTTGTAAGAGATGATTCTTGATAATTCAAATTGACGTTGTTTTTTTCGTTTACAAGTTTTTATGAGTGGTTTTATTATGGTGATCATTTTAGTCATAACCTGTGTCGCCCACATTATCAGGCGCGAACTCTTTGTCTCATTGTCTCCATAAGATTGCTTTTATGTTTCCTCATTAACTTTACTCAAACACCAATGACTACCCACTTTCACATCTTATTTCTTGCCATTTATGTCCATCCAAAGGTTGCCTGTAAGAGATCGCTTTTAGTGATAAGGCCGTCATTTGTACATTTTCATACGATGTTTCTCATATTTATTTGTATTGGTGTACAATTAAGTTTAATCTATTCTATTATATTCTCTTATTGTATCTACGGATTAAAATTTGATCTCTTATCAAGAACTTTGTTTTTTTCCGGCTAATCTTAGAAACTGCTGGGTCGATTTAAACGGGACTGTCACTGGCAGATAGCTGATGTGATATGAAACTTAGCCAACTTTTGTTTTAGGAAAATAGCACGGTAGAAGACGTACGTGTCTCCTTGTATAATAGAATAGAAATATACTTTATTGTCCACTAATATACAAAGTAATATTAAATACAAACTAAATCTTAATTCAGTAGTACAAATGACGGCCTTATCACCTAGAGTGATCTCTTACAGGCAACCTTTGGATGGACATAACAGATCGAAGTTAAATGAAAAGTGGATAGCTATTGGCGAAAGAAAAGAATATACAAAAGTACAAGAAAAATATACAAAATTCAAGAAAAATATACAAAAGTAAGTAGGGAAATAATATAGAAATTATGAGAGATATACCTACACAAGATAAAACTTGAAATAATACACTAATAAAAAAAAATACATACCATTGCGAGAGTATAAGTAAATTAATACGTACATAAAAGCATACAATAATACAGTTACAGTTAAGAACTCAGATAATGATCTTTTACCATCCGTTTGAAGATACCTATTGAAGGAGCTTGTCGGATGGTCACAAACGTACAGCTTGGACGGAGAAAGATTTATCATAAAAACTAGTTGAGTGATCTGGCACTGCCAGCACCAGGGTCTCCGACGACCTCAAGGATCTCAAATGTGTGTCTTTAAGGAACGAAACCCGTTCTTTTAAATAGACAGGCGTACAGGGACTAAATAAGACATTGTAAAGCATAGAAAGAATATGAGTATTCCGGCGAAGGTGAATTGGGAGCCACTTGAGCAAGTTACGGTATTCGGATAAATGATCATATTTGCGCAAACCAAATATGAATCCAATACATAAGTTTTGGAGACGCTCAAGCTTATTAAGTTGCTCGTCGGTGACATCGAGATAACTGACATCTGCGTAGTCCAGGATAGGAAGAAGGATGGATTGTGCAAGCGCAACCTTGGTGGCCGTGGGCAGAAAGTTCAGCAGTCTACGTAAAGCAGAAATTTTCGACTCACCTCTCGGAGTTGTACGCTCCATGATCAGGTACTGTCTATTAAAATTCCAAGGTTTTTTACCGTCGTTGTTATTGGTAATGCTACGCCATTGAAGATTATGTTTGGCAGCTGCGTCCAGTCAATTTCCGTCAATTTTCTTTGACTGCCAACGATACACACCTGTGTTTTGGCAGGGTTTCAAGCCCGTACTGCTTACTCTACGTACAAATTTGAGAAAGATCCTTATTTATAATGGAAAGGGCTTCGCTCAAATTATCCGGGGGAGCTTGCATGTAAATTTGGAGATCGTCTGCATAAAGGTGGTAGGAAGAAAGTAAAGATTTGGTGATAGAATTTATAAAGATTGCGAAAAGTAAAGGAGAGAGAACGCCACCTTGTGTACGCCAGCAAATGTATCGCACCAAGAGGAAAAGCATTCCTCGTATCGCACACGCTGCCGGCGACCAAACAGGTAAGTCCGAAACCAGTCAACCACTGTTGGAGATATGTTAATAGAGCGCAGTATGCCCATCAGAATGTGGTAATCCACTGTTTTGAAGGTGTTACTAAAATCCAATAAGGCGAGAACAGTAAGATTACCATGCTCCATACCCAGCCTGATGTCATCCGTAACATTGATTAGCGCACTAACTGTACTATGTCCTGGACGAAATCCCGATTGGAATGTATCAAGGAGATAGTTTTTGTTGAGGAAGGAGTTTAGCTGGCTGTGAACTAGTCGCTCAAGGACCTTGGATAGAAAGGGTAAGATAGAAATGGGACGATATTCGGAGAAGGAGGAAGGGTTAGCCTTTTTGGGAATAGAGATTATATTTGCTTGCTTCCACGCCGTCGGGAACACACTGCAAGTGAGGGAGTGATTGAAAATATGATATAGTATAGGGAGGATTTCGTCCAGAATAGGTAGAATCATATTACGACTGATGGCATCACAGCCGATAGCGTTGGAGCTTATAGACATAATACACTTCTTAACATGGTTGGTCAAAAACGAACGGTGGGTACGAGGGAGATGGAACAGATGAAAGATATTGTAAAGTGCAGGCCTTACGACTCTGATCAAGCGTTGATGAGGAGAAGAAATGCTGATTTAACAAATCAATATCAATTTTCTTAGGAATATTCGTCGTGTTAGTCTTTCCAACTCCCAGAGTTTTCAGAAATTTCCAAACTTTGACCGGGTCGCCGTTCTCAACCGAATTATGGATGTGTTGGCGTTGAGCATTCCTACACACCTTACTGCAGAGATTTCGAATAGCAATATATTTTTCTTGGTTAGCTGGAGTAGGGCGTGATTTGAACCTACATTTGGCAGCTGCTTTTTTGGATATTAATTCTTTTATCTCGGTGGTAAGCCAGGGGGCTGGCATATGTCGCATCCGCACTGCATGAACAGGCGCATGAACGTCATAAAGAGCAATTAATTGTTATTAAAGATTTCGACCTTCTCGTTCATGCACTCAGCAGACAGCAGTGGAGTCCAGTCAATCTTGCCGGCATCTTCGCGGAGTTCATCGAGTTGCATTGCACCAAAATTCCACTGCATGAGGATTTTAGACTTAGGTTTAGGGGGACGAAGTTTGTAGGATAAATAAAGTAGATCGTGATAGGAGAATTCGTCGGCCGTACACTGTCCGTGCTTAGCGACTAAGTCAGAAGAAGAAACAAGGATGAGATCAAGGAGAGAAGGGACACAGCTTGGAAAGTGATGGGTAGTGGTCAGAGGTAGGATGGACGTGTTGCAGGATTCAATGATATCGGTAAAAGTCGAGGAACGTATATCACTCTTCAACAAGCAAGTATTAAAATCACCTAATATAATAGTATGCTGGTAGGAAGGAGTCAGACGTTCGAGTATAGTTGCAAAAGAAGAAAAGAAGTTGATATTAGAGGAAGGACAGTAGTAGACACCCAACAGAACTTGGCTATGACCCAAATTTATTTCCAGGAATAAGTGTTCGCCGGCTAAAAGGGATGTTGTCCCGCAAATAGATGGCAACACCACCACAAGAGGGGAATGTTCGATCGTTTCTAATTAAGTTAAAGCCGGGTAGAGTGTATGGAGCAGAGGGAATACAAGATTTTAACCAAGACTCAGAAACAAGAATGGCATTTAAATACTTGCAGCCAAAGGTAGCCAGCATCTCAGGAAAGTGGCCCGGAATACTCTGAGCATTGATATGGACTACATTAAAATTGGGTACATCGAAGAACTGAGTATCTATGATTTGTGGTTGTGAAGAAATGCTCACAAAGCTGTCATTCAAGCTGCTAGCAGTCACGTAACTTTCATCGTCACTGCTGCAGCTACTATTTAAAATAGACATACTTAGGTACTTTTACAATAAAATAATGAAAATTGGTATATGTTAGAAAAGTGAATTTCAAAGGTAATTGAGTGTAGGTTACTGTATAAATAAATATTATTTATACTCACGTGTATACTAGTATACTTTGAACACAAAAATGTCCACCCGCCAGTTGTGTCAATTACAACGAGTATAGCATTGCAAAGAGATTCTTTACACCGGACCAGAGGTGTCTGCTGTACAAGACGCAGATTAGACCCTGCGTCGAATACTGCTCTCACCTCTGGGACGGCTCCGCGAAGTATCTGCTGGACGCTCTCGACGCTATGCAGCGACGGGCTATCCGTATTATAGATTGTCCGGAGGTAACGGGAAGCCTTGAGCCGCTAGTTCAGCGCCGAACAATAGCTTCCTTGGCCGCATTCTACCGTATTTACCACGGCGAGTGTTCTGAAGAGCTCTTCAAGCTGATCCCACCCTCTTCCTTCCGATCCCGAACGACTCGTGCCGGGCAGAGATGCCACCCCCACACAGTGGATAGCATGTTCGCGAGAACCGAACGTTTTAAACGTTCGTTTCTCTGCCGAACGATAGTGGCCTGGAACGCCCTGCCTGTGCACGTGTTTCCTCCCACATATAATCCTGGGTTCTTTAAGCGGAGCGTGAAGAGGCGTATCAGTAGGTCGTCAAGTTGAGGGCCACTCTCAATAGTAATGTGTGCTGTGAGAGTGGCCCACAATCGCTAGACGTCGTCACGACTTACCACCAGGCGGGCGGCGTCAATTTGGCGAATCAAATATAAAAAAAAAAAAAAAAAAAAACCATAATATCCACAAAAATAACAAAAATTAAAAAAAAGAAATTGATAAAATCAAGCTAAATTAGGTAATAAGCATCCAGGCACCGTTAAATAAAATAAATAAAGACTAAAAATAAAATGTTCAGTAATAAGTTATGAAAAATATGTTTCAAAACGTTGTATACCTACCTAACAAAGCTCTGCGTTTAACTAGCGACAATCGGAACGCACAACGACAACGAAAAATGTCACCTCTCAAAACTGTTACAAATCTATCAAACTGTTAAAGTTGTCATTACCGGTAAACAATCAATAAAGTACCCATCTAAATTAATTAAATGGTCATAAGTAGTTAAATTTAACAATAAAAGTTGAGGTACTTCAGCAAACAGTAACAACAAACAGCAAAAACTTATACGGTAGCGAAATATGTACCTGGAAGCAACAATTTTACCTTACCTTAGGTATATATATGATACGTTGGATGAAGGAGCAGCCTCCTGCACGTCCCATTTCAAGCGGTCAAGATCATCCATGGACTCCACACGGTGTCGCTTATTGTGGGGATCGACAACAAAAACATTACCCTCCTGAGTGTAGCACTTCGTGACACTAAAACGTTCCCTGGCCGCCATAAAGATCTCGTGTCTGGTCTTCGTAATGAACTCTGACAGAGTGATACCAGAACCCTTCAGCTTTGTCTTAGTATACCACACTTTATCGCTAACCGCTACATGTTGTAGCTCCACTAAGATTGGTCGTAGCTCGGCCTAATCTGTGGCATCGGCCAATATCATTAGCTGTGAACTCCGCAAGCTCAAGATGTTCAGTGACAACACCAGCGACGACTTGAGACGTCCCCTCACCCTCTGCCTCAGGAACACCATGGAGTAGCAACATCTTGCGACGACTTCGCATCTCCATCCTATCCACCTCCCGGGACAGGAATTCTAGCTGGCACCGAAAAGCAGAAATAGTGCTTACCACAAATGTCTTGAAATTCTTGAAGTCCGTTGCAAGACCAGCCAGATCCGGTGTGCCACTTCTTTTCAGGAGCTCAGACTCGAAGTCCGCCATCCGCTCTTCAATCCCAGCCATAATAGAGGAGAATGATTGCTTCGTACTATCCATAGTGTTGTTAGTGTTGATAGTAAGAAAGTAGAATAATGTGAAATATTACAAGTGAGGAGAGATGGAGAGGAGATAACACTTGCTGGTAGTGTTTTATATACACATTTAATTATTAATATTAAACGTTTCTAAAAACTGGAATTGTTATTTATTATAATTAAAATATAGAGAGCCAAAAAAATTATGTATAGCTGTAACAACTACCCACATTACTCAATATTATAATATTAAAATGAATCCTTATTTCCCTTTATTACGGCATTGCGTGAACTGGTAGACCAATTTCGCTATTTTTTTTATTGTGTTTGTTATTGCCAGAAGAAGATTATTTGTTAAACACACACGCATATATACCTGAAAGGGTAGGCAGAGGCGCATTCCCACCCACAATTTGCCAGTATTTTTAATCCCAAGGGGGCAAGCCTATTGCCGTCACAGGGCACTCTAGAAAGTGGGTTATGTCCAAAATAGACGAATTAAATAAATAAAATAAGCAGCTATGTTATAATTTTGAAAACTAAATTTGAAACCCGTTGTAACATCGTAATTTCATTGCACTCACAAAACGTAAACAAAAATTTGTAATGATATTATGAACGTCATTAGTGTCAGTTGATGTATAGATGTCAACTCGACAAACGTCAAGTCTTGACTATTATTCATTTACCATACGGTGTTATACAAATTGTATAGCGCACTCTAGAGGATTTAGTGGGAACTAGGCAGAGTAATATCTAGCCATGTCATAAAATTTCCTTAAAAAGATGTGTCAATGATTTTGCGTTTTGTCCATAGAGGTGTTTCCGGCTGACGATAAGTTTTGCTTGTAGAAAAGTGGTTAGAACTAGTTTTTGCAGTAAAGGAAGAATCTAGAAACACCTCGGAGTTGATAAAAAGCCGGCGCGAGCTGTCGTGGGTCTTTTTCCACTGCTGGATACTTTAGTGAAAATATCTCTAGATCACTACATCTGTCTGATACTTAACCTACAAGTCTGGAAGAAGTTATTTTACTGGGAATAATATAAATTGAGTCGAAGCAATTGTCGATACTTTTCAAGCGTCCTATCGAACGTGATCTCAAGAGGCTGGGAGTGTTCCCTCCCATTCGACTTGGACAACGTGGAAGCATTTTTCTGTTTTAGGCATTCCAAAGGGCGTTTCTTGATAGTGTTACTGATGTCCGGTGTTTTGGAGCAGAATTGCAAGGGTAGTCGACGTTTCTGGAGCTGTACCGAAATAGCCTAAACATTCTACGGCAAGGATACGCGAGGTCGTCTTGGGCTCACAGGACCACAGCACGTGCGCCCCCTGACAATCCCAGCTGACCGCGTGAACCATAACAATTAAGTTAAGTATTTTGCTCACCATCTAATCCTGTGTTCTTCATCCATAATTCTGTCCACTCCAGTTTCAAGAACTAGCGTCATAATATAAAGGTCAAGTTTAAAATAATTACTGTACCTATAATCTATGATTTAAGAAGTAGGCTAGCAGCTACATACCTACCCTTTTTGTGTTAACTGTACAACCAAATTCAATATATATTGTTCAATATTGTAAGCTTATAAATTATACTCTCTGTGAACCCTCTAACTGTGGTACCTTATTGAATTCTCCAATCATCACACACACCGTTCATATGTGAACTGGCGCCCTGGGATACCATCCAATTGTCTCGTGAGCCTCCGCTGAACCGCCGGTGGGTAAGGTTGACTTCACCTGCTACACCGTTGCCTTGCAATGAAATGTGCACCAAAATCTTACGTGCCAGCCGCTGTGGTACAATTAAAGTCCTGGACGTCTCGGACTCAATTCTTAAAACGGAAAAATTCTTAAAATGAAAAAAGAAAGAAATTTAAGCTGTACCTTAGAAAATTGAGGAAAATTTCATGAAAATCATTATGAAATTGTTTAATATTGGGATTGAGAAACTATCTGGCGGGTGGAGCTGCGGGATTCTGCTGGTTTAAATTGTTACTTCAACTCAAACAACTAACTAATTACATACAACAAGAAAAATAAAGTAAGAACAAAACACAGGAACTGAATGCACAAACAGGGAAGGAAATTAATTTTCTCCCTTAGAACGTAAACGTTTTATTATTACATATCTTCCGACACGAAACACAGACGGTGAAAAAATGGAAATGACTTGTAAAATATGAGTCACTGTTGAACAAGCTACAATAAAACGACTTCAAATTACCGGAATAGGACCAAATTGAAATGGGATCACTCATGAAGCAGTAGATTGCAATGAAAAAGAAAAGCCTAATCGATTCACCCAGTCGAAAGACATGAGTTAACAAACATAAAAAAATCCGTCAAACCTTTTTTAGGTGCGGTTATAAATAATAAGCTAAGAGGCCTTAACTTATCTACAGTCTACAGTCCAATTATTCTCAACTGTACGAGAAGCATCTACTAACTGGCTGAAGAGGCTATGCTTACTTAAAATGAGGCTAAACTTAAAATGCCCGGTAATGACCAAAGGTAATCTCCCAATCACGAGGGACCAAAGTGATTGCAGAGGTGCCTTACACTTCCATAGCCAGTTGTTCATCACTTCAAGCCTATTACCAATACCAGGCACCATCATAACATAGTATAAAACAATATCACTTACGTTCCCTATGTACATATGCTTAGATCTTTAAAACTGGTTACGCAACGGATTTTGATGCAGTTTTCACCAATGGATAGAGTGGTTTTTGAGGTCGTCCCCTAGTATATTATACAATATATAACCATTCTGTAACCCTTACCTAAATTCCAACAACCAGCACCGATGTAACATACCTACCTTTTACATTTACTTATCTTTATCTTTGCTGTTCAGTATTTTACTAATGGAAATAATTTTGGTTTAGACCACGTTCCCTGTTCCTTGCCTAATCACTAACCCCCAGTAGGCAAGCGGCAAACCCCTGAAAAAGTGCTTAGAAATGAAAAGGACTGACCAATCACTGAAAATGTGAGTGCGCCTATACAAGTTTGTACTTTTTGTAAACCTTGGTTCAAAAAGAGTCAATTGGTAAGAAAACAAAATTTGTGCTGGGAGCTATTAATTGTTATAAGTAAATTAATGTTAACTGATAAAAAGTTGGTTTTTATATTGGAAAATGATTTCTAAGGGTAAAACGGGCAAAATAGAACACTTTTTACTTTGTGGTTTTTTCGAAAAAATACGTTAGAAGTTACAACCATTTTAAAGCACAAAAATGGTCAAATTCAAAATTTTTTATCTCGCCGAGTTTTGATCGAATACAAAAAAATCCAGCAGAATACTTCTCAGATCTTAAGCTTCAACTGACTATTTTTCAAAATGAGAAAATATACATTTTTCACATCGTAAAATCTATTTATACACGTAGTTTTTTTTAGCGTTCCACATTCCGGAGGCAGTGAGAAATCAGATCCGGCCAAAGCAAAAAAGTTCTTAGATAATGTTTCAATGATTTCCAATTAAAAAAAAAAAAAAAATATTTTTTTTTTTGGAGTTTGGATTTCCTTATTTATTGCCCGTTTGAATCCTGTCAAATTGCACGAGCTTTATACGAGTTGACGCGACTCTACATACGTATAATAGTGTATCTTAACTCGGAAAAAACGCTACGTTATTTTCCAATTTGAAAAAAGTATATTTTCTCATTTTGAAGAATAGTCAGTTGAAGCTTAAGATCTGAGAAGTATTCTGCCGCAGGATTTTTTTGAATTCGATCAAAACTCAGCGAGATAAAAAATTTTGAATTTGACTATTTTTGCGCTTTAAAATGGTTGTAACTTCTTTACACTTAACGCATTTTTTCGAAAAAACCACAAAAATAAGTGTCTTATTTTGCCCGTTTTACCTTTAGAAATCATTTTCCAATTTAAAAACCAACTTTTTATCAGTTAACAAATTAATGTGTTTATTACAATTAATAGCCCACCCGCACAAATTTTGGTTTCTTACCAATTAACTCCTTTTGGTCCAAGGTTTACATAAAGTACAAACTTGTATAGGCGCATTCACATTTTCAGTGATTGGTCAGTCATTTTAGTTTTTCAGGGGCGAACCCCCTGAAAAACTTGTCGCTTGCCTACAGTGAGAAGCACCTGTATTAGAAGAAATCCTATTAGTTCTAACCTTATTAGTGCTTTGATTTGGTACTAGATGGCTCCACTTGCGCTGGCGTATAGCTACTCATCCATCCATTTTATTCCATTCTATTTACATCCATTTTATTCGTGATTTTTAGCTTTATTCATTCTAGTGTTAGTTTTGTTTTTTTTTTTATATTTTTTAATAACCTCTATAATCTGAACTGTGTCCATTTTATTGTATAAATTCTCTTTAATCTTTCTATTCCATTAACTAGGTATCTTTGTATGCAAAGGCAAACACGAGTCGTTGTAGGAAATGCTCATTCCTGTGTTTCATGTAACACAGTTATTAGCTCAGTCGTATTTGTCTTGGTGGATCCTTCTAAAGAACATAATTTATAATGTCATATAAACTTGTTATTGGTAATATATTTTGTTCGGTTTGTTTATGAATTGCTTTGCCACTTCACCTCAGACGTGCGCAGTCTCTTACTTCTTTCAAAAATATGTTAAATGATTACTACCTTTCTCTAACCAATATTTAGAATGTCTATGTATTTGGTGTATTTTAAGTATTTATGTCAGTATTCTTTCTTTTCCTATGATATCATTACTACCTAGGTAAGTTTATTAGTTCATTTATATTGTTATCCTCTCTGTCTTATCTTTATTTTATTATTTTTCTTTTCTCTTTCATATATTATACAACTACCCTTTTAATTTCTTTAACTCGCTATCCATCCAAAAGTTGTCTGGAAGAGATCGCTTTTAGTGATAAGGTCGCCTTTTGTTAAGTCTCCTTTAAGTTAAGTCTCCTAATTGTATGTTTTCTTTTTTGGGTAGGTACAATAAAGAGAATTTGAATTCAATAAATCTTATAAAGTTACGAAGACATAAATATAAAAACGCTGTATTTGAACACTCAGATTGTGTATTTTGCAAGAGGAACACTATTAGAAAAGTCTTTTATTTTTGGTTGTGAAGGTTTTTGAATTTTATAACGAATGTTACCGATTTACTGAGTAATTACTCAGTAAATCTGAAGAACTCTGCCGTCATCGTCGTCGCTCGCTGCCTGCTTGTCATAGCTAACCTTTGCCATAAGGCGAAACCAGTGCAGAGACAAAAAGATAATAAAGTAAAGGAATAGTTTGAATAAATGACTGCAATAAAACTGCATAAAACACTGGAACTATATTAGTACTTTTTTCTGTTGAATCTAAATCCACGTGCAATACGTAAAGTTGGTAGAATGGTGACGGTACGGACTTAAAAGTCCCGTCTGCAAAGTACTGTTTCCGTATCCTTGCAATCCGTTTACTTACCTAATTTTGATGCAAAAACAAATATTTTTTCATCTTCCCCATCTTCAATTACTAGAAATTTCTTTGTTAACGCTTGTGGGAGTTTAACATTTTTGGGGCAATCAAACATAACCGATCGGAGTTCAAATATTTTTTGCGAGCTCTGTATAGTACATCTCTTACGGATTCATATCTTGGAACAGCAGTTGCATTTAGATTTTCAGTTATTTTTTCAAAAATTGCTTGAATTGGGCCCGTATCGTCGCATACCGCTTTTTTAATATAATGTTAATAATACATTATGAAATGACTCACTTGTACAGATATTCCACATTTTTTTAATTATTAGTAGGACCTGACCGGTTTCGCTCTATGGCATCTTCAAAGGTGCTCCACACTTATTCACATCACATATTTTAAAAAACATTTCAAATACTTTGTGTTAAATAATCGTGAAGCTAACACTGGCCTCCATACTACTATACTATACTATACTATACTATACTATACTATACTATACTATACTATACTATACTATACTATACTATACTATACTATACTATACTATACTATACTCTACTATACTACTACTACTATACTAGTATGGAGGCCAGTGTTAGCTTCACGATTATTTAACACAAAGTATTTGAAATGTTTTTTTTTTTCGTTTATGTATAAACGAATCATAGCATACAACATTCATCTACAACAGCTTGATTCTTCGCCACTTGACGTTTTGCTATTTTGACGGTTTGCTATTTTGACGCTTTACTATTTTGGCGATTGCTGTTTTGACGTTTTGCTATAATGACGACTTGCTATATTGCCGGTTCGCTACTTTGACTAGCTGCTATTTTGACTAGTTGCGATTTTTATGAATTTGACCGATTGCGAATTTGACCAAACGCGACGTAACAAATTTTTTTGGCTTGCTTCGAGATCGAGGGCTATCCATAGAGGGGTGAACCATCATTGGAGCATAAGCAGTTCTCGAGAGCTAAGGGGGGAGAAAAATTACATTCCCCATTTCTACTCGTATATATAGATAAACAAGGTAGAAAGTTATATGTAAGTAGGTAATCAATAGTAATCATTATTGTGTTAATATCGCGTTTTAGGCCCGGCGCCCATTATCGGTATCGGCACGGCTGAGGATTTTAGGTGGCAAATAGCAATATACATTAACATCATGGCAATAAAGTAGAAATTTCCATGATATATGTATAGTCGTAGTAACAAAAATACCGCCTCGGTATGTTTGAGGCTGCTGCATCGGCAGCCTTGAGGATGCTTCGGGATACTTCGGCATCCTTCGGTACGCCGCCGCCCGCCGCGTCACCGGCGGCGCCAAAATCTTCTCCTTGATTGATTAGATTTCTCAAGAGCTGCTATGAGCACTAGATCCCAGTCCACCATATTAAATACAACTCAGACAACTAGCTTGTAACAACTCTGAGACTGTTTTGAAGAGAAATACGATATTGAGACGCTTCGTCAAGCTTCAGGACGGTGCGGCATGCTTAAGGACGCCGCCGTCATCCTTAAGAACGTTGCAGCATGCCAAAGCATAGTTTCTGACAGTGTGCGCTTGCATGTAGGGATGCCGAAGATACCTTTCCTTGCCGAAACCGATAATGGGCGCCGGGCCTTAGGGTATCGCCAGAGCGCCATCTACCAGTAGTTAAGAAACTAACCACTATGGTAATATAGTATGTACGTTTAGACACTTTAGAACAGTCGCTGATTTGAGTTCAACCCAAGACTATAGTTTTTGTGATTATTGTAAAATTATTTAAGAAAATGTTAGCATACTTCATTGCTTTTAAAATATTATTAGGAATCAGTAGCAGAATAATTGAAAATAAAGGTTTATTCACAAGAAATAAGTAAGTCAGGATTTTATACAAAAGTACCCATTACATTTATTAGTTTTAACAGTAACAACTACACAACTCGTATTTGCTATATCCAAACCACACTAAATAGGGTTACATGACCTTTAGAAAAACCGACAGCAATTACTTAAGACATCTTATCGCTACGAGAGTTGGAAAACGACTGTTCAACCTATTCTTGACGCTACGTTTTTATAGAAACGGAGGTGGGCGTTTGCCGCGTGCAAAACTACCCCCTAACAATATATTATATTCATTCTCTGTAAGTATTACAAGAACATAAATTCTATATATTTTAACATGACAGTAGAATTTACTAAAGAATAATATGACATTAAACGCAGCTCCGAAATAAAATGGTTTATTCACAAAACATGTTCACTCATCCAACAATATGAGGGTAAATATGTAAGATCCTAAAGCCTTGTTCATACGGAACGATACTCGACTGAAACAAAATACTATGTTGAATACACCGAGCAACCTACTGTAACTTCACATTGGTCTATGTTACCTGTTTACCCGGTTTGCTCCTCATCAACGTCGTGACTAATTGTCTGAACAGGGTTGATCGCGATATGGCCCAGACAAATCGCGATATCGCCGGCTATTCGTGATGCCATAGCAGAACAAAAGTAAAAATATCCCTGTATCAACATCGCGAATCGCAAAAACGATAGTAATTGGGGTGGATTTGAACCACCAGCCATCCCCTTTCCATGAGAAACGCTAACGCCAACAGACTAAGACACGTCTAGTTTAATGGATCCCAACTCCAGGAACACATTCCTGGGATAAATGTATCCTGTATCATAATAATGAATGAATGATTTATTTTTTGTATAGATCATTAAATGGCTCTTACAAACGTCAGTAAGTACTTCTTTAAACTTTCGCGTTTTGTACACATTATAAACTTAAGACTAACGGGTCTTTTACGCGATTATTAAGATTTATACATTCCTCTTTATTACCCGACGTTTCGGCCCTGTTACAAGAGCCGTGGTCACGGGTGGACTGGCTTCAGCACATCATGTACATCGGCATGGCGTCAGTAAGTACTTAAAATAAAAATATTATTGCTTCTATAGTTACATGTACTGCAAGGCAATGGATAGAACCGTGAGAAAGAACCTGGCAAAAAAACTCACGGCCACTCTTTTTCTATAACTGATAGGTCAATTACACATTTTCTTAGGATAGGCCGCGGCCTTGGGAATTAAAATAAAATAAAAATCCTAAGTGTGTGACAAGTAGTTTGATTATGATTCTGTTTAAGACTAAATACTTTATTACATCAGACAGTCTCGATTAAATCGATTCAGCCGTTCTAGATAGAGATTAGCGGGAACATAGAGACAGACAGACAGACGGACAACAATAAAAAATATGCAACTATCGTATATACTTTCATATTAATGCATATAAAAAGCTGTGTTCAGACACTATATAGATGTATGGATTTGAATAAAATGTTTGATAATGATTCTGTTTAACAATCGTAATAAATATTTAACTCCTTTTGGTTAGGATGTGTGAACAAACCATAAAGTCAGGGATGAAGGTAATTGCTATAAAATGAAAGCATCAGTATGTTTTTCAGATGCCAAATTGAATGAAAATATGGCTTTTAATGTTTATGTTGTTACGACCTGTTCAACCTTTACAACCTTTTATGTAGGGAGTATATCGAAGAGATATGGTTATAGGCAGAAGTAATAGTATTAGGAGTCAAGGATATTATATTATGATCTGGATAATGTATTCAGATAACATTATTTCTGTTTCGTTTTCAAAGGAACTTTTAGTGAAATGTTTGTGCAAGTCAGGAAATTGTTGTTTTTATAGTGTAATTTATATTTTCGCGCGTATGTATGTAAGTATGTTTCTTTTTTCCCCTCTACAGACCTAACGGCTGGATGGATTTCGACGAATGGGGTCTCAAATGAAAGGTATTTATCTCCAGTGTCACTGGGTACATAAAATGTTATTAAAAAGTATATTCTGGTCTTTTGGTGCAAAAATGTACGTTGTCAAAAAAAATCTTGTTGACTGCCTCGGTGGTGCAGTGGTATGAGTATGCGACTGCCGTTCCTGAGGTCCCAGGATCGATTCCGGGTCGTATGAAATTATTTGTGCGGTCCACAAATGTTTGTTTCGGAGTTTGAGTATTTTCTATGTATAATATGTATTTAGGGATATATAAGTATGTTTATCAGTCGTCTAGATACCATAGCACAAGCTTATATTTAGCTTTATTTGAGCTAGGTGACATTGTGTGAAAATGTTCAAAAATATTTATATTTATTTATAAGAAAATATAATACCTATGTACTCGTATATTTTTTTTTTTTTTTGGTAGTAATGTAGTCGGATTAAGGCATGTGTTCAAATCAAGTTCAAGAAGACAAACAAAACATAATAACAATTATTTTCGTTTAATAAACACTATTCAACAACAATAACAACAATTATAACAAAACAACAACATACAATAAATAAATCAACTACAACATGAACTCAGTTGAAAATGACTTAAAATTACTATTACAAATATTTACAAGGGACTTGAGGAGGAAAGATTTTAATGACCTTTATGATAGTGATGAATGGTTTTATAGATCGGGATCTTTACAGGGTAAGGACGGGGCACATGCACTGTGACAGTTTTCTCAACTTTAATAGGCACGTGCTTTGTTACTGGGTAAGGTACGTGTTTAACGACAGGATACGGTACAACTTTCTCGATAGGGATAGATATTTCAGTCTCAACTGGCACAGCGACTGGCTTGTGAACAGGTACCTTAACAGGGTAAGGTTGGGGTATACCAACGAGAATTGGTTTAGGTACGTTAATATGAAGTGTTCTCGGAATTGGGTAAGTTACATGCTTATATTGAGGTACTTCAACTGGATGTTCTTCATCAACATGTTCGCCTACAGGTATAGCTTCAGCTTGTAAGTGGCCACCTCCATGACCATACTCTTGACCACCATCTTCAAGGTGGAAAGCTTGACTACCAAAACCATGACCGCCATGCGATTGGCCACCAAAATCATGACCATTACCTCCAGATTCATCATGTCCTTGAAGACCTAAGTGATGAGCAGCTTGCAAATAAGAATCTCCACCGAATTCATGACCTCCTTGTCCACCAAACTGACCGTGGCCTCCAGAAAAATCGTGTCCGCCATTTGATTGACCACCAAAATCATGACCGCCTTGAGATTGGCCACCAAAGTCATGACCGCCTTGAGATTGGCCACCAAAATCTTGACCACCATGAGACTGACCACCAAAATCATGTCCACCTTGAGATTGGCCACCAAAATCATGTCCACCAAAATCATGACCGCCTTGATGTGAACCTTGAATGAGTGCTAAAGTGTGTTGTTGACCACCGGAGAAATCATGACCACCTTCATCACCATGTGCACCAAGTCCCATATCGTGTCCCTGACCTCCATGAAAGTTTCCCCCACCATTGATTTGAGCGTTGTAATCGTATCCTGTACTCCCAGCTCCATGACCACTGTCACCTCCTTCCAGCCCTGCATCTCCAGTTACATCATTGGAATAGCTTTCTTCAAACCCGGCCTTGCAAGAGGCAACTGCCAGTAACAGACAAACCTGAAAAGATGAAAGTTTTGTAATTAATACTAATAAATCTTAGGGACCTAAACTGCAGATCTGGTCTTTACTGGTCGTTGACTAAGAAAACATTTAATTCCAGGTTTGAGGCATTTTAATAGATAAGCAAAATGAGGGACTGTATTGTTCCCAAATAATTCACTCGGACTCCAGAGATTATATTCTGTGGTATTGACATGAGTGTTCTGGCTGTTGGAGTTTTGGTTTGATTTACAGACTGGTTATTGATTTTCTATAGTGCCTCGTACTGCTATAGGCTTGCCCCGCTTGCCCCGTATTACGTGTGACCTTTGACACCCGTAGGACACAAAAAAAACACTAAATTTGGGTGTGTAATGCACCTCTGTTTACCTCTTTAGGAATATAGGCGTATGTATGTCTGTTTGTCAGTTGGATAAAGTATAGACTTATAATTTATCACTGCTTGTCTCTTGAGAAAAAGGCGTGATTACATGTCTCTTTGTTCCGGTTGAACTGATTTAAAAAAATACTTTTTCTATTACTTATACTACTTTTTATCCCGGGTATGTATTCCTGTGGGATTCATAACATTGATTCTCTCCCAACAAAGTAACTCGCGTTCGCTGGTAGTTTATTATAAAATCCCAAACTACTAAACAAACATTTGAAGATTGTACAAATACTTGATCCAACTACCCACCACCGAGTTACTCTAAGCCAGATTGTTTGTATTCTATCATGATTTGATAATAATCTCGTTCTCTGAAGCTATTCGATGGCTTTATAAATACTCATGCTCTGTCATGTAGACACAAAAAGACCATGATGACATAAAATGGCCAAGCACCTTTCACTATACGTTCACTTCTCTGCTAGATTTACTATCGACCTTAATTTGGCATCATAAATATAGAACTTTTACTACGTCATCTCGTGATAAACCAAGCAGAACTTTTGCTATGAGAAATAAATAACTAATGACTTCTCCGGGGATCATGTTATCCTCGTCTTCAAACGGTGTCATCAAGTGATGACAAACGGACGCGGACGGGAATAATCCTCGTGTCTGGAAAAGGTAACGTCACGATATCGTGTGCCATACATATAATGTGAGACCAACAGCGACTGGCAAAATGGGAGAATATTATATATAATATAATATTATTGAGCGGAGCGAAGCGAAGCTCTATCTTAGACGACAAGTGTAAATCGTTTGTGTGCCAACTCCTCCGAAACGGCTCGACCGATTTTGACCAAATTTGGCATGCTGGTCGACATCATACCCGGGAGTGCATATCTCTGAAATCATGAAAATAGAGCATAAAAAAAATTAAGAAAATTTGCTCCGCTCAATATTTGCAATTATATACTAGGTATGCATTGCATACCTAGTATAATTAATATTGAACTAAACTTTTTTTTTATTTCAACTTTATTAACGGTATGATGTCGACAAGCATGCCAAATTTGGTTAAAATCGGTCGAGCCGTTTCGGAGGAGTTGGCACACAAACGATTTACACTTGTCGTCTAAGATAGAGCTTCGCTTCGCTCCGCTCAGTAAAAAAACACACACAAAGTTTGATATCGGCCCGGAGATCAATCCCAACTTCGGCATCGTAGGTGCATGCAATATCAACTAGTAAGTACCACCGAAGCATGCACAATGAATAGCAACTACTCTTGCATAACAGTATTATTTAAGTAAGTAGTGCGTGAACTAATAAAACCGAATATTTTCCTACAATTGCTTACTTATTACAAGTTGTAATTGGTGTTTTTATTTCGCCGAATACTTATTTATTCGATTAAATGATTTTGCAATTTTAAGGACTTTCTGATTAACCGCAGATAGTTAAGCAGAATAATTATTGACCCACAATAGAGCACAACGCTGCTACAAGTCTCCTTAAATCGTTTCCTAGTAAAAACCTATAAACTATTTTAGTTAAACCTATAGGTAATACAAATAACACGTGCGCATAGAAAGTGAAAGCTCTCTTATATCATACGACTAGTTTAACCGTTAGTGAAGGTAGTGTCCCTTTTACCTTAACCTATGCAAGTTTAGAAGCTTTGAAAAAAGACTAGTCTACTGAATTCGGATACGTATACTCAATTCACAACCTTTTTCCCTGATGGTACTATGCTTAGCAATGTAAGGTTGACATACAAAACAACAAAAAATCGTAGATTTGCAGCAGAAGCAAATTCCAGGAAAAATAATGTTCATGCTTCAGATGCCATGATTGAACAAATAGTTTATTTCGCCACGTCAGAAAAAAACTTGCCTACAGCGTATCCGATTTTGGAACAACATTATGTGGAATAGTTTTCTGCATTGCAGAAGAGTTGAAATATGCATACTGGTCACGCCATTACCAAAAAATCGAGAGAGGAAATTTGAAAACCACTCTTGGTGAACCTACAAAGACACACATACATACTGTGCGAATGTAGCGTAAGATGTTTGACTAACTAGATACAGACCGTAGTTTTAAAACAGTAGAACAATCGCATTCTTGACTTACTCCCAATCAAGCATCTATTCTAGGGTTTAGTACCTATAAACTTAGGGAATCCATCGGGGACATTACAAATGGATAATACACAATAAATAATTACACCATATTAGCCACCACAATGAATTACATATCTATTGGGAATTTTACGTTTAATTTTCATTTTAAATAACAATCTCTAGGGAAATAGCAGTACTATGAGACTGCGTAAGAACAGCCCATTTCTTTATATAAATTGACACAGGCATATAAAAATTACGCCTTTATCTCCAAGGAGCTAGACAGAGGCGCTTATTACGCTCATGTTTTGCCAGTCACCAGGCTGAGAATTTTAAAACCTCGTCCGTTTGATAGCAGGTCTACCGCTTACATTTGAGGATGATTTGGACCCCGGAGTTCTTGGAAGGACCCTTTAGCACTAAGAGTACCTATGGAATGTTTTAGTTTTGGATGGGGACCTGTGGAATTACCCAATGCTGGCCATGGCTGCAATATAATTAATATCATTTCCATACGAATTTTAAGCAAGATCGGTCCAGCAATAAATATTTAGAATTTAATAATTATACTGAAATATTATAATGGTGAAGAATTTTATAGTAATATTGTTAAAAATTCTAATGAAAAAGCCTTTATGAAACATTTTACCAACTTTAAAGCTCGAGATCTTTTATAAATGCCGTCTATTCATGATTCACGTCGACATTTTAGTAAATACATTCTGAGGTATATTTTTCAGCATACTGAAAGTATGCCTATATGTATACCCTTATTCCGGCCTGTGATCCCGTTTTTGCTATATTTTTCATTGCTGAGCAGATTAGCGTGGTTTTATGGTATTACGAGTATACTTAATGTTATATGCCTTTTTCTATAAACGTTTTTTTTCAAGATTCAAACCAACAGATTCTGAGATTAACATGTTCACTCTTCACTCTTCAACTTTATAATAATACTAGAGCTCCCGGCTTTGCCCTCTTGATAAACCCTATATTAAAACCTTCCTCGAGAACCGCTCTACCCATTGGTGAAAACCGCATTAGAATCCTTTGCGCAGTTTTAAAGATATGCATACATATTGACAGTCAAACAACGGAAGCGACTCAGTTTTATTCTAAATTATGATTATGAAGTAGATATGAAAGATTGTGTAGATGTTTGGATGTTTGTCACTCAATCACACGTAAACTGTTGAACTATTCTAAATTATTTATTAATATATATGCAATAAGGCCGCCCATTGTATTGCTCATATATGTGAGCTCTGTATCTACATACAACCAATTTTTACCAGGCAACCTTTAGATGGATAGTACTAGAAGGACGAAAAGGTAGTGGTAGTAAATTAAACGATTACGTAGAAAAGTAAATAAGATGGACAAAACTCCCTTAACCGAACTTAAAAAGCTTAGACTTTCCGCACTTTTTCACTAACGTTACATGTTTATGGAAAATATTTTACTATATAACACTTTTTGTCCACGACTTTGCTCACGTTAAGATAGATTTTTTAAATTATTAATATTATTATGTTCACTAAAGCGTTTATTATTTCGTCACACGTCACACACTATCACTTGTTAAATAATAATCTGTAACACTTACAAATATCTTCATGTTGCTAGTGCTTAGTTTGGCGTATCTGCCGTCTTCAGTTGCAATGGTAGTTGTGAACAAATGCACAAACATTTTTATAGCGGCCGGAAGAGACAGGCTCTGAGAGGAGCGAGCTAGAAAGGTATAGCGGAATAACTAGAGTTGTTGAAACCACTGTCTAGTTTGTAATTTTTATTGTTTTTTGGAATATATTTTGTTTGTGTAGTTTTTTGCAAATGTTGCAGACGCGCTTTCAGTGCCGAAGTCTCAGATTCGATTCCTGTCCAGGACGAACTTTGTCAGACACAAACAGAGGAGTAGACAGAGACAAATAGAATAGAGTAGAAATATACTTTATTGCCCACCAATATACAAATCAAATAAAACAAACTAAATCTTAATTCAGTAGTACAATAATGGCGGCCTTATCACCAAGAGTGATCTCTTACAGGCAACTTTTGATGGACATAAGAGATCGAAGTGAAATGAAAAGTGGATAGCTATGGGCGAAAGAAAAGAATATTCAAAAGTATAAGAAAAATATACAAAAGTTCAAGAGAAATATACAACGACGAGACGCTTATTTCTCTCTGTCTGTCATATTTGACAGAGCCTCATCCGTTTGTTAGCAAGTGGCAGGCAAAATAAATACTTAAATAGCAAGCTACTGCTTCCAGTGTCGTCCATTTTGAATTTGGTCCCTTCCGACAATTATTTAGTTCCAATCCGGTAACTAATATAAGGTCAGTTTTTGTGTTAATATTTAACCGGTTTTACATTTTACATAGGTACATAGAATCACACCCTTTTCTTTGAAGTGATAGGCAGTTCAGCAATTGCACTGCTGATCAACTTGAGCCTATGTTCTATGTTAAGCAGTGAATTTCTTCTTGCCGTGTCGATAACAAGGACAACACTTTTTATTTTCTAAATCGCTTTGGCCCAATGCTCTGCGACGCGAATCGCATTTAGCCACATATAGGTCTTCTAAGGTGCAGCACTCTGGGCTACCCGGACACGACAACATGTGGCTGATGTGAACTGATGTGGGCTGATGGGGATGATGAAAACTTGAATAGTTAATGAATATACTATCCGTTGTATTTGGATCAACTTTTTAAATCAAATTTCCAAGAAGCTAATAAATAACTTCATGAATAATAAAAAGATGCTTGACTAAAATCGAAGTTACAAATCACAAGAACATTTAATTTGACTAGAAACATTTCTCTGAAACTTTAAATTGTAAAATTAAGCTTCTCAGAAATACAGACTCCGAAATATTCAAATCCTTGTAATCAAAGTAACATTATCTAAATAAACTAATGAATATAAATTAGATGGTCAAATTCGAAGGTCCGGGTGAACTTTACCCGTTCATAAATTGTCAATTTGTATCATTTGAATAAATTCAAAGTTTTATTACTTATCGTTTCTCAAATTGTTGACTTCGTGGTATTTATGTTTCAAAATATATTATAAGTAGATCTACTAGCGGTTCAGACGTCCGCTAGTTATTACAATAGTTTATGATTAGTGCAGATTGGGTTCCCTTCGTAAGAACTCTATATCCATGTCCAAATAAATTATATCTAAAATATTGGATAGAATCAGGCGTTACCTGGCGAAAGTCCATGACAAGCAATGGTAAGTATGATGTTCAAACTTTTTCAAATAATAGCATTATTTTCGCTAAAATAGAAGACATTAAAACGTCGACATATGTTTCACCTCTACACGAGGCATTCTCAAGACTGTCTCAGAGAGAACAGCAAAATATGAAGCATGATCATAGTTGTTTTTAAAGTATGAACATGTAAATATCGCTAGCGCGATGTAGGATGTGTCAGAAAACAACAACCGGGGTAGAAATATTAAGTTAGGCTAATAAATTCAAAATAGGTTAGGCTAATAAAATATTTTTAAGACAAAAATCAACGTTTTAATTCGCAGAAAACATAGTGTAACACACACAAACCAACAAAAACTACTGCGGTTGTCCACGTTTGTTGGTTTGTGTGCGTTACACTATGTTTTCTGCGAATTAAAAAGTTGATTTTTGTCTTAAAAATATTTTGCTGCTTCATATTTTGCTGTTCTCTTTGAGACAGTCTTGAGAATGCCTCGTGTAGAGGTGAAACATAATGTCGACGTTTTAATGTCTTCTATTTAGCGAAAATAATGCTATTATTTGAAAAAGTATGAAAATGATATCTACCTTAGGACATACAGGTTTCCTAGATCTCTTATTCTTTGGATAGGATTCATGGATCCGCCGGGCGCAACTGAAAATACCTTCTGCTTGCGTACCAGAGACGTCTTGCAACAGAGGCGGACAGTGGAATAAAAAAAAAAGATTCATGGATTGTATGATTATAAACCTCTTTGTCTTCCCCTTCAGAGACAAAGGTGATGATTTTGTGGTTTTTTGTTGATTAAAATGCTATTCAAAGGGGTGTTCACAGCTTTATATCAATATAGAGCGGTACCTTCATTGATATATCAATTTATTCTATGACTTTTTCATTTTTCTCTTTATTACGCGCTGAATACCGTATAGGAACTAGTTTTAATAACATTGTTAAAAATTCCAACTTTGTATTTAACAATCTAGGTTTAATTGAAGTTGTTTTTATAATGACTTTTAAATTAAAATCGATTAGGTTTTATAGATATAAAAAGTTATTTAAAGCTCTTCACAATATTTGACAGAATTGAAAGCATACAATCTTTGATCACACGTACTTCTTTTTTTTTATTTAATTCCGCGAGAGCGCGGCCGCTCCTATGTCCATTGCTGCGGGCGTCTCCGGTGAACCCAGAAGGTATTTCTAGTGGCGCCCGGCGGACTTTGGCCAGCTGTGTGGCCTCTTCGGTGATCACACATACCATAAAAAAAACCGTTTATTTCGGATAACTAAGGTCCATATTTAAAAAAATTACACATCAAAAATTTTAAACAGAAGAAATAAAATACTATAATAGAATAATGTAAATAGAATATTGTACTAAGTCATCTCTATACTTTAATCAATTTAACATTTAATATTTACTCAATTTAACATTTAACATTTAATATTTACTCAATTTAACATTTAACATTTAACATTTTAACATTTAATCAATTTAACAATGGTTTTTTGTAAAGGAAGGAAATCTTTAAGATCACTACAATATTCAAGTATTGTACTTTATTATAGTATCACGAGTATCACCTATTTAATAATTAAAGTCCGAGACGCCCAGGACTTTAATTGGCTGTGCCATAGCGGCTGGCACGTAAGATTTTGTTGCCTTTCATCAACATTAATTTCATCGCAAGGCAACGGGTTACAATTTCGTTTCAAAATTACAATAAAGCCATTTTGGACATAACCCATTAAAATATGCCCGGTGACGGCCATAAGCTTGTCCCCTATTACGTGGGATTAAAAATACTGGTAAATTGCGGGTGTGTAATGCACCTCTGCCTACCCCTTCGGGTATATAGGAGTGATATGTGTGTGTGTGTGTGGGTGTGTTGTGTGGGTGTGTGTGTTAATAACTGAACTTTGTGTGAGAATGTCCAGAAAATATTTATTGATTGCTAACTGACTTCAAAAAAGGAAGAGGTTATCAATTTTACTGTAGTTTTTTGTTTGTTACCTCATTGCTTTAGACTGGGTGAACCGATTTAGATGATTTTTTATTTGAAAGATGGTCTCATTTCAATTTGGCCCAGTTCTCACAATTTGAAGTCCGTTTTGTTTCTAAAATTATTTACTTCTTTATTTTCTATACTAAAAAAGTTGTTTTATTACTCGTATTTTCTCAATATTTAAGCTTTCGAGTAACTAACATACATACAATATATTTTATAAGCAGTGAAGTAATCTAACTTTTCCTTAACTGGACTCGAACCAGCGACTGATCCCATTCCAGGAGAGATCCATTTATTTATTCTTTTTTTTTACTGGGTTCGCCAAATTGACGCCGCCCGCCTGGTGGTAAGTCGTGACGACGTCGAGCGATTGTGGGCCACTCTCACAGCACACAATACTATAGAGAGTGGCCCTCAACATGACAACCTACTGTTGTGCCTCTTCACGCTCCGCTTAAAGAACCCAGGGTTATATGTGGGGGGAGTCCGCTTTTCAAAGGAATAGACAAATTTGTTATCCTAATTCATTAAATTATAATAACAAATTCTTATTTAATTGTATGACACCAAGGACACAGTCACCTAGATAGATCTTTAAAAAATAGTGAGAGGTTTAATACACTGTCTTTGTTAGATACTGTTGACATAGTTTTGATAGTTTATAGGTAACAAAATAGTTTGCTGTTACAAAACAGTAAATTCTATGATGTGTTAAGTCAAAAGACGCGATGTAGGTCATTCATTATGTAATAATAATCTTTTGAAATTGGATCTAGTAGATTCTTTTTTTACTAGTACGGTGTCTTGCGCGGTGCTTCGCGCCGCACCACGCCATAGGTTTTGGCCTCTAACTTTTAACCCCTTAGGGCTAGGTCAAATTTATACTAAAAACCTTCCTCGAGAACCACTCTATCCGTTGGTGAAAACCGCATCAAAATCTGTTGCGTAGTTTTAAGTATCTACGTATACATACAGAACCGGCGACTTTGTTGAGCTGAGTTTACGAAGCTCTTTCTTAGGCGACTAGTGTATTTCGTTCGTGATCGAACTCCTCCTAAACCACTGGACCGATCTTTTTGAAATATGGCACGGTCATAGTGACCATCACCGTGAGTGCATATATCTGAATTCATAAAGATCGGTCCAGTCGTTTAGGAGTTCGACCCGGATCGACAAACTCAGCTCAATTATTGCAACAGCAGAATGTATTGCATACCTAGTTTTATAATATATCTAGTAATAGTGATAGTGATGATAGTGATACATAGGCAGAATTACATTACACACCCACACATGCCAGCAACTATGTTGGTTCCACATTATAGGAGGCAAGCCTATTGCCGTTACGGGACACAATAGAAAATTCATAACCACTCTGTTTTATGCTCTATTGTAATATTGTATACTCCATTGTAATTGTAATGAAAAAAACACCAGTATCTTTCAAAAATATGGTAATGGATTACTATCTCACTTCCGTTAACTAGAAACTCGCTAACGCTATTTATGTCTATTCTATCTATCTATATATTAAAGCATCCTTTAATATTTAAAATCAGGCATTTTCCTCACTATTTTTTTATCTTCTTAATATCTCTTGAACTTCGCAACGATCTACTCTCTTTGTATATCCTTTTATTTTTATGTATAATATTTATATTACATTGTGCACAATCCCTATCAATTTTAACAATTTTCTTTCCATCCTAAGGTTGTCTGGAAGAAATTGCTCTTTAGCAATAAGACCGCCTGTTCTACATTTTATTTTAAAAATATGTGTTTAATTTGTTTCTCTTTTTTTTTTGTGTACAATAAAGAGTATTTGATTTGATGAAAACTCCAAGAGCCAGGCCAGATGTTACATACCATTAAATAGAATCTTTGCAGTCCTAGCATAAATAGTATACACTTACATAACAGTACACGAAACACTAACTATAATTAATTCAACACATAACTGCAATTATATACCTACATTTTCTACAAATACTAATTTACTAATTATGTAGTAGTATTCGTACATAATTATACCTACTACATTTGTATGAAGTAGATATATTTATGTATCTACAAATATGGTAAAGCTCGTCAGTTTATTTGTTGGGTTGTAGCAATAAACATGGGTTCGATTTAGAAATTTTATTTAGTTTTGTTTAGTCCGTATATCGAGGAAGGCTATGGGTTGTTATGATATCATGTACAACCAGTAAGGATGGACCAGAAGCGAAAAATTTTGTTAAATCTGGACAAACATTAAAGGGACAGGCAAACTCATCCTTCACAAGCGACGTACACCACGCATTATGACATCTGAATGGTAACGAACACATTGATCATACAACGGTGTCTTACGCGTCACCGCGCCAGATTCACGCGTTCCCATGCTATCCCACTCGTACGACACTGTCACACACGTCTAAAGCGTCATAGCGCTTAGATAATGTAAACGTCAGACGTCGTACCAGGTGTGTCGCTGTTTCCAACGTCGCGTGGCATACGTCATATGTGAAGGACCAGTGTATTTCAAGCTTAATTCATTCCTCTTGCAAGTTTCATTTGAGTGTGGTGCGATGGTTAAACTTACACAATGATTCTCAGGTATACCTGCAGGATTTTCGGTAAGTAAAATGAGAAGATCTACCTAACAACCAGAAGAAGCTCTGGCAAAAGAATCTAAGTGTTCGGAAACAGCAATCCTTTTTACGTGGGACCAACATTAACTGGCGAATTGTGTACCTACTGAACAACTTGATCTATCCCTTCGGGGATAAATAAGTGACTAGGTGTTATCTTGTAAGTATGGCAAGCAAAATCGGTCCATTGCCGGGCGTCTCTGGTACGCATGCAGAAGGTATTTCCAGTGGCGCCCGGCGGACTTTAACCACCTTTGTGGCCTCGGGGGTTTTGTTGGGATGAGAATCCCGCGTTGTTAGGGTAGGGTTTTATCCCGGTGAGTGAATCTGGTTGCGGGGCCAAAGTCCAATAACTACCTACAATTCTGAACCGATTTTGAAAAATTGTTTTACTCATATGTAGCATGTTTTATCCCGGCAATTCCCACGGGAAAGGGAGCAAGAAAACTATATCACGCGGGCATCACCGCGGTTAACAACTAGTGGTTAATAAAAAACCTGCGTATACCTATTTATGATACGTGGTTAACCAAAAATGAATTGTAGTACGTTATACAACAAGTGCAATCTCTTCGTAACTTGTTTCGCGAGTACTTTAGAAGCTTGTGGTGAGGACATTGACCGGACAGAATGAATTGTCTCATTGTTTACGTTTAACCGTCTAGGGTGTTCATTTCTAAAATTTTAAGAAGATATTTAATAATATCTTATGTTAGAATATTATTACGTATTTTTCGTGCCTCGGATAACCTGCCTTTATCCTTCGATTTAGCCTTCTAGTCGTCAGAAACATCTATGAGATGTTTTGCGATATCGACAAATTCTTTATAAATTAACCGAGCGTTCGGATTCTATAAATAACCCCAGTATCACGATAATTAATAACAGGCACAATGGTACTATGTACGGACTGCCACGCTCGAGGTCTCGGGTTCGATTCCCGGGTCTGGTGGATAATGTATAATTCTCTTTGGAATTTTACCCAGATAATTAATTATCCCAGAGTCTGGAACTTGTGCGCGGTAAATGGCAATAGGCTCGCCCCCTATTACATGGGACCTAACATAGCTGGCGAGATGTGGATGTGTTTGCATACCTCTGCCTACCCCTTCGGAGAAAAAGGCGTGATGCTATGTATGTATGTATGTATCACGATAATTTTACAAAATGAATTGTAAAGACGAAAGTCTTGTACCGCAGATGCACCGGTGACTTTTCCATTTCCAGTAGGATCGTTCTAACAACTTACCAAGACACCTCTCTCTCTCTCTCTCTCCCTTCCACACATTTTTGTTTGTTCCGCGAGACCGCGGCCGCTCCCATTGCTGCGGGCGTTGCGGACTTTGGCCACCTGTGTGGCCTCTTCGGGGTTTGGTCGGAATGAAAATCCAGCGTCGTAGAGGTTGGGTTTTAACCAAGACACTACTAGCCTAAGATCTCTACATTATTAGTATACTACGATGCGTGAATTACGACGTGCGACATACCGCTGAACTCAACACTTTGATGTTCAAAAGTTTGTGTATGGAAATTTGAAGTTTAAGGGCTTCTCGAGCATTTAAACAGCTGTAGGTTTTACTTTCGATTGTTGGCACTTGATGGAACCTATAGTAATACATGATGAACAAACACTAGACATTTACTAGATATTTTCACCGACCGGTTTCGCTTTTCAGCATTATAATAGGTGTTTTACTACACTGTCAGTGTATTTAAACAGCTCCTTAATATTTGAGTGGCGTTTCAGTATTCGGTCGATAGCTTGCAATTTTATTTGAGAAAAAAGTAGGCCTATTTTTTTAATTCCGCGAGACTGCGGCCTCTCCCATGTCCATTGCTGCGGGCGTCTCTGGCGCGCACCAGAAGGCATTTTCAGTCGCACCCGGCGAAAGTAGGCCCCTAAGCAAACTTCAACGCTTAATTACTTTGTTCCTTGTGAATTCAAATTAAGCTTCAATTGTGTAGAGGGTACTCAAAATAAAGTTAGTGAAGTAGTTCGGTATACTAAGTTCCACAGTGTGATAAGGTTACCCATGTCATGCAATAATGTATGTTCGAAATTCTTCCTTCGTCTTAATTGCTTCCAACTTTAGTGTGAGGTTTCAAACCGTATGATTGTGTATTGTGGCATTCCGTTGAATAGTTTTATCATGCGTGAGAGCGCCTCTCATGATTTAAGAGGCAATAAGTCCGTTAGCTATTACGCGAGGGGCCTCTGCCTACCAGAGAGAAACAGGCTAGACATATGTCTATTATTCTTTAGATCGCGGCCCAAAGCCAAGGCCACTCCATCATACATTGCCGAACGCCTTTTTTTTTAATTCCGCGAGATCGCCGCCGCTCCCATGTCCATTGCTGCGGGCGTCTCTGGTGACCCCAGAAGGTATTTCCAGTGGCGCCCGGCGGACTTTGGCCAACTGTGTGGCCTCTTCGGAGGTTTGTTTGGAATGAAAATCCCGCGTCGTTGGGGTTTTGTTTTATTCCGCGTCGGTGAGTGAATCTGGTTGTGTGCTGTGGGGCAAACGCCCTGCAGCACGCAACCCTTCTAGCCTGCTTCTGTAAGGACGACGGGTAGCTACCCCGTCGTCCTCAGGCCCCGATCATGGAGGTCGATGGTCCTGGGCGTAGATGAGTCTGTGGCGCCCTGGTCCCCTATTACGTGGGATTAAAAATACTGGTAAATTGCGGGTGTGTAATGCACCTCTGCCTACCCCTTCGGGTATATAGGAGTGATATGTGTGTGTGTGGGTGTGTGTGTGTGTGGGTGTGTGTGTTAATAACTGAACTTTGTGTGAGAATGTCCAGAAAATATTTATTGATTGCTAACTGACTTCAAAAAAGGAAGAGGTTATCAATTTTACTGTAGTTTTTTGTTTGTTACCTCATTGCTTTAGACTGGGTGAACCGATTTAGATGATTTTTTATTTGAAAGATGGTCTCATATCAATTTGGTCCAGTTCTCACAATTTGAAGTCCGTTTTGTTTCTAAAATTATTTACTTCTTTATTTTCTATTCTAAAAAAGTTGTTTTATTACTCGTATATTCTCAATATTTAAGCTTTCGAGTAACTAACATACATACAATATATTTTATAAGCAGTGAAGTAATCTAACTTTTCCTTGACTGGACTCGAACCAGCGACTGATCCCATTCCAGGAGAGATCCATTCATTTTTTTTTTTTTTACTGGGTTCGCCAAATTGACGCCACCCGCCTGGTGGTAAGTCGTGACGACGTCGAGCGATTGTGGGCCACTCTCACAGCACACAATACTATAGAGAGTGGCCCTCAACTTGACGACCTACTGATGTGCCTCTTCACGCTCCGCTTAAAGAACCCAGGGTTATATGTGGGGGGAGTCCGCTTTTCAAAGGAATAGACAAATTTGTTATCCTAATTCATTAAATTATAATAACAAATTCTTATTTAATTGTATGACACCAAGGAAACAGTCACCTAGATAGATCTTTAAAAAATAGTGACAGGTTTAATACACTGTCTTTGTTAGATACTGTTGACATAGTTTTGATAGTTTATAGGTAACAATATAGTTTGCTGTTACAAAACAGTAAATTCTATGATGTGTTAAGTCAAAACACGCAATGTAGGTCATTCATTATGTAATAATAATCTTTTGAAATTGGATCTAGTAGATTATTTTTTTACCAGTACGGTGTCTTGCGCGGTGCTTCGCGCCGCACCACGCCATAGGTTTTGGCCTCTAACTTTTAACCCCTTAGGGCTAGGTCAAATTCAAAGGTCAAATTTTTGGCTTGCCTCCAGAACGAGGGTTATCCATAGAGGGGTCAACCATCATTGAAGCATAAGCAGTTCTCGAGAGGTAAGGGGGGACAAAAATTACATTCACCATTTCATATAATTATAGATTCTTTTTGTACATAGGTAAAGCAAATATACGCTCTAAAGTTATATACAAACAATATGCACAAAAGTGTGCTTAAGTCAATGTGACTTATATACCAGCAGACCTTAGAGTTGTAGAGGAGACCAGGGTTTTAAGGTGGTAAATTCGTCTACAGAAGCATCTACATTTCGAGATTGGATGATTTTGCTTTCGTCCGTCTGTCTGTAATGTTCCGGGCAAGCAGCCACAGTTTGTATCTGATCTTCACGAAACTTGGCACAAGTGTTCCTTGCGTGAATACATTTTTTTCATCGTGAGCTTTTTTGGATTGGGGGGAAAATGGGGTAAATAAAGTCAAATACCGTTTTAATGTTTTTACGGGCTAATTTTTATTCATTATCCGATCTCCAGGGAACTAGGCTTCCTTTACTTAAAACAATATTTTTAGACTGATTATTTTATTGGAGGGGGAGATGAAGGGTATGAGCTTTATTTTTCTTTTCTCTTTCATGTATTGTACACTACTCTTTTAATTTCTTTAACTCGCTATCCATCCAAAGGTTGTCTGGAAGAGATCGCTTTTAGCGATAAGGCCGCCTTTTGTACTATCTTTAAGTTAAGTCTCCTAATTGTATGTTTTCTTTTTTGTGTAGGTACAATAAAGCGTATTTGAATTTGAATTGAATTTGAATTTTAAGCTCCCAAAAAAAAAATGTTCGCGAGGTCTACTGTTCGACCATAGAGCGACCACTAGTATGTTATCATCAGGCCCTCCCCTAAGGGGTAGGCAGAGGTGCAATACACACCCATATCTCACTCAATAATTTGTAATTTCAACGGCCAGGACAGACATTACATAATATTTTGTATTTTAAAGCAACGAGTTTGCTTAAACTATTCTTAAAATATTTAGAAAGAAATTATAAATAGATCACAAAAACTGATGTCATCGGCAGGACTCGAACCCACTGCCTTTCTCTAACAGGGGGAGTGCTCTGACCACTGAGCTACGATGATTTAAGTAGACTCATTGCTTTAAAATACAAAAATATATTGATTTGGTAAAGATTCATCAAAAAATTCAGTGTTTAAATATCGTTGTAACATTATACACTGGTACCGTTAGTTCAGCAGAACTGCGGTAGGTGGATCCTACGCTAACCTTAATAGCGCGATCTAGAAATTATGAATACGGTATGAAACAAAAATTCGATGTTGTCGGTATTGGTCATCGTAGCTCAGTGGTCAGATATTACATACTACTGATTAGAATAATTGCAGCACGAGCTTATTTTATTATAGGAAGTTATAGATAAACTCTCTATAATTAGACTTCACAAGCTAACCTAGTCATTAGTAACCTAGGTTTTATAACAGTGTTAAATACTTCCCTAGTTTGAATGTTACCAATGGACGGCCCCGTCTATTTTACGCCATAACCAGTGAACTTAATGTTTTGTGTCCGTTGTTTGTTTGGATTAATATAATAATAGAAATAATGTAGGTTCATTTTATAACGGAAAATTTTGGAAAGTGAAAACTGTGCGTGAAAACACACGAGCCTCAACTAGTCACTTATAACACTAGCGGACCTCCGCGGCTCCCCCCGTTTTACAAATTTTATACTAAAAACCTTCCTCGAGAACCACTCTATCCGTTGGTGAAAACCGCATCAAAATCTGTTTCGTAGTTTTAAGTATCTACGTATACATACAGAACCGGCGACTTTGTTGAGCTGAGTTTACGAAGCTCTTTCTTAGGCGACTAGTGTATTTCATTCGTGATCGAACTCCTCCTAAACCACTGGACCGATCTTTTTGAAATATGGCACGGTCATAGTGACCATCACCGTGAGTGCATATATCTGAATTCATAAAGATCGGTCCAGTCGTTTAGGAGTTCGACCCGGATCGACAAACTCAGCTCAATTATTGCAACAGCAGAATGTATTGCATACCTAGTTTTATAATATATCTAGTAATAGTGATAGTGATGATAGTAATGATAGTGATACATAGGCAGAATTACATTACACACCCACACATGCCAGCAACTATGTTGGTTCCACATTATAGGAGGCAAGCCTATTGCCGTTACGGGACACAATAGAAAATTCATAACCACTCTGTTTTATGCTCTATTGTAATATTGTATACTCCATTGTAATTCTAATGAAAAAAACACCAGTATCTTTTAAAAATATGGTAATGGATTACTATCTCACTTCCGTTAACTAGAAACTCGCTAACGCTATCTATGTCTATTCTATCTATCTATATATTAAAGCATCCTTTAATATTTAAAATCAGGCATTTTCCTCACTATTTTTTTATCTTCTTATCTATCTCTTGAACTTCGCAACGATCTACTCTCTTTGTATATCCTTTTATTTTTATGTATAATGTTTATATTACATTGTGCACAATCCCTATCAATTTTAACAATTTTCTTTCCATCCTAAGGTTGTCTGGAAGAAATTGCTCTTTAGCAATAAGACCGCCTGTTCTACATTTTATTTTAAAAATATGTGTTTAATTTGTTTCTCTTTTTTTTGTGTACAATAAAGAGTATTTGATTTGATTTGATTTGATGAAAACTCCAAGAGCCAGGCTAGATGTTACATACCATTAAATAGAATCTTTGCAGTCCGAGCATAAATAGTAGTGTACTAAAGTGTACTAAATCAAGGAACACTCGTGCCAAATATCGTGAAGGTCGGATAAAAACTGTGGTTGCTAGCCCGGAACACACATACAAACAGACAGACGAAAGCAAAATTGTACAATTTCGAAATGTCAAAACTTCGCTCGCTCTGTCCAAATAGTAATTGTTATTTTAAATAGATTTACAACATTTATTTACAATAAGAATTACAATATACATAATTACATCGACCCTTCCAGGATGAAACGTCGTAAAAGCCATTTTAGCCAAAATCTGTTTTTAACGGTTTCTTTGTCAGAATCACGCGCTCTATCGATCTGTATATTTAAAATCTTTTAATGTTAATAGTTAAATAATGTTATTTAGTTGTTGTAAATAATCTGCATCTTATCTTCGACTTATTTCAGGTTCTTCTGCTTTTTTGCTCTTACTTTTTCCCTTTCCCTTTCCTTTCCCTTTTGTTTTTATTTTTTCAAATAGTGTCACTTTCTCGCTAACTGATGCTTCGTTCATTGTATATTTTATATCTATCTTGTTTAAGTTCTTTTTCTTGAAAGTAGCTGTCCGAATGCTCTTGAATTTTATGTTTTTTGACGTTTCTTTTGTAAAGGTTCTTGCTGCTAAATCGTCCCAGTTGATGAAATCGGTATGTTCCATTACATTTACTCTATACGGCTTAGGTTTCTTTCTTGCAGTCTCAAAGTAGGAAGCCCACTGAGTAGGACTCCATACAATGATTTTTTTTTTACTTCCGACTCTATTGTAACGTGAACAGAATCGGCAGGCATGTATGGAAGTAGATTATTTCAATTGTCTTTTAATTCAAAAATCTCTTCGATAAAACAATATATATGAAGTCTTATACAACTTATTAAAAAAAAGGTTACAGTTGCCAAGTAGAAGAAAATTGTCGAAGAAGCCTTTTACAACTTGTTTTTTTTGTAGTAAAAGCCATGCCATCTCTGGAGAAAACCTAAGTTTTAGTGGTTTATTATAAATTCAACGAATCAGAAAATATACATGAAACAAACTTTACCGTTTTTGTTTTTTGACCGTACTGTAAAATGTCCTTTGGGCTTTTACTACGTTTCATCCTGGAAGGGTCGATATAAAAAAAATATTTACGTTACAAAATATCGTTTAAAATATCCTCATTGCCGACTGAGAAAGTTCCCAGAATGCTGTCTGTGTTGCCACGTCGGATGGCGATACTTATTCTTTGGGCCAGATAATAGCCAGACTTCTGGTCCTGAGAAGCATCGATTAAGCGTTTAGCAATGTCTCTATACGCGGCGGCGAGCACTCGGACCCCATGACCCCAGTGTCTCAACCCCAAACGGCTCAATAGATTAGTTTTATGGTAATTATAGATTATTTGGTTCACCCAGTCGAAAGCTATTAGATAAAAATCACAAAAAAACCTACAGTCGAATTCAGAACCTCCATTTTTCGAATTCGGTTAAAAATTGCAACTGAATTCACTCAGGTGTTTAGAACGCTGGAGTAAACACGTTCGAAAATTAGTTAGCGATTCGTTTCTATAACGATGGTCAAAATGAAAGTTAATCCGCGAAATTTCAAATTGCTTTAAATTGGCTCAATTGGATAAGTAAAGTGGTTATTTGGAGATAACTAATTTGCCACCTGTTAGCTCGAGAAGGACGTGCCTAATTTGAATTAATGTAAACCACAACAACTTACATAAGCCTGCAATAACACATCTGCATTGAGATTCAGAACTATACTACGCTATGAATTCCGTATTGACGCAATAAAATAGACAGACAGAATTATCTTGAAATGGTTTATTTATGTACTTAATTTTTATAATATTGCTTGACATGAAATTCTAACATACAATAGACCAACGCAGTCGTCGTATACGCTATCGCCTTATACGACGGGACAAGGCATTATGCATTTTCCCGATACATAAAAGTCTGCCATGTTTGGTGCGGGGGGGGTCATCGACACGCACACATTCTCAGACGCTCAAACACAATCGGGTGGCACTACGAAACTCACGTCATGACAATAAGAATAACACATTAACATTTTCACAAACAGATACATGTACATTTTATATAATAACACTATAATGACACTACCAAAAGTTACCGCCCACTATTGATGTAACAGTGTCGATACACGTTGGCGATAAATTTGACAAAATCAACTATTGAAATCAGGTTTAAAAAATGATATAAAGGTGGATGTTGTTTATAAAAGTGTGACTTTATTTGCTATTTGTAACTTAGGGTAAGTATTATATCAAACCTATACATCATATAAATCTAAACAACTAAATAAAATCGAAAAGTCTGTATACAGGGTATATCTATAGCAGTATACAGTGGACTATGTATTCAGGCTGTACATTCAAATAGGTCAGTGTGGGAAAGCGTGAAACTATAAGACAAATGAAGATCTTTTCTTAGGAACACCTACTAAAACAATGCATTTTATTAATTTCAGACGTTTCGTAGTAATATTTACTACTTAAGACCTACACAAAAGGGAAAAAAGCTTTTTTCAAAAATAGATTTCTAGAGCTTCGATTCCCGAGCTGAATACTCGTACAAGTTTATTTTTAAATCATAATGCATAATGTCATAATGCAGTTTTCTATTTTTACTACGAGTACAATCGATTACTAAAAACAGATCTTCGTATGTCTTACAGTTTCAGACTTTTCCATGCTGCCCATATGAATAATACACTCTGTATGTATAATAAATACCTACCCCATAAAAATAAACATTTGAATGAACTTTCGTCACTTTCGTTAACACTAGTGATATAGTAGCATCAACTCGATGGAGAATAAAATGAGGGCAAGGGCACTACGAGTAGGTACAACACCGTACAATACAAAACAATACAAGTACAAAACCTTTATTAAAATCAAGATCATAATATACCTACAGACCTAAGTAATTTAAAAAAATATTCAAACCAGTAATTTATATTGCACCTCTTTGCATTTTCAAGGTATTTTATCGATACCTAACTTGGTACATCACTCCGATACAGACACTATAACTGTGTATTTGTTGCCATGGCCAAAGAGAATACAATACTACGTAACAAGAGACGGGACTCCCATAGTGCAAAATAATCTTACAAAATGTCAAATCAGGGATAACGTTATGTAGCCACCCTAACAAATGTTACACATACAGAGTCGCCAACATAAGGAAAGAAAAATAGAGATGTGCCACTTAATATTATTTTATTTATCGATATCGATAAACGCACTTTTTAAAAATAATTTTATACTTTCGCAGACGCTATACTCCATTTTTCAACTAAAGTACTGCGTCATACAAGTTACATGTTAAAAATGAATAAGCGTTCAATTTCCCGGAGGCAGTACATTTAATTAAAAAACGGAGTATAGGCTCAGTTTGGGTTTTAAAATGATAAGTTCATGAAATTAAATATTTATTTAAAAACATTACATGTATATTAAAAATATTTGTAATTTCTTCTTCAATCAATATTCTGCAGCTCGTAGTATTGGTGACTGTGTAACATTATGACCCTTTTTATTTAAAACTCACTTTAGTAGGCTAGAAGGTTTTATATAATCTACAATCTGCTTCGCTTCTATTGTGTAATGATGATCCGGTTATCTGAGCCTCCAATACATCCTTAGTCCATAGCACTCAACAGTCCCTCTTGTTCTCCTTTCTGTAAGTATAAATTAGAGCTCAAGCAACCATTGTCACTTGTCTAAGTATCCTACATTCTAAACTATGGTAAACCTGGTTTCATCTTTTCTTTAGGTAAAAGGAAGGGTTAGGCTTTTCTCTTTAGCATACAATTGAATGAACCAGGGAATGATTTATCTAAGGGCAAGTAAGTTACTATACTCACTTTATACTACACGTAATGGTCAGACGGTGGATCATCGGAGGCCGTCTACACTTTACTGTACAACTCTTTCACTCTACTCAATGGTCGGACGGCCCTGCTGTGGATTCAATCACATCAGAGGAAGCCGTCCGTACTCTACTTTGAGGACGTCTCCTCACTCTCATCTGGCGGTCCTGATGGGGGTCACATACACTCCGTCACAGGAAGCCGCTCACTTTACTTTAGGGACGTCCCCAACACTCTTTAAGGACGTCCCTCATCTCTTTACTTGGCGCCTAGATAAACATAGGACGTCTCAATCCATCCCCAATTAAGTAAGTTACATGAAACCAATACAAAGGATATCAACGTCCCGGCATCTGTCTGGTGTGTCACTCACACTCTCTTTCTTTAGTCTCTTTACAATTATATTAGTCTCAACAGGTTACTCAATTCAGTATCACTTTAACGGGTCAAACTTACTTTCACGGTTGGATGGAGGTTACTTTCCATCCATCCGTACAATATCATGAGAATGAGCTAGAAAGGTTATTGCAATGTGCTGACAAGTAAATTATCAGAGCAATAGCTTTAAATTACAAGTCAACCTACCCCGCAACTTTATCATCAAGCTTCTACCAACTATAACATGCAGCTAAGACACTAAACAGAACTCATTTGATATACTTAGCTTATAGGCCGACAGGAATCAGGTCACCTTTGCATCTTTATAATTACACTTGAACAATTCGCGGCTTCATTGGCTCGCGTCATTGTTGAAAATTGAATTATATTTTTTAGAGGTTAGGTAGGGTTCTCCGTCTTAATTATTTGGATGTAACCGCCCGCATTCCAGCGATTACCTAGTTATGAAGATAAGGTTTTACATCACGTTCGAACACAAAAACACATTTATCAAATGTTTTGAGCGATGTTTTGTCTTTCCATCATTCTTTCATGCTATGTAGTTGTATTTTTGTTATCTTCCGGTGTTATTGTTCTCATCCATAGGAAATCTGGCCATGAAAATCCGTTTTGTGCCGTCCTTTCTTCCAGATTTTAAACTACATATTTCACACTTTCTATACATACTTCATATTCGATTTTAATAAACAATGTATAAAACAGTCTTTTCTAGAGAACGGTCTTACAAAAATTTTAATAAAATTTAGCTATTCTCCCAATTATTGCACTAATAACATTCAAAGAAAAACATTATTATTGAAATTGAAAATAACGATTAGACATCCACAGCGACAGACAGTGACACATGACATTTCATCAAGGAACGAGCGGGACAGATTGAGAAATTGAGTGAGACAAATATTGAGCCATTAAAATTTATCCCCGTTTCATAATAGTTTTTTTTTGTATGTAGTTGCGACAGACTGGCCATGGCAACACCCATGTCACTCGTTTGACTGATTTGCGAATTGTATGAAACGACCCACTCCGTGTTGATAGAAATATCCGAAACAATTAGACTTTGATTATTATAAACAAATAAATTTGTATTATTATTTGATTAAAAATACTTACCTATGGAAAAATACTTACCTTTTAGTAAACTAGATGTGACTGATCTTTTTTTGCATTTTTGTGGGATGACAATAGCCGCGCAACTAGATCTAGTCTAGTGAGTTGTCAAGACGTCTTTGAGACAGACATACATCACGCCTAAGTATATCCCCGAACGGGTAGGCAGAAGTGCATAACACACCCCAATTTGCCAGTAATTTCGTGGGTTATTACGTGGGACCTACAAAATTACGAATGACAATAAGCTACTGCCATTATCAGTCGAAAAACTATAACCAAACAAAACCGTAATTCAAACCAAAATTCAAATAACAAGGAGAGATGTCCTAAATAGAATCTCAGCAGTCCAGGCGATAAAATAAAATAGGAAGACCATGTGTGGACCAAGTGAACTCAAAAATTATAGACCTCTGTTAATCACAAAAAAAAAGTCAAAGTAGTAATTAGTAAGTAGAATTAAATCGTCAAGTAACGAAATCCCGTATGAGGTCTATAATTTTTAAGTTCACTTGGTCCACACATGGTCACGTACTGCCCTTGCCCTCTTTTTATTGTTGTAACAGAATCATTGTATTTACTGGCGAATAAAAAGAGTGGCCGTGAGTTTTTCTTGCCAGGTTCTTTCCTCACAGGCTCTACCTATTGCCTTGCGAATCTGGCGGTAAATGTAAATGTAGAAGCATTTTCTTTTTTTGACGTTCATAAGTGTTACTTTGTGATCTACATGAATATAGATATTTTGATTTTGATTTTACTAAATTACACTACCCAAAAAACTTCATTCCAAAAATATATGTCAAAAATTGTCACAACAACCGACTTCAAACTACCGAAATGGGACCAAATAATTGTCGGGATGGGACCAAAATTCAAATGGGACCACTTGGGAAGTAATAGCATTTAATTTAAAAAAATCTAAATCGGTTCACCTAGGCGAAAGATGTGAACAAACATTAAAAAAAACAGTCAAATTGAGAACTTCCTTCTTTTATGGAAGTCGCAGTCGGTTGAAAAACATTACCATGAAACGTGAAGCCGCAGATTCGTATCTATTAGTTCTAGAAATTAAGTAACTTGGAGTAATATTTTACTCTCACTGTCTTGTTGTCTGCTGAATACACGTCATCATTTTCTCTTCATTGTAATTGTTTTTGAATAGAGACCGGCAATCAAGATGGTTGTCTGATTTCTAATTACTGATTTATATTTAGCTATCTAATAGGTATACTACATGAAACAGTACAAAAGTAAAAGGAACAAGTTAATGAAATGGAACAAAAAAATACCGGTTAAGTGCGTGTCGGGCCACGGATAGAATAGGATTCCGTAGTTATACATAATGGCCTCTATAACTCCTGAACTAATAAAGTAATCTAAACCGTTATAGTTTTCATTGAAAGTTCATTACATGGACTGCAATCATCTCCACTTTATGTACATGGTAAGGTATCCCAAAAAATAATAATTTCATATCTCATATTTATCATATGGGAAGAAAGCTGACGAGCGATGGACAGACGGACAAACGGACGGACATGACGAAAGGATTCCGAGACGTGAACTACGGACCCCTAAAAATGAGCTTGGGTTACAATAAAAAGATTTATAAAATATAAAAGTTATTTCTAAGACACTAATCTACTTGAAGTAATAATAATATTTAGCTCTCACTTTTTTTGGCCAATACGTCATCATGATGTTCATTGTGTTTGGTTATTGAATAGTGGTCGGAACCAAGAAGTCGAAATCTCTAATTGTTGATCAGTCTGGGTTTGCTGATCTTCTTTCTATCTCTACTACAATACTGCCGTGGTATAACTAAATCGCCGTTATGTAACATTTTGACGATTTTTACTTTTTGATGCTATCTTAATCAGAAAAAAAATCTCTATCGATCTGTATTTACAGTATTTTCCTAACTAGAAAAGCTACTGAAATAATAAACGTAAGAAAGCCGTTATATGATTTTATTTTACTTGTGTATTATTCAAAAATGCCGTAAAGTGACTGTGTTAATCTATATAGCCGCTAAAGTTCAATAAAATCAAATATTAACAAAAAAAAACTTAAGATTGTTTCGCTAGATTGCGGTTAACGGATTTTAATTCACTTTAATGTGATTAAAGTACTTTTACTGCTTTATAGTTACTCAAGTTTTTGAATAGAAATTTAAGCTATATTGAGCTATAATGCCGTTAACTGAAAAAGTTAGACATAAATGTATTTAACGATACTTAACGGCTTTATAGTTTAACTTTATTGTAAAAACATTTCGACTTCATTCATCGTTATGCGCCAGTTAGCGATGTTTCACATATTGAGTAAAATCAAAGTGGTAACAACAGTGAGACTATATTGCCGTTATCCGAAATGAATACGCTAACAGGCCGCTATATGATCTCGCGGGGGGTGATGATCGAGGCGGTCGGGGATGATCCTGTGAGTTTTTGCACCGACACACCAACGCCGCACATACGCTGGTTCGCGTGATTCCCGCCAATTTTGGAATTATGGCGAATCGTCAGTATAAGTAAGGTTTTTATTGTTTTAGTTTACCGTATTTTATGTATGTCATAATTATTTTGTACAATTTCTAGTTATATTCACACGAGGTAATTTATACTGGCTATATATATAGCTGGCGAGATGAGGGTGTGTTTGCACACCTCTGCCTACCCCTTCGGGGAAAAAGGCGTGATGCTATGTTATGTTATGTAATTTATATAGCACTACAGAGCAGCTATTTTCTTGTTACAGATCCCAAAGATCAAAAATCATTTTAAAAATGGCTATAAACCCAGATATTGAGCCTGGAACAAATCTAATCTTGGAGACACCGATTGTAACCAACTGTTTAAACTATTTTGATAATATATACACTAGACCTTACTCAATGACCAGCAGCGTCTTTGCAACATTTTGTGCGAACACCTACGAACAACTGTCATCATTTAAGTATAGATATAAATAATTTAAAACAGGCTTTGTCAACAGCATGTATTCAACCCAGTCCGACTTTACAGCTATTTGAGTCAAATACTCCTGCGGAAGCAAATTTGATGTGTGATGAATTAATGCCGCCAAGAACTCCATGCAGTTATAAGGTTTCCAATACAGTATGCCGTGATTCGCCTGCCGCCGACCAACTTGATTTTGTTTCCGATGACTCCGTACGAGACAAAGATTACTGTCCATCTAATGATTCATTCGGTATTTCATCAGAAGAAGAACGTCTGTACCGCCTGTCTTACTCCACAGGAATCGTGCCGGAGGTCTGGAAGGAGGCGAACGTACAACCGATCCCCAAGAAAGGGGATCGGTCTGATCCAGGCAACTATCGACCCATAGCTGTCACCTTAGTCATCTGCAAGGTGTTTGAGCTGATCATCAACAAGCAGCTCATGCGATACCTCGAAGATCGCTAATTAATGATCGGCAATACGGCTTCAGGCCAAAACGATCAACGGGTGATTTTCTGGCATTCGTAACGCATGTATGGGGTGAGGCTATGGAAAGGCACGGCGAGTCCTTGGCGATTAGCCTGGATATCACCAAAGCCTTCGATATAGTCTGGCATGCTTCGCTCCTTTCCAAGCTTCGGCATATGGTCTACCTCCTCAACTGTACAGCTGGATGACCAGCTTTCTGAACGAACGCCGAATGCAGGTCCTCTGCGATGGCCAGGCTTCTCGCTTTTTGCAAGTGAATGCCGGGGTGCCGCAGGGGACCGCGCTGTCACCAACACTCTTCCTTCTGCATTTCAATGATATGCTATCCCTCGGGAACATTCATTGCTATGCAGATGACAGCACATTGCACGGGAGCTACTGGGCTCGACCGGCGGCGAGGCGGTCGGAGATTGAGGAGGATAGACAACAACTCGTGGCTGATCTCGACTGGAACCTCGACTGTATCTCTTAATGGGGTACCGAGAACCTGGTCGAGTTCAATGCCCGCAAAACACAGGCGTGTGCATTTACAGCGAAGAAATCCCCTTTCCTTCCCCTACCCTCTCTTCAGAATGCATTATTACCAATGAAGGACAACCTTGACATCCTTGGCATAGACGTTCGTCGAGAGCTCAATAATAAAAACTACATCGAAAGATGTATAGGGCTAGCTTCGCGGAAACTAGGAATACTGAATAAGGTAAAGCGATTCTTTACACCGCACCAGAGGTGTCTGCTGTACAAGACGCAAATTAGACCCTGCGTCGAATACTGCTCTCACCTCTGGGACGGCTCCACGAAGTATTTGCTGGACGCTCTCGACGCTATGCAGCGACGGGCTATCCGTATTATAGATTGTCCGGAGGTAACGGGAAGCATTGAGCCGCTAGCTCAGCGCCAAACAATAGCTTCATTGGCCGCATTCAACCGTATTTACCACGGCGAGTGTTCTCAAGAGCTCTTCAATCTGATCCCACCATCTTCCTTCCGATCCCGAACAACGCGTGCCGGGAAGAGATTACCCCCACACAGTGGATAGCATGTTCGCGAGAACCGAACGTTTTAAACGTTCGTTTCTCTGCCGAACGATATTGGACTGGAACGCCCTGCCTGTGTACGTGTTTCCTCCCACATATAACCCTGGGTTCTTTAACCGGAGCGTGAAGAGGCACATCAGTAGGTCGTCAAGTTGAGGGCCACTCTTTATAGTAATGTGCGCTGTGAGAGTGGCCCACAATTGCTAGACGTCGTCACGACTTACCACCAGGCGGGCAGCGTCAATTTGGCGAACCCAATTTAAAAAAATATATTAAAGTTTTATAATGTAAATTACTAACATTTGAATATTTGAATGGTCCTATTATGCTAGTTTTAAGTAAACATTATAATTATGCTCATTTTTATACCACTAAGTGGTAATTTTAAACGTGTAAAGACTGACTTTGGTCAATAAAACAACGATTTTAATAAAAAAAAATGTTTTATTTTTATTCCTAACTACGGTTTCATAAATTTGCTCACTTATCATCTCGGCATTGTGTCACTATAGTGCCGTTAAGATTTAGGGTTCTTTTACTTAACTGCGTTTAAGTTTAACAATGCTTCAAGTTTCTTAATAATATGCCTAGGATAATATACATAAAAGCGGTAAAATGACATTAGCTGCATTTAAGTCTAACATATAGCAAGTTCACAGCTCTTTTTATTTTGCTAAAACGACTCAATGTGTTGTAATGGCGTTTTAGTCAATTACTATTGTAGTTTTTTAAAGAATATTATTGGACATTGTTATTTCTTATTAGTTTTACACTAAAATGCCGTTACGCTATGCATAGCGGCGTTTTAGCTTATACCCTCTGACCTCTTTGTACTAGAGATGTTAAACTAAAACGCATAAAACGTTTTTTATACAAAAAATTATTCTAAGTACTAAAATTCATAGATAGCATTTAAAAGTACTCCAATTTACCTATCTTTTGATATTTTTAATTCTTAGTTATGATTTGTCATTAATGAGTTACATAAATTTAAAGATTTTTTCACGTTTTTCGCGCTTATTTAAAAAAGTGGTTTCGGTAGATAACGGCATCCTAGTTATACCATGGCAGAATAAAACATTAGAAATTATGGCCATTCTGACAAAGAAAAAAAGTTGCGTGGTAGTTACCATGAAATTGTTTTTTTACTTACATATGATAATTTATTTACAATAAGAATTACAATACTTATACACTACAAAATATCGTTTAAAATATTCTCCGTGTCATAGGGGACTGGGAAGGTTCCCAGAATGCTGGCTGTGTTGCCACGTTGGATGGCGATATTTATTCTTTGGGCCAGAAAATAGCCGCGTTTAGCAATGTCTCAATAAAGTGGTTTTGGGTTCCGACCTCAAATGGAAAAACCGGAATCCATAAGGGCCACTATTCCTGCGATGCTCAGCTTATCGTAAATAAACTACACGTACAATATGGCGTTAATTTTTAGTAAGTAGGTCAATGACGGTTTTATAATTACATTAAAATACATATAATTACATACATACAATATCATTGAAGTAGGTACCTATATGTTTGCTGTCAGTCTGCCTGTCAGTCTGTCGGTCAAGACCTTTTTTCTCACAAACGCATGGGGGGGGGTTTATGAAGCTGAAATACATATCAAAAATAAAGCTAGCATTCAGATCTCGGCAGTTGCTGATTTGCATGCGATACTTTCCGACACAAGCGACTGTGGTGCGGTATGCTGCCGGGTAACAAGGCCTTCGCGCGGATATCAGTGACAATGGGTCGCGGCTACAGGGTCACGGCTGCCGGGCAGCTACTGTCAAGATCCGAATGATACCTTTAGGCCTACAGCTGTGAGCTGTGACAAAATCAAACTTCTAGGTCATAGCAATCAAAAGACACAGCCTGCAATTTTGCCTGAAATTTTCTGCAAATTTTCGACACACGCAAGGGAAGTAATACTCTTAGCAACGTCTTATAGCACATTATAAAAGAAAAATTATGAAAAGCATTTTTTTAGGTTTGTACGGAACCCTCGGTACGCGAGTCCACTCACACTTGACCGGTTTTTACACACTTAATACTCTTGGATTTTCATATGGTTTTTATAGATACCTAGCCTAAGCTCAGCTTGGGTTCAGATTCAAAAACCAATAAAATCAAAAATTGACACGGCAACCGACTTCAAACTACCGAAATGGGACCAAATAGTTGGAATGGGACCAAATAGTTGGAATTCACTTGCGAAGTAGTAGATTCTAATTAAAAAAAAAATCAAAATCGGTTCAGCCAGTCCAAAGGTATGAGGTAACAAACTTAAACCATTTTTTATACTTATATATAATCCGCTTTAAAGTGATTACTGGCACGGGATTTTTCTTATAAAACACTAACTCACTGTCGCCATTTAATAATTTTACGATGCAATTTTGTAAACATCGTTCTAGTCTGTTTATTGCAGCAGATTTTTGCGGTTTTTATCTTCGATACTTCAATGATTATACAGGTTATTAAGTCTGTTTTACGCTTGATAAACTCTTTAAATCATACTTTACATTTAATTTTATACTTTGCCCGCATGATACAATTTTTCGTTCCCGGGTCCCGTGGGAACACATCACCGGGATAAAAAGTAGCTTATGTTACTCAGGGATAATGTAGCTACATACCAATTAAAAAAATTTCAATATCGGATCAGTAGTTTTGGAGCCTATTCGCTTCAAACAAATATTCAAATATATACTTATAATAAATCTGTCTGTTTGTCTTTCTGTCTGTCTGTCTGTTTGGTTAGGCATCACGCAAAAACTACCGTTTCGATTACGATGAAACTTGGTATAATTATTCTTTAATATCCTGGGCACCACGCTGGGTACTTTTTATCCCGGAAAAGTATATACTTACAATAAAAAACAAACTTAATAATATACGAGTAATAATAAGTTTGTCGTAGGTTACGTCATCCGCAGTGGAGTTCACTAAAGCCTAGTTCGCACTGCTTTAGTAATTTAGTAGAGTAGCGTGTAATTTAGTGGCTAAATATGTCCTAATGCGAACTAGGCTTAAGGGGCGCTGCACACGGCTAAGATACTACGAGTATAATATTTTATCTTAAGATACAATATCGCTCAACAGCTATACATAATAAATCAGTAACTGGTGATCAAGAAAGGTATAACACGCAGGCGGAGCTGCGGGCAACAGCTAGTCTATAATATTATTAGTCAGTAGTAAGCGGACGCCTGTAGCTTCGTCCGTGGCTTCGCATGTCGCCCGCTTGAACAAATTAAATACACAAGTCGCAGGTGTCTGACTATAGCCAATAATTATTAGTCAACTATAAGTAGATATATAATTATGTGACCATACACCACAATTTTTTAACTACTGCGATAATTTTAAGGTTAAGTACAACCAAGTCATCAAAGAATCAAAGAATCGCATGATGAATGTAAAAAATTTACAATTTTATGTCAAGCAATATTATAAAAGTACTAAATTACGAGTAAGTACATAAATAAACATAGCCAAATGATTATTTCGCTGGTTCGGTAAGTTGGTTCTCCTGAGAAGATACCAACAGGAAACTCTGGTAGAATATCCATTTTCTTTTTTAATCATACCTATCACGGTACCTACCTAATCTTTTCTTTGTAAGATTTGAATTGTTAAAGATATTACCCGACTTGGGTTTTTGCGGAGCGCGTGGCTAGTTGCCTTTTAATCCCAGTAATATATTTAAATCCCAAGCCCAAACGCTAAATTGCAATATCGAACAATGTTTCCTTGTCCCGCACCGCGAACTAGTTCAGAGTAACTAGTTCTTCTGTGCGGGAAAAACCTTGACATTGGCGAAATCATCGATGATCATCAATGGAGCCACGTTTTTAAAAAAGAACAAGAAGAAAGATATTACTATTTTAAAAACCTTAAATGTCCTGCAAATTTTTGAGACACCATATTACTAAACATACACTATAATACTATATTAATAGACCTTTTATTTTATCTTACAGTACCTTGATAATGGGCTTAGGGGGCTACTCACATACTAAGAATCTCACACATTGGTGAGTGGACAACGGCCTGCAATTCATAATGGTAAATTCACTCACTTGCTGAGCAGGAAGGAGTATGTGAGAAAACTACTCACACATTTTGATGTGGTTGTCCACATGTCCACTCACCAATGTGTGAGATTCTTAGTATGTGAGTAGCCCCCTAAGCCGATAATGTAGTGTTATTCTAAAGCAGGTTACTTTCATATATCCAAACATTATAATGCAAATTTAAATAATGTAATCTACAGTATAATGCAATACAAAACCGGCAATCATTTCAATTTAATCAGATAATATCTGAGCCCCTCGTACAGCATTATCTAATTTTAATTTCTTTTTATTCTTAGACGAATAGTAAAGGTGAACGCACACTTACTCGAGCCGAACGCGTCGAACGAATCGAAGTTAAGGAGGCCTCACCGGAAGAATTGACCACCCCGAAACCGCGTCGAAGATATCATTTCTATTTCCTTTACGCCTGTCGCACTGTTATTACATATACATGTTATACGCCCGTTGCTCTGTCGTAGTGTCGTACCCGTACGCAACTGATAGAATGCAAGCGCATCGGTCTAATCGACCGCATAAGCCGCGCCGAAGCTGGATATAGGATAGGATTTCTGGGGTTCTTCCAGATTCGGACGATTCGACGCGGGAAAGTGTGCGAGGTTTCATGAGATTTCATTATAAAGAATTCTAAAATTAGTTTCATTCAACTCGTTCGACGCGTTCGGCTCTGATAAGTGTGCCTTCACCTTAAGTGTAACCAAATGAAAGGTTTAATAAAATTGTCTTTGGTTTCATGTACACTAAGGTCGTTTGTACCATTAAGTAAACTGTAGTTAATATTGTAACTAGGTATGTAATGCATGCTGCTAATCGCAAATGTTGAGCGGGGCAAATGTTTTTATTACATACTAATAGCTGATCGCCGCAGCTCCGCCCGCGTGATTTAGTTTATCGTTCCTGGTTCCCGTGGGAACACATTACCGGGATAAAAAGTAGCCTATGTTACTCAGGGTGAATGAAGCTATCCAATGGTGAAAGAATTTTTGAAGTTAATACTATCAGGCGTTACTTTTCGGAAGTCCATAGTTAAATAAAATAAATCTAACTACCTACTAGAATTTTTGAAATCGGCAAAGTAGTTTTTGAGTTTATTCATTAAAAACATACAAATCTTTCCTCTTTATAATAGTAGCATAGATCAGAATAAGAAACGAACACTTAAATTATTCAATCGAATCAAAAAAAAAATATTTACATTGTTGACGCACGTGTTTCCATGGCAACCATTTGGGCCTGGGCGTGGATACTCTCTCACTGGAGACCATGCTACGAGCCATGGTGTCTAGCGAGAGCCAGTGGAACGCGGCCGTTTCCTTCTGCGAGCAGGTTATGCTCGGCGAGGGAGCGTATCCTCCCCGCTGAGTTCCGAAGTCTGCGGCGAGGGCGCCGCATACGTGACTACGCCCAGGAACATCGACCTCCATGATCGGGGCCTGAGGACGATGGATTAGCAACCCACCGTCCTTACAGAAGCAGGCTAGAAGGGCTGCGTGATGTGGGGCTTCCACCCCATGCACGCCTTCACTCACCGACGCGGGATAAAACCCGACCCTAAAGATGCGGGGTAACACCCGACCACCGCGCAGTGGCCACACAAGTGGCCAAGGTCCGCCGGGTGCCACTGGGAATTCTCTCAGTGTCTACCGAAGGCACTCGGCAATGGACGTAGATGCGGCCGCAGCCACAAGCCGCGGATTAAAAAAAAATTAAAAAATGGCAACCATTTAATCATCTGGTTTCTCGGTGATATCCAGGACATTTTCGGTGATTATTCCTCCGTGGTCAGCTCTATTCTCATGATTTCAGAGATATGCACTCCCGGGTATGATGTCGATCAGCATGCCAAATTTGTTTAAAATTGGTCGAGCCGTTTCGGAGGAGTTGGCACACAAACGATTTACACTGGTCGCCTAAGATTGAGCTCCGCTTCGCTCCGCTCAATAATACAAAAGTACCTTGCACTATTTAAATTACCTTATTAAATGATTTTAAAAATGAAAGAGGTACCCAATTTTACCATTTTTTTTTTGTTTGTTTTCTCATATCTTTTGACTATGTAGGTGAATCAATTTTGAAATTTTTGTGGGCGTCGTAATCTCTGACCTCCCACTTTAAGAAGTAACGAAGAGATTGTGGATATGTTGACTAAATTTAATTTAATCTACCTTATAACCCAATAGTATAAATTAATTTGATAGTTTACCTATAAGGCATGATTTGCTTATAATGCTTTTTAATGATTCACAAATAGATATAGATGAATATGTGGATAACTACCTATACTGTGTAGTTTGCCGTCCTTTTCAACAAAAAATACCATCAAAATAAACTGTATTTCCTCATTAAGTTTGGGTATGGTTCAACAAAGCATTTGACAGAGATTTGTTAGTAGAAAGTCTAAACCATATTATAAAATTTTGCATGGTATGTCGAAATCACGTTCGTTATAAACTTTTTGCAACTCAATTTGCCTGTTACTGTATATAGTAAATCCGACTTTGAACAGCAGATTAGTTAGGACCATGGTGCAATCAGCCCCAAAATTGAAAATGCGTAATACATTACTTTACATAACTTATTGTAGCAGAAGTGTAACGAACAGATTTCAATTTGTTTTTTATAAGAAACTCACAATAATACGTTAGTAAATGAAGAAAATAGTATGTCAAAATAGTTTATATTTGAGCTTTCATTGCTTTGTTGATCTCAAGAATGATATGCAATTTTATTTGAGTGATTTCAATTGACCATTATAATATTATAATATTTATAGCTAGGTACATATTTTATTAGTCACTGAACTCTTTCACGATCTACTCTCTTCGTATATTTTATCAATTTATTATATTATTAATACATTGTACACAACCCCTATCAACTCCCTCCATTTTCTTTCCTCCCTAAGGTTGCCTGGAAGAGATTGCTCTTTAGCAATAAGGCTGCCTATTGTACATTATTGTTAAGGCATGTGTAACATATCTGTCTCTTTTGTGTGCAATTAAGAGTATTTATTTTACCTTATCATTATTGAGCGGAGCGAAGCGAAGCTCTATCTTTGACGACAAGTGTAAATCGTTTGTGTGCCAACTCCTCCGAAACGGCTCGACCGATTTTGACCAAATTTGGCATGCTGGTCGACATCATACCCGGGAGTGCATATCTCTGAAATCATGAAAATAGAGGATAAAAAAAATTAAAAAAATTTGCTCCGCTCAACATTTGCAATTAGTTAGCATGCATTGCATACCTAGTCTATGTAATATAATGGGTATTGTATAAAACCGGACAAGTGTGTGTCTGACCATGCATAGACTCTATAACATACACTTACATACAGAACTTGCACTCCGACGTTAATTAAAGCACATTCTTTTGTTTACAGAGAACATAATTCAAACGTTACAGGAAAGTACCAGCATAATTTGACCAATAATTATGACGTTAATGCCTCAATATCAACTCTATGATCAATGCCGTGTCACAAACAAGAGACAACCCTTACTGACTTATAACTTCAAGTTGTAGCTGACGTCACATATTTTTAGGGATTGTTAGGCAAGAGACATAGGCCTGCTACGAGTATAACTCCAGTACTAATAACACCTATCTGATCTTTGACAGTTCTTCAAAGTTCACATTACAATGACTACCATCATAATTTTTTTAGACTTTTGAGCCAGCAGTTTATCTTTTAGGAGAGATGGACGCTCTGTTTTAATAAAAAAAAAGACGTGTGGCACTCGGAGACTGCCGCGGTTAAGCTATTGCATAGTTGCAAAAAAAAAGAAAAAAAATAAATAATAGTTCTTGAAAATGGAACATTGTGTTGGGATCGGTCTATTATCACTGATAGGACTATTATAGCCAACAAACCAGATATAGTGATAATAGATCGATTAAAACGCCTTGCAATAATTGTCGATATCACTGTGCCACATGACAAGAATCTCGTGAAAGCAGAAAAAGATAAACAAATTAAATATTTGGACTTGCTCACGAGATTGTCGACATGTGGGATGTGGATTCGGCGATTATTGTTCCAATAGTCGTATCTGCTCATGGTTTAATAGCCAAGAGCCTCGACCACCACCTACCGAGGCTCGCGTTAGGCAGCTGGGTCAAGGGCTTGATGCAGAAGGCGGTTCGGTTGGATACGGCCCGTATTGTGCGGAAGTTCCTATCTCTGGAGCCCTAACCACCGGTAGCTTGGTCACTGTACTCGATACCGGTGGGTCACTATTTTTTATATTTTTAAATATATTTGTTTTTTTATAAATTTATTTAAATAAATAGTAAATATGTAATAAAATGTAATAAAGGGAATAATAGTAATAAAATAAATATATAATAATAATAATTATTATTAGAATTATTATTATTTAATTATTATTATTATAAAATTAGCACCAAAAAAAATAAATTACAATATAAAACGATATGAAAGACGTCAACCTGTCAGCCGTGTTTTTTTTGTGTTAGGGTGTTAGGTTATTTTTGTAACGGAATTTCTGGATTCGGTCTCCACGCTCGAGGCCCGCGATAGAAGCTATTCAATAGCTTAAAAAATAGGTATTTATGTTGATAATCGGAAACGGATTCTAATCAACAAATTGTGTTAGTGTCTCCTCAATGTTTTACTTACCTAATAAACGCGAGAAAATAAATCATACCTACTTTACCTACTTACCCCAAAAAAAATATTTATCTCTTTGTCAGCGTGATAAATAATACATAAGAGAAAAGCCGAGGACAGACGGACATGAGGAAACTATAAGGGTCCCAAGACTTAAACAATGGAACCCTAAAAATCGGGGCTTGTAGAGATTCTAGTTAAATGTAACATCGATCCAGGCTGTTATAAGTTTGGATTCAATATCATCTCAGCCCATTTGGCCCCTACTGCTGGGCAAAGGCCTCTCCCAAAGTCGGGGTAATTTAGCATACCTACATAATTATTATACCACGCTAGCCAGACGGGTTGGTATAAGTGTCGAGTTTTCCTTCTTTAAGTATAAGTTTGGATTACAGAACAGAGTGGTTATTAGATTTATTGTATATCGTGCCTAATAACGACAACAGGCTTGCCCTTTATACCGTGGGTCTGACAAATTGGACTGGGCCTAATAATATGTAAGTATTCTATCTTCCGTGATTATGATTACAGATGTGATTCACTGCGGTGTGGTTTGAGTGAAATAATAAATCCATTAAGAACACCAAATCATGCTTCTCAAGTGTTTTTATGGCCACCATTAATGTTGTTTTGTACGTACCTATTGTTCAACTTCTTTTACTTTTATTCACTGACCGGTTTTACCTAACGGCATCATCAGTGATTCATCATCCACCGATACTTCGATATTATTCCGTGGAGTGACTGCTAACTGACTTACACAACCCTAGGACGATATCATAGTCAATTCTGTAGTTAGACCAGTCATATTTTGTTTTAGCGCTCCAAATACTTGTAACGATTGACATAGATGTTCGTATGACAAGGGGGACAAAATGACACGTACGGCTAAACATTAGCCAAGAGCCCCTCATCAGTGAATTACGGAATTGAAATAAACATACATATATCACACATATATCCCGAAGGGGTAGGCAGAGGTGCATTACACACCCACTTTTTGCCAGCAATATTTCGGTCCAACGTAACAGAGGGCAAGCCTATACCATAACCGGGTTTTATAATTGAGCGAAGCGAGCCGAAGGCGAGCGGAGCTCTCAACGGGTGACTCAAATTATTTTTCAAACGATTTGTGTTAAATTGTTTCTCGGCGAATACTCGGCCGATTTCGGATTTTCTTGCACTCATCAATAGCTTACAGAATTACCGAGGTTATTACGATGCCAGAATTTTGAATTTAAACTCGCTTCGCTCAAATATATGCTGCAGCGTAACGGTACGTTTCGCGACTGCGGCGACCTAGTATAAGAGTCTATGTCCAAAATGGCCGAATGAGTTTAATAATAAAGAGAGCAGAGTTAAGTATAACATAGAAAAAAAATTGAGACCACGTTGCCTTGTGATGAAATGTTGATTAAAGGCAACTACATCTTACGTGCCAGCCGCTATGGCACAGCCAATTAAAGTCCTGGTCGTCTTGGACTTTAACGTGAACTAAAATAAAACATAACCCCTTCCTGGCAGTCGGGTAAAAATATAGGTAGGTAAGTATAACCTAAGTATGTGTTTTTGTTCAGTATGGCAAGTTCCACTAAGTACCATCAATCGACAGTATACATAGTAGAAAGGAAGTAATCAAATACCACTATGCCACAAGACATTTAATCATCATAATCATTAGACAAACAGTTTAAGGTAAACCATTGGTTAACACATGCTAACCGGAATATGGAACGTTTGCCTCTCGAAGATCTTCACACGAGATTCAATAAGTTTATGTTACATGCAAATCTAAGGAAAGTCATACATGCCTGATTTCACGAATGGTAGGAAGCGTAGGTATAAGTTACATAATTTCACTATACGTGAAAAGAGGCTTAAGTTTTTGGAAATAGGGTAAGATCAAGTTTACCCATAGACCAACGCGGTCGTCGTATACGCTGTCGCCGTATACGACGGGACAAGGCATTATGCAATTTCCCGATACATAAAAGTCTGCCATGTTTGGTGCGGGGGGGTCATCGACACGCACACATTCTCAGACGCTCAAACCCAATCGGGTGCCACTACGAAACTCAACATGACAATAAGAATAACACATTAACATTTTCACAAACACATACATTTTGTATCGTACACTATAATGACAAGACAAAAAGTTACCGCCCACTTTTGATGTAACAGTGTCGATACACGATATCGATAAATTTGATAAATCGACTAGGAAAATCAGGTTTCAAGAATGTCACAAACGTGGATGTCGTTTATGAAAACAAGACTTTTTAATATTAATAAACATATAAATAAGTATTATTTTGTAAAATTACAATATTTACAAAGTTCGTGGAACGATTCATTGACGTCGTCACTGACTGAATACTTCCCAGAATGCTGGCAGCAATGGCCACCCTGGAAAGTAACATTCAAGAAGTAAGACCAAAAATATTAACAACTGTGGGTTCCTACTGCAGAACTTTCTGCAACCACCAGTAAAATTCATAACCTTGGTTGTATCCAAAACTTTTGTAGGATCATTTTGGTTTGTGCAAATATTATAAGTTCGAATATCACAAACACCGCTCGCCACTGTACCCGTTGCTATTCAGGAAGACATTTCCCTGGATATCTCTAGCTAAAAAAATGAGTAAGATTGGATTTCGGTGTGGGTTTTGACCAGTTTCAACATTTTGTACGATATAATATAAAAACTGAAGACTGTGATTGAAGGAGAAAAAGTGGACCAAGTGAAATAGTTTGTGCACTTTGGGTCCAAGTTTACAAGGGGTAAAGGGTATTATGACGATGATATTAAACGAAGAGTTATGGCAGGGAATCAAGTGATTGGGTAACTGCATAACTGTATGAACAGCCAGAAGGTCCGGTCAGAAGGCCCGGTTGGCTGTGCGTAGAGGAGTGCTTGTCCCTACACTTTTGTACGGTAGTGAATAATGGGTGTGTCAGAAGAAGCATGAAAGTAAAATAAATGCAGTGTGGAGTGAAAATGAGAAGTTAGAAAAGTATGGCTAAAGTGAGGAACAGCCGCGTGATACGGGAACTATGCGGTGTGTAGTGATCTAGATAAAGGGATGCTTAGATGGTTCGGGCACGTAGAAAAGATGGATGAAAGGAGGTTGATGAAACAGGTCAGTACATATGGCGGGTGTTGATGGACAGGCTGGTAAGTAGAATACCATAGTCCAATGGAAAAGAGACCTAACTGTAAGTTTGAAATATAAAAATAGCGGGCTTAGTTTATGAGGCCTAGGTCCGTATTGCTAATGTGTATTAACAAAATGTTCACGCCGGCAAAGTCGCCCTAGATAAAAAAGACACAATTATTAATAGGTATTAAACTGAATGATATAAAAGTAACATTATGGGTATTTACGTTATTCTCAGATCAGAAAAAATACCTTTAATTAGCTTTGTAGGTAGGTACTAATAACCTTTCTTGAGAACCACTTCATCCATTGGTAAAAACCGCATAAAAATCCGTTGCGTAGTTTTAAAGATCTATGCATAGGCATAGGTACATACGGCAAGAAGCGACTTGTTTTATACTATGTTAAGATTAGAATAATTATTATATTGAACCTCTTTGCATTTGCAATTTTTTATCGATATCTAAGTTGGTACATCGTGTTGTCATGGCGACATAATTATAACAAAGTAATTGTCAGGATTACTGTTAGCATGGCATCGGATGAGTTTGTCGATAACCAATGATATCGCAGAAAATTCCGAACGCGTGACTCAATTAACACATTTTTTTAAATTTCCTGCGATATTATTGGATAACGACAAACTCTTCCGAGCGCCATGGTAAGGGAGAGTGACAACAATCATGTCAGTCGTTCGACCGATCAGCGGACTTTAGACACCATGTTGATAGAAACATCCAAATATAATACTGTGATTATTGCAAATAAATAGGTTTATAAAGAAATTAATAATATAATTTGATTAAATATTAGATGGAAATTAAAGGTAAAAACATCTTCTTGTAAACTTGATGTAGCAGATCGCTTTTACAGCAAAAAAACTGAACATTTTAGTGCAATGTCATATCAGCCGCGTAATTAGATTTAGTCTAGTGAGTGTTCAAGACGCTAAGTTGTTTTATTCCTAACTTATGACCCATAGGCCATAATCATGTGAGCGAGGGCAACGCCTGTTATGTCGGCGGTGTGAGTATACCTAAGCAAATTAATAAGAGTTATGTTATGACAGTTATGTTGAAGTGAAGTATTTTATTTTTGAACGTGAAATAAAATTTGAATACGGACATAGTTTTTAAAATGCGTCATCTGTTTATAATATTGTGAACTAAGTTGCTTTTCATCAACCTTAACAATGCAAATAGTTGTTTGTAAAGTGTATAGATGGCACAAGTTAGAGTTTATGATTGAGTTGTAATAAAAAATTGTTTCAATAACAGAAATTTTAAAACTTTGGTAAACCGAGATAGGTCCTACTGGTAACCGGCTGTGTTAATACATTGCAAAGGCCTGTCTTAGGATGGGTGAGCATTTCTTAAGACAAAGTGAGACCCCTCCGTGTTTCAGACAGCACGTTTAGCCGTTGGTCCCGGTTTTTATACAAACATCTATGCCAGTCGTTAGGGGTAGTTGGAGCCCTAAACCAAAAATCCGAACGGTCTAACTACATAACTTCAATATCACCGGTGGGAAAAGGCTCAGTGGATGAAGATAATAATTTATATTCATTCCTTACCTACCTTTTTATCGAGAACCGCAATGCCTTTCTGTCCAGGCATGAAGATAAACTTCTTAGTAAATGATTTACAATTTTGTGGCGTGCAAATAAAAAGAAAAATATTGTGTTCTTAAAAAAATATTTAATCAGTATCAGTATTGAATGATATAAAAGTAACATTATGGGTATTTACGTTATTCTCAGATCAGAAAAAATACCTTTAATTAGCTTTGTAGGTAGGTACTAATAACCTTTCTTGAGAACCACTTCATCCATTGGTGAAAACCGTATAACAATTCGTTGCGTAGTTTTAAAGGTCTATGCATAGGCATAGGTACATACGGCAAGAAGCGACTTGTTTTATACTATATTAAGATTACAATAATTATTATATTGAACCTCTTTGCATTTGCAATTTTTTATCGATATCTAAGTTGGTACATCGTGTTGTCATGGCGACATAATTATAACAAAGTAATTGTCAGGATTACTGTTAGCATGGCATCGGATGAGTTTGTCGATAACCAATGATATCGCAGAAAATTCCGAACGCGTGACTCAATTAACACATTTTTTTAAATTTCCTGCGATATTATTGGATAACGACAAACTCTTCCGAGCGCCATGGTAAGGGAGAGTGACAACAATCATGTCAGTCGTTCGACCGATCAGCGGACTTTGGACACCATGTTGATAGAAACATCCAAATATAATACTGTGATTATTGCAAATAAATAGGTTTATAAAGGCTGTGTTAACACATTGCAAAGGCCTGTCTTAGGATGGGTGAGCATTTCTTAAAACATCGTGAGACCCCTCCGTGTTTCAGAGAGCGCGTTTAGCCGTTGGTCCCGGTTGTTATACAAACATCTATGCCAGTCGTTAGGGGTAGTTGAGCCCTAAACCAAAAATCCGAACGGTCTAACTACATAACTTCAATATCGCCGGTGGGAAAAGGCTCAGTGGATGAAGATAATAATTTATATTCATTCATTACCTACCTTTTTATCGAGAACCGCAATGCCTTTCTGTCCAGGCATGAAGATAAACCTCTTAGTAAATGATTTACAATTTTGTAGCGTGCAAATAAAAAGAAAAATATTGTGTTCTTAAAAAAATATTTAATCAGTATGTTTCAAAATTCCAAAAACTTAATTTCTTTGGTTTCTATGTTTACTAAAACGCCATCTGTAAAAATGTGTAGAACTAAGTCGCTTTTGACGTGCATCTTTACGAGAATGTAAATACTTTTACGTGTAGTATACAGATGGCGCTAAAATATATTTTGCTAATAGATTCATTATGGCACTTTCTAAGTCTGGTATGGGCAAAATCACCGGCCACGTGAGGATTCGATCAAGCATTTGCATAAAGTACTTAAATTTGTTTTCTATTTACAAGTGTACATATACCTACGTATTATCTTATATACTTATATCACTTATTATTCGTTATCCTAGTTTTAACTCTGCCAATTTTCAGACTAGATGGCGCTTATAGCAATTATATTTGAATGGATGTAAAATTGGTGGTTTAGAAATCATGTACAATTTTTGCTTCAAGTCCGACTTCAGGCCGGCCGTGTCCAAGGGTCTGCTGCATGTTGCCACCAGCTTCTAACCTGGTATTCTTCTCAACCTTCCAAACGCCGTCACCGCTTACAGTGAGCTAAAATTAAATTTTTCAATATAAGTTTTCACGAGTGTATTATGGAAAAAAATCTTATTGCAAATTCCTATGGTAACCTGTCAATTAGAAAAAATGGTATCAATTTGTGATAAAGTAACATAATATATTCGTCTCGTTCTGTCGAAATCTGGAAGCGGAAATCCAGACTTAGATATTTATGTTTGCTATTATTTATACCTACTAATTGGACATTTTTAACCGACTTCCAAAAAAGGGACAGGTTCTCAATTCTTATGTATCTTATTTTTTTATGTTTGTTACCTATCTTGGAACTGGATGAACAGATTTTGGATTTTTTTTATTTAATTTAAACCTACTAGATACTTCCCAAGTGATATATACCATTTCAATATGTTACCATTTCGGTAATTTGAAATCGAACCAAGTTCACCATCGGTGGAAAGGTTTAAATAAATAATATTTAATAGACCAAAATGCATAATTATACTCACTCCAGTTCTTCCTCCAATTTGTTTATTCAAATCAGCACTTAGTTTAGCATTGTCATTAGGGCTAGTCCAGCCCAATTTAGCGCCCAATGATGAACTGTCACCGTTGGCACCAAGCACCCTGGAGCCGTAAGCCGTACCTTCTAAGTGGCCTCTCTGGTCTTTGAAGATATCCTGTTTGTACCCACCTTGACCCTGTTAAATAAATGAAACGTATTATAAGTTAAGCATTAAGGGACGGTCAAACTCATCCTTCACATGCGATGTACACCACGCAATCTGAACAGGATCTGGCCTATACAATTTGTATGGTAACGAACACACTGGTCATTCACCACGCTCTGTCTTGCTTGGCGTGTTCCCATGCTGTTCCACGCGTACGACGCCGACGCTGTCACACACGTTTAAAGTGTCACACACAGCGCGTAGATAACGTAAACGTCGGACGTCGTAAGACGTAGGACCAGTGTGTCGCTGTTTCCCACGTCGCGTGGCATACGTCGTATGTGAATTACCAGTGTGTTTTAAGCTTTATTATGGCATTACTTCCGATTAAAATACACCGCGAAAGTACTACCTTTAAAAAAAAGCATTATGGTTTAGTTTCGATAACAGCACCGACTGGAAATATTACTTTAAAAAACAAACTATTTTTTTTATAAAATTCCTAAAATTGATGAAGTTTATTTTTTTAATTTCGCCTCTGGATAGCACTAGGAAGATTTTTTTAAAGCAGTGAGCTACCACGAGTACTCATTTGATGTCTAGAGACTACAACAATTTTAAGATTTTGTATTAAAAAAATTGTTTGTTTTTCGAAGTGTAGGGACACAGATGTGTGCGCTTTATGTATGTGTGTGCGTGCAAGTTAGATCGCAAGAGAGTCGAGTCGGCCAGTTCGCTGTAAGTGGCCCGACAGAGCGCTAGGTTGCATTAAGTCGCGATACGTAATTTGGGGAATATTTTATTGTATTACTAAAATATATATTTCATACCAAATAGTATTGGGAAATTCGTATATTAAACAAGTATTGTTCAGTCAACAGTGTTTCTGTCGGACTAGTTCCGTGACCCTGGTAATCCCTCAGTTATCCCACACTTGTACAAGCGTGGACACATTAGTTGGTAGCGGGTTCGAGTCCCGTGTGAGTTTTGAGTGTTCAGTAGAAATAGGTATCAGTCTAGTGGCTACGGAGTCTGACCACCTGATAGCCTATAGAAGTAATACTTTTCCAGTCGGTTATCGAAACAGAGTCCAAAATATTTTTTTTTGTAAACGGTGGTACTTTCACTTTGTATATCCTAATTAGGTTACATTTTTGTTAAACATGCTCTAGATTTCAAGTCACATATTCTGTATAGCTTACCAAACCAAAATCAGTTACCAGTAGTTTTGTCGCGCTATCTAAATAAATCTTTACAATTTCCTCATATCTATCTACCTTCTCCTTTTTGGAAATCGGTTAAAAAGATAAAAACACATCGAAAATACTTACAAATAGTGACCCATCAGTGCTTCCAAGTTTTCCGAAAATATACCCCTTGCCAGCGTTGGTTTGCCAATTGTATTTAAAATTGTCCGGATATCTGTAAAATTACATCATGTTTTATTGTTATTGTATTTTTACTATCACTTTATGATCATAACATAGTATAACTATTCGACTGATGTCACTCTAATTTAGCATGGACATGACAGTATTTTAATAGGACAGTACCGGATTAAGGAATGAAAACCGCCAATCTCCAAACTAATCAAAGTCTACTACCATACGCTGCATACGCCCATAAAATTCGAAAATTCGAGTCTTAAATGTTGAAAAAATTTTACAAATGGCAAAATACATCTGTGTCTACCCTTAGATTAGAGATTAAAGATCAGAGTTACATTAAAATAGTTATATTTTACCTTTCAGTGTTTGATGGGAGCCTCCAGACTTGCGCGGACGCATACGCCAAAATGACAACAAAAGCTAATGTTGTTGAAAACATATTGATCTGGAATAAAATAGAATATGTCAAAATACGAATAATCAAAGCAGGAATCTAAATAGGGATAATCCTTTCAAAGGGAATGCTCTAACCGACTGAGCAACTAAAACAACATTCGTGGATATCGGAATTGCGATGTATGAAGCCAGTTCAGAGCCATCTATCGAGATTCTCTCGAATTATATCGGTAAATATATATTTATTTATTTCTTTGCTAAACGCTTAATTGATGCCTCTCAGGACCAGAAGGCTGGCTATTTTCTGGCCCAAAGAATAAGTATCACCATCCAACGTGGCAACACAGCCAGCATTCTAGGAACCTTCCCAGTCGGCAATGACGCGGAGGAATTTTTAAACGATATTTTGTAATGTTAATATTTTTAGTAGGTATATTGTAATTCTTATTGTAAATAAATACTTTACCTTAAGAATGAATAATAAAACGATTTATAAAGTAACTAAACTTAGTAATTTTTTACCCGTTTTACCCTTTGGGTAACTAAATCCAGAGTCTGAAATCCTAATTTTTATTTTCGTGTTTCACATAAAATATTCGTATCAATTCAACGAGATTTTGTGCAGAGATTAGTTAGATTAGTTAACAAAAAGTTTTTTTTAGTTAACTTTTTATCCCGATACTAAGTTATTTCTTGTTTTCATCGGGAACGGGAAAACATCAGTTGTTTAAAGAAAGCTAGTAATTTACATTTCTGCTTACCCTTGCTAGTATTGACGTCGTGATAGTGTTTACTCTTCTTCCAAGGAACGACTGTGCTTCTGACTGACTGACTGACTGAGCTGTCGGTTATATACATACAATCTGCATTCAGGTGAATTCCCTGAGCGCTAAGATTGAGGGACTTTCATTATACCAATGACTCATAATACGCAGTCGTTTAATTAATTGACCGAGCAAATGTACGAGTAGAATCTACATTTCCAGCTTGGACAATTTAGCTTTCGTCTGTCTGTCTGTCAGTCTGTGTTCAGTTTGCTTTTAATGTTTATATTTTTTTATTAGTAACATATTGTAACTACTAGCTGTTGCCCGCAGCTCCGCCTGCGTGTTATAGCTTTCTTGATCACCAGTTACTGATTTATTATGTATAGCTGTTAAGCGATATTGTATCTTAAGATAAAATATTACAGTATCTTAGCCGTGTGCAGCAGCGCCCCTTAGTGAACTCCACTGCGGGTGACGTAACTTACGACAAACTTATTATTTGCGGTTGGTACAGTAATCGGGTCTAGGGATCAAACCGCAAAATTAAGTTTGTTTTTTTATTTTATATATTTTTCCGGGATAAAAAGTATCCAGCGTGGTGCCCAGGATATTAAAGAATAATTATACCAAGTTTCATCGTAATCGAATCGATTGTTTTTGCGTGATGCCTGAACAAACAGACAGACAGACAAAAATTTTTTTAATCACATTTTTGGGTTCGGTGTGGGTCTAGTAACACCATTTATTTTTTTGATATTTTCAATGTACAGAATTTTCACTTCTACAGATTTATTATAAGTATGTATATGAGTAGATTATAATATATCCTATAATTTATTTCTATATTATTATTTTTATCCTAAGGTTGCATGAAAGATATTGCTCTTAGGGATACGGCTATCTGAAGTGCATTTTCAAAGCACGCGCAATACTTAAACCTAGATCCTAGATAATAGTGAAGGAGCCCTGTGAGGGCTATCGCTCCTATTTAGTTAGCCTAGACAAGAAATGTGTGTTTAGAATAGGCTTTGCCATTGGCAAAGATGCGCACAAAAAAAAAGAAAAAAAAAAGATCCTAGATAGAGCGCCTTTGGGTTCCTACTTTGTCGTTTAATGACAATGTATTTTGTTTATGTTTTTCGGGTTCTGTCTCGATTGTTAAAAAAAAGCACGTCATACATTGATACAAAAACCGACTTTAAATTGACGGGAATTATATAGAGAGCCATGTAATTATTCTATTTCCTTTGGGTCTCGCTTGTTAAAAAAATCTGGCCAAGTGGGAGTCGCACTCGCGCAGAGGGTACCGTAGCAAATCGGCAAAAATACACGTTTGGTAGCCCCCTTAAATATTATTCTATTCTCAAAATAATATTCTCAAATATTGGATAGAATCAGGCGTTACCAGGCGAAAATCCATTTTTTTTCATTTTTTATTCTGCCCTTTTAGTATTTGTTGTTATAGAGGCAATAGAAATACATCATTTAACTTTCTAACTATCACGGCTCATGAGATACAGCTCAAGACAGCCGGACGGATGGACAGCGAAGTGCCAGTAATAGGGTTCTCGATTTACCCTTTGCCGACTTTAAATTGACGAATGGGACTAATCGGGAAGTTGTATCTTTCCATAAAAAAGAAATCAAAAACGGTACACCCAGTCGACAGATAAAATTATGAGGTAACTAACATAAAAAAACTGCCAGTTAATAAAATAAAGACAGGAGGGGCTCGTGGTCTAGGTAACCGACAATGTTAACACATTGCAAAGGTTAAGCAAAATCTTTTCAGGCCAGTATTAGGATGGGTGACCATTTCTTAAGACACTGACTTGCTGGACGCTCTCAACGCTATGCAGCGACGGGCTATCCGTATTATAGATTGTCCGGAGGTAACGGGAAGCATTGAGCCGCTAGCTCAGCGCCGAACAATAGCTTTCTTGGCCGCATTCTGCCGTATTTACCACGGCGAGTGTTCTCAAGAGCTCTTCAATCTGATCCCACCCTCTTCCTTCCGATCCCGAACAACGCGTGCCGGGCAGAGATGCCACTCCCACACAGTGGATAGCATGTTCGCGAGAACCGAACGTTTTCATCGTTCGTTTCTCTGCCGAACGATAGTGGCCTGGAACGCCCTGCCTGTGCACGTGTTTCCTCCCACATATAACACTGGGTTCTTTAAGCGGAGCGTGAAGAGGGACATCAGTAGGTCGTCAAGTTGAGGGCCACTCCCTATAGTATTATGTGCTGTGAGAGTGGCCCACAATCGCTAGACGTCGTCACGACTTACCACCAGGTGGGCAGCGTCAATTTGGGGAACCCAATATAAACAAAAAAAAAACACGGAATCCCCTCCGTGCCTCGGAGAGCATGTTAAGCCGTCGGTCCCGGTTGTCATACAAACATTTATGGCAGTCGTTAGGGGTAGTTGGAGCCTTAAATCAAAAATCCGACCGGTCTAACTACAGAACTTCGATATCGGCTATGGGTTGTGGGGTTCAGATGGCAGTCGCTTCACGGAAAATATCGAAGTTCAGCCGAATCACAGTTAGACTGGAAAGCACCCAACTGAGTTGGAAAAAGGCTCGGTGAATGGATAAAATAAAGACAGTTATTATTGTTTAATTAAATAAGTAAAACAAAACAGCGACTGCGCTTACTTGCTCAATACAAGGGGAATCCTCTTATCCGAATGCGCAGAAAAGATGCATTGCAGTTCGTTCACCGCAAAGTGTTGTTCGCGCGTAGTTACATTGATTATAATGAAAATCATTAACATGCATGTCGCAGTTTTATCGTAAAATCAGGTTTTCATCAAACACAAACAAACAAACACAAACAAACAAAAGTTGAGGGCCACTCTCAATAGTAATGAGTGCTGTGAGAGTGGCCCACAATCGCTAGACGTCGTCACGACTTACCACCAGGCGGGCGGCGTCAATCTGGCGAAACAAATATAAAAAAAAAAAAAAAAAAAAAACACACTCTTTGGGTGACAGTGAGCTTCTTCTAAGGCGTATCGTCAATCAGTTCCATAGGTCATCGTTGGCAACGCACATTAGTTGAAGACCTTACTTTTGAGACACTGTGGTATGTTGGACGAAAAGATGTAAAGTCGACCTTAGCTGGGTTGGGAAAAGGTTCGGTGGATGATGATAATTGATGTTTTGGTTTTAATTACCTATGTCACCCCCGAAGAGGCCACAGGTGGCGAAAGTCCTCCGGGCGCCACCGGAAATGCCTTCTTGTACCAGAGACGTAGGACAAGGCCATAGGAGAGGCCGCGGTCTCGCGGAATTAAAAAAAAACCTGTCCTAAATGGTTCTAAAATTATAAGAATTAGGTGATATTATTTCCTATATGCCTATTTCCTATGGTAATTTTAGAATCATTTAAGAAAAAGACATAACTACCATTTCGCTAACAAACACCAATATTTCTTAAAAAGCAAGTAAAGCATATCTACCAGTCGATCGGGTTGCGAGTTTAAATTTTATCATAAACTTGAACTAGTTTAGGATTTTGATCAAAAACTTGGATTTTGTCAGGTTTATGATAAAATCAATTTTACATTTTGTCATCCTCCGTTTGATCAAAGATCTAGGTTTTTTTATCAAAAAACTGATTGGACTAAAACCTACAACACATACATGATACAATCACAACCTATTTATTTTATAAAGTGATGAAACGATAAATTTGCATTAAATCGTTTTGTGACTTTTGACTTTCGATTTTCATGGTCGTATGTCATTATGTAGGTTTGTGGAACATATACTCGTAATACAAGTTCTTAACATAAGAACGTACTAAAATGACTGGACTACTATGCCGCGGCTGGTGCCATCCTGGTTTTATGTCAAGCAATAACAAAAAAGATTCCGACGAATGCAGAACCTCTTTCTTTTTATAAATATAGGACAATTCACACAACGTCATCTAGTCTCAAACTAAGCAGAGTTTGTGATATGAGTACTAGATCAACTGGTATAAATACTTACATAAGTTTTTTTTTGTTAATACATACATGGAGCAAATGCTCTATCGGTAAAAGCGACAGACAATGCTATTGTGGACGACAATAAGCGTTAGGACTGTGTCACAGTTATTGCCACACAGTTAGTACTATGTTATGATGGATATAAGTAACTATAAACATAATCAAGTTGGGAACAGGAAAATAAATAAATAAAAGGAAAACATAAACTAATACACAATTATTATTATCCTGCAAATAAATAATGATTTAATTATTCTGAGATTCTTAAACTTGTATTGTAAATACAGGATAATAATATGAATAATACTAATTAGGTATGTAAGTATAGTTATTTTCAATATCTGTGCTAAAGTCCATTGAGGCAGGCCTATGTCACTCGCCTAACAATCGCAAAAAATATGTGACGTTATCGACAACTTGAAGTTGTACATCAGTAAGGGTTGCCTCTTGTTTGTGATACGGCGTTGGCCATAGAGTTGATATTGAGGCATTAACGTCATAATTATTGGTCAAATTATGCTGGTATTTTACTTTACTGGACAACCCTAACGTTCGAATGATGTTGCCTGTAAACAAAAGAATGTGCTTTAATTAACGTCGGAGTGCAAGTTGAATGTAAGTACTATTCCCTATTCTGTGATTGCGGGCGTCCCGCTTGGCAACCTATGCGAATTTGGGTGCTATCACGTATCTTTCGCAATCGGGTTTTATTCGTCGTCGGTGAGAGAGGGCGTGCGCGGGCGCAAATAATGATAAAAATAATGAAATTATTTGTGTAATTAAAATTATAACTACATAACAAAAAGAATTACAATATACATAATTATAGACTAAAAATATTTACATTACAAAATATCGTTTAAAAAATCCTCCGCTTCATTGCCGACTGGGAAGGTTCCCAGAACGCTGGTTGTGTTGCCAAGTTGGATGGCGATACTTATTCTTTGGGCCAGAAAATAGCCAACCTTCTGGTCCTGAGAAGCATTGATTAGGCGTTTAGCAATGTCTCTATAAAGGCGGCGAGCAAAATGAATCTTATATACTCCCATGTCGTAAAGTTCGTATTATGATTTCAAAATTTGACATAAGCACATGATTATTCACCCAAAACTATTCGATATTACAGATTTTTTACAAATTTGTAAGTATCATTTATAGTAACTTTTTAAAGTGAACTGAAGTTAAAGAAAATTTTACGTGCAATTACAGGCTAAAGTCTTCTGAATTACCAACTTTGCCTCCATATAGCCGATCACTTCTTCAAGTTAGTGTTCCTCAAAATGCCTAAAGTAGTGTATGAAATTGCCCATAACTAAGTATTAGAACACTAAAAAACACTCGTAGGATACTATGAAGAAAGTCCCCAAGGCTTTTTTCTTTTAAACCTACTCGTGTGCTAATATATTTTTTTATGCAAGTTTAATATTATATATTATTTTATTTTTTATTTTTGGTTCGTCAAATTGACGCCGCCCGCCTGGTGGTAAGTCGTGACGACGTCAAGCGATTGATGATGTGCCTCTTTACGCTCCGCTTAAAGAACCCAGGGCTATATGTGGGAGGAAACACGTGCAAAGGCAGGGCGTTCCAGTCCAGGCCACTATCGTTCGGCAGAGAAATGAACGTTTAAAACGTTCGGTTCTCGCGAACATGCTATCCACTGTGTGGGAGTGGCATCTCAGCCCGGCACGCGTTGTTCGGGATCGGAAGGAAGAGGGTGGGATCAGATTGAAGAGCTCTTCAGAACACTCGCCGTGGTAAATACGGTAGAATACGGCCAAGGAAGCTATTGTTCGGCGCTGAGCTAGCGGCTGAATGCTTCCCGTTACCTCCGGACAATCTATAATACGGATAGCCTGTCGCTACATAGCGTCGAGAGCGTCCAGCAGATACTTTGCGGAGCCGTCCCAGAGGTGAGAGCAGTATTCGACGCAGGGTCTAATATGCGTCTTGTACAGCAGACACCTCTGGTCCGGTGTAAAGAATCTCGTTACCTTATTCAGTATTCCTAGTTTCCGCGAAGCTAGCCCTAAACATCTTTCGATGTAGTTTTTATTATCGAGCTCTCGACGAACGTCTATGCCAAGGATGTCAAGGTTGTCGTTCATTGGTAATAATGCATTCTCAAGAGAGGATAGGGGAAGGAAAGGGGATTTCTTCGCTGTAAATGCACACGCCTGTGTTTTGCGGGCATTGAACTCGACCAGGTTCTCGGTACCCCATTGAGAGATATAGTCGAGGTTCCTGTCGAGATCAGCCACGAGATGTTGTCTATCCTCCTCAATCTCCAACCGCTCCGCCGCCGGACGAGCCCAGTAGCTCCCGTGCAATGTGCTGTCATCTGCATAGCAATGAATGTTTCCGAGGGATAGCATATCATTGATATGCAGAAGGAGGAGAGTTGGTGACAGCACGGACCCCTGCGGTACCCCGGCATTCACTTGCAAAAAGCGAGAAGCCTGGCCATCGCAGAGGACCCGCATTCGGCGTTCGTTCAGAAAGCTGGCCATCCAGCTGCACAGTTGAGGAGGTAGACCATATGCCGGAAGCTTGGAAAGGAGCGAAGCATGCCAGACTCTATCGAAGACTTTAGCGATGTCCAGGCTAATCGCCAAGGACTCGCCGTGCGTTTCCATAGCCTCACCTCAGACATGCGTTACGAATGCCAGAAGATCACCCGTTGATAGTTTTGGCCTGAAGCCGTATTGCCGATCATTTATTAGCGAGTGATCTTCAAGGTATCGCATGAGCTGCTTGTTGATGACGAGCTCAAACACTCTCTCACTGAGGTGACAGCTATGAGTCGATAGTTGCCTGGATCAGACCGATCCCCTTTCTTAGGAATCGGTTGTACGTTCGCCTCCTTCCAGACCTCCGGCACGATTCCTGTGGAGTAAGACAGGCGGTACAGACGAGTTAGTACAGGAGACAAATCAGCTGCGCATTTCCGTAGTACAACCGCCGGAATACCGTCAGGGCCACTGGCTTTCCGCGTGTCGAATGATCGCAGCACTGCCCGTACACCGTATTGCCTGAGTACAATGTCAGGCATAGTGTGGCCACAGTTGGCGATGGCGGGGGGCTGCAGGCCACAGTCGTCGACCCGGGAATTAGCCACAAAGAGGTCTGCGAGCATATCCGCTTTCTCTTGGGCTTTGTGAGCCGGTGTTCCATCTGGGTAACGCAGCGGTGGCAGCGAGGGCTGACAGAAGTTAGATTGCACGGCCTTGGCCAGTTGCTAGTATCCACGGCTGCCCGTGGGATGGGAAGTGAGCTCCTGTACAAGCCGCGCGATGCGTTGTGTAATGTTGTAATTTTTGTTCATATAGTCATAGACTATTTCTACCGTTCACTGCGTGAAATGAGCCGCAACTCGGAGGTTCGGACAGTGTTGACTGATGGAGCCGCAGTGGATTGGGTTTGGCGACTTTTTCACCAGTTCTGCTACTCAACTGCTTATAGGTTTTATCTATATATAGTATAAATTCGTGTGGAACCGGTATGGAATAGTTTTATTTTTTAGGACATTTCGTTTCCCGTCTAATAATAATAAATATCTCACTAACTTGTGTTGTCGATATTCCATTTCAACTCTTTAAATTCCAGTTGAAATTGGGATAATATATTAGCAACATTAAATCTCGGCTGGTGGGCTATGATTGGCTATGGCCCGATCGTGGAGTCAGCCATTTGATTTAGACATCCATTATTTTTACAAGCAGACTACAAAGGTCAGCCTTTATTGTATTACAATTTAAGTTATTGTAATATATTTCGACGTTTTGGTGAGTTTTAGATAAAATGTTGTTGTGCTGGCGTGGGTTAGCGTATGTGTTGTATAATTTTACAGTGGATTCTCGTTTATTACAGGTTTGAGCTTGAATGCACACGTGTTGCGTCTGGAGTTGTCTTACTAAATTTAAACAGGAATCTTTACCTGATCTGGCCAGGATTGGCTAGGGACCGACCTGCACGATACGCATGCATGCTGTGCATGTGTCGAGCATGTGGAGACCCAATTTCCTTCTGCCTGGAGTGGGCAGAGACCGGAACAGAGACGGTGTCTGCCGGCTTGCAGGAGTGGCGTATTTCACCGGGAAAGTATCCTATGAAATCCATTAATCTATTACACTTAATTACCACAGTATCTTTCTAAACATAAAATCTATCGTTACTGACCAAGCACACCAAACTATTACCCTGTATTAAAAGATAATATAGTATCTAGGATAGACTTTAATTGTATTCTAGGTTAAAAGTAGATTAATTTAATACCTTGCTAAGACCTTCCGTTCCCCTATATTGTCTTAAGGGCTTTTGTAATAAATAATACAGTGGCTCAAATGAATATTTTATTTCTATCATTGACATCCTAACTTCCAAAAATAAAAACATTACAGCTGGGCATCCGCTCTCTTAAAGGCCCTCTTGCTGGATTTTGTGGCCCGGTTGTACGCTGCTTTGAGGTGGCCCACGTTTGGGTCGCGCACAGCCCGGGCCCTGATCCAGGCGTGATATGCCGACTGTTTTTGTCGAACAGCTTTGGCACAATCTCGCCCGAACCAGGGACGGGCTCTGCGGATACTGGCGACATCAGTGAAAGGGATGTAATATTCCATCCCTAAACTGATCTCGCCAGATATCGCAGAAGCGCTATCCGAGGGAGCCTTTCCTACAAAGCAGCGCTGGCTCCATGGGACGGACGCATAATAATCGCGTAGACCGTCCCAATCCGCTGACGAGTAGTGCCATATCGTCATGACGTTTGTACAGCACGTGCAGGAGGTGATACCATGCCAGCGTGAACAACACAGTGGTCGGAACTACCCAATGGGGCTCCTACCGACACACAGTACTGGGCTGGGCGACTCGTCAGCAGTAAACCCAGCAGAGCGGGTGCGTGATCTGACCTGTCTGGTATCCGGGTGATCCCGCATACCATCTGGGTCAGACCGTGGGAGAGAGCGAACGCATGGGCGGTCCTACCCGCATGATCAGTCTTGAGGGACCCCAGCCATTCAATGTGATGGCCATTGAAGTCCCCCAGAAATACTAGGTCAGCGTTCGGGAACCGCACCTGCGCTTCATCAGCCGTCTCGCTGAGGTACTGGAAGAGCTTTGTTGTCTCAAAATCCCCTGTGTGGGAACGGTAGACGCACACGTAGATCTGGTTCATAGAGCCATATAAGTCTACGTGCAGCCAAAGGACGGAATTAGAGGGATTCTCTAGGTAGCGCAACCGGCGGCAGCAAACATCCGCCCTAACGAACACGCACACCCCGGCTTTGTTTAGAAATTGTTCCTCGATGACATAGCCGGGGTAACACAGGTAAGACGTCGCGTCAGGGCGGCGTATTTGTGTCTCCGTGAGGAACATCACAGCGGGCCATGCCGTCTCAAGGTGATGGTGGACGGCATCGAGGTTCGCATGGAGTCCACGGACGTTAGTGAACTCCACCTCGAAAAGTGAAGTTGTGGGGTTTCCTAGGGCCGCTGTGAATGAAACGTTTACTTTTTTTTTTGTTGCACTGCCTATTTAAGCCACTGTATATTTTGAAGAAGATGAAGCGTGAAGACAGGGCGATATTTGATGCAGCAGTAAGTGACAAAGCGCAGGGGCTAGCTTTGTCTAGAACCATGTGTGGTTAGGTCGGAGCCGACTCGCTGGACGGAAGGGCTCCCAAACCCCCCTGATGCAAGGCCGCCGCTACTCCACACCGGTTACCACCCGGAGCGGCGATCCCACATCAGGATTATGCGCAACATGTGGGGCAGCCTCCTGGGGTGGTTGGTCCCAGGCGTGCCCCATGACTGTGTTGCGGGCGGCCGCGGCAACGCCGTTGCTAAGGTCTCCCTGGCCGATGAATTGACCCACACCACCCACACTAGACTCCGTTTCGCCCCCACTGGTCCCATGCCTGCTGCACCATACATCGCCCCGGGCCCGGCGGTGCAGCTGCTGAACCCCTAACGCAACCCAGCCTGGGCTGGGTTACTTGGGGGGCTTTAGCACAGCTGCACGGTGGTACCCCCCTGGAAAAACACTGTTGTACCACCTGGTACCCACGTAGGGGCCGAAGCCACTCCATAGGTACCGTAAATTAACGAGCCTCGTCCGTTGAGCAGCAGGTGCGCCACTAGCAGGTGAGGTCGCTGGGGCCCTAAAGATGTTGGTAGAGCCCCTTTGCACCCCAATGAAATCATAAATCATAAATTATTATTAATTACTTAGGTACCCACATAAACAAACACTGAAATAAAAATATAAAACCTCATCATGTGTTTGTCCAATAACCAGATAAGGAGGAACTTAATGGCCGTTTTCACATTGCACGATATTGTGGACGATGTCGTCACGATATCGTGTGTCGTTATCCTGCAATGTGAAAGCGCCCATTCAAAGTAGTTTTGCTCTCACTGGCTAGGTTCTCAAGGTTTATTTAAAAAAACTGAATGAATTTTATATTTTATTGAGAATTCAAATATTTAAAATGTGTTTGGCACATTTACCTAATTATTTCCAAACAGTTTGTACCTAATAAAAAGTAATTACAATCACAGATTTTAGTCTTTGTACCAGTAAATATATATATTATAGTCCTAGAGTAATTATACAAAAATGCAATAAACAAAGCCATTCAAATTATGGGTAAAATAGTAAATTGAACTAGGCTTATATAGTATTTATCGTTTAAAAATTAGTAGATTCACGATGATGTTTAAAAATCGTGTTCAATCCTTCCTTGAAACCCAACATCAGGGCGATCATGTCCAAATGTCTTCTGGACGTGTCCTCCAGCCATTATCCTGGTATTCTTGCCTGGATTCCATTGCCCTTCTCCAGTTACTGTCATCTGAATTAGAAAATTAAAATATAACTTAACTGTTCCATTTGCAGGAGGAACGTTCTACCAACTGACCAAGACACCACTAGCCCAAGACCTCTAATATTGTGATCATATATTGTGTTAACTCTCTGGCAGAAATAAGTCAAGTGCTTAAAAACTACGTTCGCCCCCTATTAAATAATATGGGGAAAGGTTTGAGAGTGTGGATATAATATTTTATTCGTCGAAACAGTTCTTTATGTAGTTGCAAGAATATTTTTTTGAAATTTGAAAGATTTTGAAATATCGATAAGAGAAGAATTTGATTTGATAAATAAGAGAAGAATTTGAAATAACGCATATTTAACTTTTTTTAAGAACTTTTTTTTCTTGTTTGGCGGTCGACACATATCGAAAGGGGTTCTGGACGACCAGCTAATGGGGATATCTTCGGGTTGATATAACCCTTATGTAACAGCCTGTATATATTTACTACGCCGATAGTTGCATAATCCACCACTGCCAACCCCCTCGAGAATATAGAAGCGATTGCAAAACACGTATACTCACACCACTGCGCCCGCCAATTTGCTTGTTAAGATCAGCTGCTAATCTTCCATTGTTGTTGGAAAAGTCCAGTCTTCCCCCCATAGATGTGCTGTCTCCGTAAGGGCCAAGGGATCTAGATCCATAAGCTTGACCTTGGAGATGTCCACGGTTGTCGTTAAAGATATCTTGTTTGTAACCACCTTTACCCTGATAAAATAGGATGTACAGAAATTATTTTCATGATAATTTATTGAATCATATTATTATATTTCGAGCATTGCACTCGTTCGAGATATGGTGCTGGCGAAGAATGAAGAGTATAAGTTGGATAGATCTGAATACAAACGAAAGAGTGCTGGAAGGAGTCGAAGACAGAAGAACAATCATGGATGGAAGTTATAGAGAACCGGAGAGGAAGGATGATCGGCTACCTGATACGACACGTCTTGTTTATAAAACATCATAGAAGGGTAATTTGAAGGAAAGTGAGGAAGGGCTAGGCCAAGGGAAACGTATATAGACCAAGTTAAGGGAAATATACAAGTTGAGGCGTATCAGGAGGTACAATGTTTGGTTTGAGGGAAGAAAGTAGTGGCGATTACTCCACCGACAAGAGGAAGGCTCTTAAATTAAGGCAGAAGCAATTAAAAACAGCCACTGTCGAACTACAGTAAGGATATGTTCAGTACAAGTAAAGTAAAACACCTTTCACCTTTCGTAAATCAGTGGAATATCACAAGATATTACTAGGTAATAGGTTCCTCGTGTCGACAATCGAAAGTATAAACTATACCTAAACTTACAAATAATGAATCATCGGTACTGCCAAGGGTTCCAAACACTTGTCCCCTGCCAACGTTCCGTTCCCAACTCAAGTCTCTTGAGTGACGAGCAATTTTAGAGAATCTATAGTATTCGGGATGCCTGCAAAATATAATCACTGTTTAAAAAAGTAACAAACTACCTAAATTACCGAATTAAAAACATTAAAGCCCCAACATGAGAGTGAGATCTTTTAATATCTTCTTTGATAAGCTGGTGATCTTTAAAATTTATATTTAAGATAAGATAAGATAAGAGCGATTGGCTATCTAATAATAAAATCCGAATTAAAATCGGTACATCAGATTGAAAACTGTATATAGATTTATTTTGTTACTGGAGGTATAGATCAGGGGCGAAGCTTCATAAGCTGAGGACTGCATGCCCGATATATGAGGTAACAAACATAAAAAATAAAGCAGTCGAATTGAGAACCTCCTCCATTTTTAAGGTCGGTTAAAAATCAAAGTTAAAAGCAGTCGAAATGAGAACCTCCTCCATTTTTGAGGTCGGTTAAAAATCAAAGTTAAAAGCAGTCGAATTGAGAACCTCCATTTTTGAGGTCAGTTAAAAATCAAAGTTAAATTACAACTGATTTTTTTTATTTTATTTCATGCGCTATTATCACTACAGGCATACTTAATTGTTCGCGGTGGTTAACGTCAGGAGTTTTTTATTATATCGGCTACAGAGTGAATAATATCGTTTTGAATTGTAGATGATAAATAACTCGGCCCGGGTTTGCTCTGTTGATGTGGCATATGCTTTTCCAAAACGCTATCATATTTCGATAATAATGAAACTAATTCTAAAAAGATACCTCTATTTAATGAATCTTTGGACTCGTCATGTCCTCTAAAAGGAAATTCCTGTTGCGCTAAATGACAAACTATATCTACAAGCCTTTGAAAAATACTACGATTTTGGTCAACTTGCTTGTGTTTTGAAATTTATTCAGCAAATTGGCGTGACAAGTGAGTTTTACTTACTTTAGAAATACACAAATCTGGCGTTGGTTTAGGGGAAACAACTAACGACTTTCTCTGATCAAAACTTAATGATTATACCCTTTGGTCTTTAAAAACATTACAGCACCTCAAATCATCACAAGGCACAATTTCTTCCTTATTTAACACTAAAATAAACTAATTCACAAGTTTTAAACAATAAAAAACAATTTTGAAAAAATCACCCACTCGTAAAAGCAAATTACGCTGAAACTAAAATAAACAAACGCGAACATAGCTGGCCATGCGACCGATGATGTGCGAGTGCAACTGCGACGATGTTCAGAGTGAATGCCTGGATTATAAGCGAGAAGATATTTTGCTATACCAACCTATTAAGTATATTGTATGCATAGCGAAAATATCCATAGGTGTGAAAGAGAAAATGCAAGCCCGATTATACGGGCATGCCAGTGCATGCCCGTATAATCGGGCTTGCATTTGCATTTAAGTTGTAAGTAGACGCAATCGTCTACTTACAACTTGTGCGAGCGAGATCCACAACACATGGAACGGTTCGTCGGTATAGGTGATTGACCCTAAGCGCGCGAAATTTTGAAATAAACTTTCGAAAATTTTTAGGGTCAATATTACAATACACAATATTATTTTAGGGTCAATGGTACAATATTATTATTATATTATTTTGAAATGTTTTAGGGAATTCCGGGCTTATGGGAATGTATGGAACATTCGCCACTGGTATAGATTACAATTCGTTTTACCTTTCGTCATAACCCGGCGACATTGATACTTGTGCGCACACGCACGCCAACAGAACAGCGAAAAAGATTATTACCACTGACTGCATGTTGAACTGTAATAAAAATATGTATATTTATTTTAACTAGCAATGGCAATATATAGGTACCAAACTTTTTTAATTGAATTGAAACATTATTTTCTTCAGGTTTGTCTAACTCTATTTACTATCTATTGCTGAAAACTGAATGAAATTCTTAAGTCCTGGCTCGCTGGCGTATACTAAGAAATAAATATTAAAAAATAAACATTTCTTACCTTTCCGTAGATTATTCTTGTATGAAACAATTTGGAATGTGTGGGAGATCTTTTCAGTTGGCCCATTTATAGTTCCTATCTGTGCAGAGGTGATTTCCCTGTCAATTTAGAACCGGGGATTCATTTTACTCATGACTCATAATGTCGAGAAGAAATTAAGATTAGGTACGTACTACATTAAAATTTGAACAAGATAAGCGATATTAAATGTGAGTAAATTAAAATTTAGCTTGTTTGTAAATGAATGATTAAAATTAGATAGTGTTTCACCTGCGTTGATCATGGCTGGCACCTTGAGGTTATCCTTACGAAGGTGTGCCCGGATTATCTAGCAATTGACGTTTTGAGCCATCATAAAAAAATCTAACAAGGTTTCTAGTTCTCGCTTCTACAAGAAAGGAGGTATTCCTCGATGGTCACCGATTAGACCGCCACCGAAAAATTGGTCACCGAAAGTATTCCACATAGGTCACCTGAGGTGACGCTCATTTAAAATTTTAATATTATTAAAGTTTTTATGCCTCGACGGTCACCAACCAATATCATTGACGTGTGCAGTGTAGTGCAGGGACTAAAAAAATATAATGTTTTGGTGACGGTCAAATCGGTGACCAGCGAGGAATACCTCACAGAAACACATTCGATCCTGGGATAAAAATTATTCTATGTGATCATCCAGGAAATAAATCATATCTACATCCAAATTCAACCACAGCTTACCTACGTGATCAAATCGAATCAAAATATTTTTATTCAAAATAGGAGCAATTAATACACACTTTTTGAAGGTCAAGAAATCCACCCATTCGATTACCCACACGACTACACACCCGAGAAGAAGGGTAAGAAACTCGACGGGGTCAACATTTTTATTATGTAATTCACATTACTATGTGACCGACAGCTATGCGACCGAACGTCTTAACGTGCTCTCCGAGGTACGGATAGGATCAATAATACATATTATTGATCCGTGTCTTGGAGCCCGTTAAGCCGTCAGTACCGGTTGTCATAAAAACATCCATGGCAGTCGTTAGGTATAGTTGGAACCCTAAATCAAAATTCCGACTGGTCTAACTACAGATATCGCCCATGGGTTGTGGAGGTCAGATGGCAGTCGCTTCACGTGAAATATCGAAGTTCAGCCAAATCACAGTTAGACTGGAAAGCGACCCCAACTACATTGGGAAAAGGCTCGGTGGACGATGACTTATATTATTGATTACACGCCGTGACATGAGGTACCTAATAATCAGAATAGGTAGATACTTATAGATATTTACTTATAGGTATTTTTTATTGTTTTTTATTTTAAGTCAGCGGCTTGGCTGCCCCTACTTTCATTGCCAGGAGTCCCAGGTACTCGGGAGTATTCCCTGTGGCGCCGGATATTGACGAGTAACATAAAAAGCTCCGGCTCTTACGTAAGAATAAAAAACTAACTAGCTAAAATAGCGTCTAATATGCTGCTGGCCTACCTCTTAGCGGAAACAAGCGTCATAGTGTGTGTGTGAATACTGATTACAAATATCGAGGTCATATGCAACTCTGTCGCCTGTTGATAAGCGGGATTCACAGAAGTATAAGGCAACGATCTCGACGTCAATTAAATACAAATAATAATGTATCTACGTATTAATGTATCAATAAAATAAAAAAACAAAATGATCGAAATCGGCCAAGTGCGAGTCGGAAAGTTTCACGGAACCCTAAGTATGCGATACGTTTACCAAATGAGAGCCCCCTTAAATATTTATTATATTCTATTTACTTTATTTTATTTTAGTATTTGTTGTTATAGAGGCAACAGAAATACAACAGAAAATTCACCTTTCTAACTACCACGATTCTTGAGATACAGCGCAAGACAGACGGACGGATGGACAGCGAAGTGTCAGTTAGGGTTCCCGTTTTACCCTTTGGTGCCATTAAAACAATGACGAAAGGGCTCTCGCTTTCAGGTCCCATGGTCCTGACGGCCAAGATCCTCAGCGATCTGTGCAATATAGCAGCGTTGCTGGCAGTCAGTCTCGCCGCCCATACGGGAGCCCCGTACACGCCCAAGCTCCGGACGATCCCCAGGTACAGTCTCCTGCAGGAAGCGTTGGGTCCTAAGTTGGGCATCAGTCGCGAGAGCGCGGATGCTGCCGTCACTTTGGGGACCAAACTTCGGAAATGTGGTCTGAAGGTCCAGCGGCTATCGAGTACGAGCCCCAGATACTTCATAGAGGGTTCGCCGAATCGAAGCGTTAGCACCGGCATCGAGCCCTCATTAAACAACCTTAAAAATTATTTACACCAACCAGTTTTCAAAAAAAAATCACTGTTAAGACATTGGTAGTCCGTCCGGACACTACATTATCGTGTTCGCCAAATACACCAGCTTGACATTTTATATAACTTTTCTCTTGAAACATTTTATCCATTGGTGATTGGTGAAAACCGCATCAAAATTCGTCGCGTAGTTTTAAAGACGGATCGGAACGACTTTGTTACCCCCTTTCGACAAAACGCTAAGTAGTGTCAAAATACAGTTAGTTAATTTACAGTACCTACATCAAAATTTTACGTAAATAAGTCGTTACGTAATATTGACTGTAAGGTATAGTTTAGCTCCATTCTTTGCATGGCAAAGGATATCTGTACTGTGATTTCTTTTATCAATCTTCTTTCTTTTATTCTCTCAACATGACTGAATAAAAGTGCGTGTGAAATGTGTATAAAAGAGTGTGTGAAATTGCTCGATTAGTACCCACGATGGGATACATCTGTTAGTTCACATGTCATATTTGAGGTTATACAGTAAACACATCGCCATCGAAACAAGCAATTCAGAGCATTAGGCAGGTACATAATGTACTAGGCAAGGCATACAGTATCTAGCAGTAAATTTGGACGTTCGCCAAATGCAATGCTCATCCATTATGTTGACTCGACGCTGCGCGGCAAGTGGTTTGTTTCCATTGTTGTACGATATTTTTTGAGAATAAAATACCAATACCAATACCAGTCTCGGGTTTGAATTGGATAGTTTAAATTGAACTTGAACTCTCGAATGTCCTTAAGCGGTCGCTTGAATTCTGCGATTCTCAGACTTGCAGCATTGTGCTCTTATGCTGCTCAGGGATATTCTGCAACACCTACTGCAGCAATACAGTAAACTGCACCCTGCGACATTAATTAAACAATGGATACGAACACCTTTATATACAGAGTAAATACAGCTCTCCAGAGTGTGCTCTGTGATTGAAGCATGTTACACGTCCGGCTGTGGGTCCATTTCCCAAAATGCATAGATTTGGGTTACATAACATAGCTAGTTCGTGTTGATCCACTCAGAATTCAATGTAATGACTTCTATTTAGATTTACTTGATTGAATGTTTTGGTAGTTGTACTAAACGTGTTCACCCGGACTGCAGAGATTTAGTATGTAATATGGCAAGTCCTACGCAGCGTCTTTCTGTCTGTCTGTTCGCGATAAACTCAAAAACTACTACACCGAGTTTCATGCTGCTTTCATTAATGGATAGAGTGGTTCTCGAGGGTTTCAGTACCCATATAATTTATCACGAGGGAACCCGAGGGCGTCTGCTAGTACACTATAGATTAACTACAGGTTTGATTGATAAAAATGTTTATTTATATACAAATTTAAATCAATATTTAGGGGGGCTCCCATACAATAAATGTTATTTGTTTTGCCATTTTTATAAATAACTAGCTGTCCCGGCGAACTTGGTAACGCATTTTTTTTTCATAAGAACCTTCTCCTGATAATAACAAACTCAACAAAAAAACAATTAGCGAAATCGGTCCAGCCGTTCACGCGTGAGAGATGGTACGGAACTCTCTGTGTGCGAGTCCAACTCGTACTTGAAAGGTTTTTTTTAAAATTTTACCTTCTAATGGTCATAGACTTTTCACCAATCATGTGGATTTGCATGTCTTATAAAGACGTATTTGATTAATTTGCACCTGAACTAGGTCTTGTGCTTCAGGCGCCATTTGCAGTTAAATAATAACCCAAAAATATCTCTGCCTACCATATCTAGGTAACATGCGTGATGATAATAATAAATGAAATAATAAAGTTTATTTTGCAGCTTGCATCTTTGGGGCATTGTGGGGGGTGATTGTTGCTCGCGTCCGTAGGATTTACCACCGTTCCTTGACCCACCCTACACGTGCCCCCCGGGTGGTGCAAAACGAGCAACAACACAGGCCAAGGGGAACTAAAAACGCCCTAAAAGTGCGGCAATAGTGAAAAAAAAAAAAAAAAAAAAAAAAAAAAAAAAAAAAAAAAAAAAAAAAAAAAAAAATGCCCTGGGACCGGGTGACCCCAGATGACGGCTAACCTTACTCAGACATGCGGGGCTCTGTCTGGGTGGACCTGTGTTTCCCTAGCTGATCGTGGGAACAAATATGGTACTGATTTTAAAGAAGAAGGACGGCGATGTGGTTCGCCACCCATCACGTCTCAGTCCCAGGGTAGGCGAAAAGTGGGCTATGGAAAGCCGCTTTGCGACGATCAACGTAAGAGGAGGTATGAATGATAAAATGGGGGAAATGTGTAAGTTGATGAGTGAAAGACGACTGGATGTTTTGTGTGTGAACGAGACTAAGCGGAAAGGGTGTGACACAACCACACATGCGCCATTTACAGCTTTTTGGTCAGGGGTGGCTGACACTAGTCGGGCCAGTCAAGGTGTTGGGATTATCCTTTCTGCTAGAATGAATGAGTGTTTGATTGACTTCGAATGTGTAAGCCCAAGGCTAATGTGGATGAGGCTGAAGGTCGGTCTTTCGCGCATCTTTGTAGTGGGAGTTTATGCCCCACAGGATGCGCAGTGGGACCGGTCCAACCAAGCACAGAGTGAAAGGCAGGTGTTTTGGGACAGCATGAAAGATACCTTGGGTAAATGCAAGCCGAATGAAAGAATCATAATGTTAGGGGATTTTAATAGTCGGGTGGGAGTGGAGCGTGATGGATATGAAAGTGTTTTGGGTAAGTTTGGTTTCGATAGAGTGACTGAGAATGGAAAAAGTTTGCTTGAAGTATGTTTGGAGTGGAATCTTGTGGTAACAAACACTCTGTTTAACCACAAAGATATCCACATGTATACTAGACAAGAAGGAGAACAGAGAAGTATGATAGATTTTGTGATTGTGGACGACAGATTGAGAAAGACAGTGATGGATACCCGGGCTTATCGTGGCACTGGTGTCGAAACAGACCACTATATGGTTGTAAGCCGGTTAAGAGGTTTATTTAAACGGTGGCGACACTACGCCCATGAGTCTGGGACCGAGCTTGAACGGATAAAAGTAGAAAGCTTGCAAGAAAGGAATAAAAGAGAAGAATTTCGAAATAGCTTGAGAGAGAGGTATGAGAATATGGATGAAGAAGATGATATGGAAAAGTTATGGGTGCAGTTAAAGGAAGGACTTGTACAAGTAGCTGTGAAAGTATGTGGTGTCAGCAAAAGGAAAAAAGGACGCATGGTCAAAAGAATGAGTGTAGAGGCACAAATGGTTGTAGCGGGCAAGAAGAAAGCGTGGCTGGACTGGTTGGCAATCAAAGCCAATCACAGAATGAATAAGGCGACAGATGAGGATGTCTCAATAGCAAAAGAGGAATACAAGAAGCGTAAAAGAGAAGTAAAGAAGGTGATAGCTAAAGAGAAAGAGAATGAAAGGGATGAATTTGATAGGAGGTTATCTGACAACTTCCAGGAAAATGTTAAACTTTTCTGGAAGTCTATAAGAACAGCCAGGGGCACTATCCAATCCTCGCAACTGGACAAAGTCAGAAACCACGATGGAAGCTCTCTGAGTGGGGAAGAAAGTGTTTTAAAGAGATGGAAGGAATATTTTGAAAGTCTGTTTGAGAAAGAGGATGCGCAAGCGGAATCTCGTATAGAGGACAAGAATAAAAGTATGAATGAAGAGGAGAATGAAATAAGTGTGAAAGAGATTATGGATGCACTGAATGGCATGAAAGCTGGAAAGGCAGCAGGATATGACAGGATCTCGACAGAGATGCTGAAAGCAGGACAAGGCGTAGTATCAAGTCAGCTGTACCGCCTTTTTAACCTTTGTTGGAGAAGCAGTAGTGTACCAGAAGATTGGTGCAAAGCCGTCATTGTGCCGCTGTACAAAGGGAAAGGGTCACAGCGAGACTGCAAAAACTACCGCGGGATAAGTCTGCTCAGCGTCGTCGGCAAGTTATATGCAAGGGTTCTGATTACTAGATTGACGAATGACACTGATGACAAATTGTGGGATGTGCAAGCTGGATTTAGGAAAGGAAGAGGATGCATGGATCAGGTCTTCTCTTTGCGCAGCATTGCCGAAAAGTTCCTGGCAAAAAGACAAAAGGTCTACTGCGCTTTTGTAGACTTAGAGAAGGCCTATGATAGAGTGGTGAGGAGCGAATTGTGGTCAGCGCTGTCCATGTATGGAGTAAGCAGCAATCTGATACGAGCACTGCAATCACTTTATGAGGGTTCCAGTGCTTGTGTCCGCATAAACGGGACATACACGGACTGGTTCGGTATCGAACGAGGCGTCAGGCAGGGCTGTGTAGCGTCACCAATGCTGTTTAACCTATACATGGATAACTGTCTGAAAGATCTGAAAGCGAGTGTGTGTGGTTTAAGAATGGATGAATTGACTATCAAGTGCCTCTTATATGCTGATGACCAGGTAATACTTGCGTCATCGGCGGAGGAGTTGCAGGTGATGGTTAATATTATGAATGAGTCTTTGAAAAGGAAGGAAATGAAAGTGAACGCAAGTAAGACGAAAGTAATGGTATTTGAACGAGACGAAAGTATGTCGAACTGTGCGATTGTTATTGAAGGAGAAAGAGTGGAGCAAGTGAAAGAGTTTGTGTATTTAGGGTCCAAGTTTACAAGGGATGGAAGATGTGACGACGACATTGAAAGAAGGGTTGTGGCAGGGAATCAAGTGAATGGGGCTCTGCATAACTTTATGAACAGTCAGAAGATTTCCCGGAGGGCTAGGCTGGCTGTTCATAGAGGAGTGCTGGTCCCTACACTTATGTATGGAAGTGAATGTTGGGTTTGGCAGAAGAAGCATGAAAGTAAAATAAATGCAGTGGAAATGAGAAGTTTGAGAAGTATGACTGGAGTGACATTGGTTGAGAAAGTGAGGAACAGCGAGATACGAGAACTTTGCGGTGTATCAGAAGATGTAGTGAGTAAGATAGAAAAAGGGATGCTTAGATGGTTCGGGCACGTAGAAAGGATGGATGAAAGAAGATTGACGAAACAGATACATAAGGCGGGCGTGAATGGACAGGCAGGTAAGGGTCGACCTAGGCGAACGTACTTCGACCAAATCGGAGATGTTTTGAACAAAGGTCAGGTCAAGAGCACCCAGAACCGGAGAGCGTGCATGAAGATAGTTATGAAAGTGGAAGAAGCGAAAGAAGTATGCCAGGACCGTAGCAAGTGGAATTCCATAGTCTCTGCCTACCCCAATGGGAAAGAGGCGTGACCATATGTATATGTATGTATGTATGTATGCATCTTTAAAAAAAAATATTATTTATTTATTTATGAACACAGTATAAACAATATAGTGAATGGAAACATTATATACAGAATGAATTTTTGAAAAGGGCTTGGATGGCCATTGATTTTGAAAAATAAAAATACTTTATTATTACATCATACGATAATGTCGCTGTTAAGGATCAAATTCTGCGAAGTAATAATACACAGCAAATTTAAGAAAAAATTGGAATTTTAATAAAATTCATATTTCATGTACCTAAATTTTGTATCATAATTTGTTTCGGTCGAAATCCATAAAAAGGTCCGTGTTTTAAATTATGTTCTGAATTTAATAGAAGCATATTTTATCAATGGAAGAAGTGCCACACGCGTGTTGGTATGGTACAGAAACAAATATCGTCATCGTAATTTCCCCACTCTTAAGTGCTTCCAAATAATGGTTAATAACCTTAAACAAGGAGCTACCTCCTTGTTTAAGGTTATTCTATCGCAAAAGTAAACTATTAAAGCCATGTATTTGTGACGAAGATTTAGAAAACGCAGCTGAAACCATTCAAGTGTCTCAGGCTACGATATGTAAAGTTTAAAAAAAATACAAGTAAGTATAAATGTTACCGCTCCGGACGCATTGTGCAAAAGTTACATCCAGGAGATAATTTAAGACGGCTTGATTTTTGCAATTGGTTAAATCGGAAACTCGATAACGACAGACATTTCTTATCCAATATATTATTTTCTGACGAAACAAATTTTTCTAATGATGGACCGTACAATCGAAATAATAAACATTACTGGTCACAAACTAATCCTTTGCGGGTAACCGAAGCGCATCGCCAGATGGGATTTTCATTTAATTGTTGGTGCAGTATTTTATTATTTATTTTAAAATTTATGACGTAACGTTGACGACTTTTATTCTAAACGGAATCAATAACATTGTAATATTAAATGCAGTACGATCCTTGAGGTCTAGAATCCTGCTATGTATATTGAAAACAATGGTCTACATTTTGAACAATTAATCAGTTAACGTAAGAAAAATATAATGTATTTAGTTAAAGATGAGCTCTTTCCTTTAGTTTGCCGTATGTCATTAACTCCCAGAATAAGATCCTTAATAGCAACACTCTCGTATGGTGTAATAATATAGGATGTGTTTTTTTTTAAATAAATGGGTTCGAATCCCAGCTAGGATTATTGGATTTTCAAATTTCGCTATTCCTTATAGTTTCGGATTTGGCCATCCAAGCCCTTTTCAAAAATTCAACCTGTATATGTATACAAAGGCGCCACTTATCTCTAGAGAGATCTCTTCCACTGGGCCTAGGAGAGGAGAAGTGAGTTCAATCGGGTGCTGGTGTGTGTGCAGGTTGGTACGGTTGTAAATTTAAGGTTAATAAACTTACATACACCATAACTACATATATACACAAATACATACCTATTAACTTATCATAAACATACATACATTAACATAGAAATAGTTAAGGAAGGGAAGCGAGATAGTGTTCCTTCACTTTCTTCTTGAAGACATAAACAATTATATTAAAATCAGATTAGTAAAAACCCATAAAATTACAAATGATAGTAATAAAGTTGGTGTTGTGAAAGACCCACCGCTGGTTACAGGGATATTGACTGGTAAAGACCCACCGCTGGTAACAGGGATATTGACTGGTAAAGACCCACCGCTGGTAACAGGTATATTGACTGGTTCAGCGGGAAATATTGGAACCTTATGAATTTCAGCACAACTATGATCCTTAAACCGGTTGGTATAATCATAACGTTCCCATAGTTTTATAGCATGATAAAGATTATTGCCAGGGTTTTCTATTTCTACTTTGGTACTTTGAAGATCTCTTGCTCCAACGACTACATAACGCGGGTGTAGGTAGCCCATTGTCACTCCTTGTTGTAACAACATTTGGGCTGTTGCTTCTTGAATTTTTGTTACTCGAGTAGAATTGGAAAGGTCTCGGTATCGGTAGTCACCTAAAAGTATATAAAGATGTCTTAAATTTCAATTCTGAGATAGGCTAGACTTTTCCTGTCTAATTATTAGATAGATAGTATCTGCCGTGAACTTACTCCCTTTTGGTTTGGCTCTGACTTCAAATTTACTATTCAGTTATAAAATAACGCACGCAGGGTAAAATTGGAACCCTATTACTGAGACTTCGCTGTCCGTCCATCCGTCTGTCTCCGGGCTGTATCTCGCGAACCGTGATAGTTAGAAAGTTGCATTTTTAGAGATGGTGTATTTCTATTGCCGTTTTAGTACGGCAGAGACCCGCATTTTATTTTATTATATATTTTGTATGCTTACCATTGAATGCCAAGCCCAAAGAACATTGATTGAAGCCAAGCGTGTGATCTCCCACATCATTCCATCCACGACCTTCGTATACTTTGCCGTCGTTGCCAATTACAAAGTTGTACCTAAGATTAACGTAAGGTTAAACGTGTAAAGTTACTATCAAAGGCTATATAGATAAACTTTACACCTATTGTTAAACGTGGCTATACCAAAACGTGGCCTGTTTTTGGTAAAGCCACGTTTTTTGGTAAGGACATGTCTTGGTATGGCCATATTTTTAAGACGAAGCGTAGCGGAGTCTTCTCTAAGATGGGCCCAATCGAAAATTTATGTAAAACGATACCGGTCGCAATTTTAAACCTATCGACTTGAAATTTGGCATGCAGATAGATCACATTGACACACAGTGAACAATTGACTCTTCGATTAGACGGTCGCGTCGCATACGCAGTGACACTATTTCATGAGCGAGTAAAAACGCTGACGCGGTTGTGATATCCGTCGCGGCTTGTCACGTTTAGCGCAATGACCTGAATACCTCTCGTCTGCTTATGCATTATTATGGTAAGTTATAATTTATTAATTATAACTAGCATCGATCATGGATTCCCCGAATAAAATCTATTTGAAAACTGAACTAGAACATACATTATATGCTCGATTCAAGGAAGAGCAGAATGAGCGTCTAGAACTGCAAAAGTTAGTCAACAATCTAAGCAATCAGATTGAGACTTTGCAAAACGAACTGAAACTGATTCAGGAACAAAAGAGTGCTACCTCTGAGAAGGTGGACACTGCCGTAAAGGGTCCTCAGAAAATAATTCAGTATGATTCAGTATTTATTTTGTATATTGTAATTCTTATTGTAAATAAATGAAATTACATCTATACTTATAATAAATCTGTAGTATGAGACTGATGAAGAGGACCTTGCCAGAGAGACAGAATGGGTACGTCAAAAAAGTAAGAAAAAATGAAAGTTAAATATTTCACTCTCCCCACTCTCTCAAGGCGAAACCTCGAAGGATACCCCGGCCAGTACAACTCCCATTGTCAAAAAACCACTATCACCCCCACCAATAATTGTCGAAAACGTACAAAACTACCAAAAGTTACACGACTTTCTATTGACAGTAACAAAAAAAGAATCGCTCATTCTCAAAATGATGAACGTCAGCAATGTAAAAGTAAATGCCAAGGACGAGGAATCGTATAGAGCCATTACCAAAATACTGTTGCAAAATAGCTGTGTTTGGTACTCATACGAAAATAAACAAGATAGACCTATTAGGGTGATAGTTAAAAACCTACACTCGACCTGTCTACCAAATAGAATAGTCGAAGACCTTAAGGGCCAAGGTTTTAAAATACTGGAGGTTGTTAACAAATTAAGTTGGAGGGACAAAGAACCTCTTAACATGTTTATGCTCGCCTTTGACAAAGAGGAAGACATTGACAAGATATACCGTATCAAGTCTATACTAGGTTTTCAGGTTGATGTACAGCCGTTGAAAACATCAAAGTTAATCCCACAATGTAAGAGATGCCAAGCCTACGGCCACACGCAAAAGTATTGCGCCAAGGAACCAAGATGTGTCAAATGCACTGGTAAGCACTTCACCAAAGACTGCACAAAGCCAGCGGAAGCACAGCCTAAGTGCGTTCACTGTGGCCAACCTCATCCTAATAATTACAGAGGGTGTTTGGTTGCAAAAGAACTGCAACTCCTAAAAAGAAACAACCAGAGAAAAAGGTTACTCCTGCAATACCCCAGGTGTCTGGGACTTCAAAGAACAACAATCCACGCATCACTCGGTTAGTTACTAGTAACGTGTCATTCGCGAATATAACTAAACAAGTCCAACCAAGACCTGTGCCGCAACCGGCTTCAGAGACAGAAAATTCAACAGATGTTAATATTTCCAAGATTTTGAGCATTTTGACCTCATTTGAAAAGAGATTGAAAAACTTAGAGTCCAATAACACCAGACAGTTGTCAATTTCAAACCCAAAATGAAGTATACATTAAAAATTATGGCGTGGAATGCAAACGGACTCCTGCAGCATCGAAATGAGTTGCAGGCTGTTCTAATAACTGAACAAATTGATGTGTGCCTTATATCAGAGTCGCATTTTACAAAAAAATCTCACATTCAGATAGACGGTTATACCACATACCATGCTATTCACCCCTCCAATAATGCTAGAGGTGGTAGTAGTGTTGTTATTAAAGAAAACATCCAACATGGAATCCAACTTGGAATTTAAATGGGAAGAAGACTATGCTCAAATAGTAGGTGTTGATATCAAAACTAAACACTATAATATAACTATAGCTTCTATATACTGTCCACCAAGGCATGCCTTAAAAGTAGACCAGTATCGAAGAATTCTTAAAACATTCAGAAATAAATTTATATTAGGAGGTGATTTTAACGCAAAGAATACTCACTGGGGTTCTAGGCTAACTTCTACCAAAGGAAGGAAACTACTATGTGCAGTTAAAGAAGCCAAGTGTACAGTAATATCAACGGGAAAGCCAACCTACTGGCCCACAGACGTTTCTAAAATACCAGATCTGATCGACTTTTTTACCTATAAAAATTTATCTTGTTCATATATTGACATAGTAGAGGGTTATGATATGAACTCGGACCACTCACCTATTATACTAACCCTTAGTGAGACTATTCTGAAAAAAGAATGTGCTCCAAGGCTAACTAACAAAAACACTGATTGGGAAAGCTTCCAAATAGATTTAAACAACATTACTGACCTTAAAGTCCCACTCAAAAATAAACATCAGTTAAATGACGAATTAACAAAATTTATTAACGATATCCAACTAAGTGCCTGGAGAAATACACCTAAACTAAAGTTAAGGACAACTAGTCACAGTTATCCAGAGGAAATAACAGATCTCATTGCAAAAAAGTGAGCACAGAGACATAAGTGGCAATGTTCGCGATATCCGCCAGACAAAACAATTTTAAACAATCTCACCAAACGTCTAAGTAGGGCTATTCAGAACTTCCACGACGATAACACAAATAACTACCTCAGTTTGTTAACAAATAACGGCACAGCCGAGTACTCGTTATGGAAAGCCAATAAAAAGTCAAACAAACCCATTTTACATGCATCGCCCATTAAAAAAGAAGATGGAAAGTGGACTGTTAATAATGAGCAAAAAGCCTCTAGGTTTGCAGAACATTTAGAGAAAATCTTTCAAACAGTAGGAGACGAAGAGCTTGAAGACAAAGGCAGTGAAGACTCATGCGATGACCATCACATAAAACTTGCTTCACCAAAAGAAGTTTAAAACATAATAAAGACATTGTCTAATAAGAAAACACCTGGGTACGATCTTATAACTGGTGACATCCTAAAACATCTCCCACGAAGAGCATTAGTTAAATTAACAACCCTTATCAACGCTACCATACGAATTAAACACGTCCCAAGTCTATGGAAAGTTGCAGAAGTGATCATGATTCCCAAACCAGGAAAGCCGCCTATTGAAATAACGTCATATAGACCCATTTCACTTCTGCCATTATGTCAAAATTATTTGAAAAAATACTGTTAAGATGGCTAAAACCCATCATAGAAGACAGTGATTCCTAACTACCAGTTTGGGTTTAGAGAAAAACACTCAACGATAGACCAAGTTCATAGAATAACCAATGTGATAGAAAAAGCTCTAGAAGAGAAGAAAGTCTGTACCGCAGGCTTTCTGGATGTTGCTCAAGCTTTTGATAAGGTATGGCACAAAGGCCTCATATACAAATATAAAAGAAAGAAAAGAAAAGAAAAAGAAAAGAAAAGTACGGACGTGTTTTCGAGTAAATTATATTATTTATTGCGGAAAAATTGCAAAAAAACTTACAGAACTATGAATTGCCGAGCCTGTGGTGCAAAAGTGCCAGATGGATTGTTCATGAAGTGTGCAAGTGAAAAGTGCCAGCAAGTGTACGACATCAAGTGCCTTGGTTGGTCAGCTAATGATTTTGCTGGGTTCTCTGACAGAAACGAGTGGTTATGCCCGGAGTGTGTTTGTTCTAGGCCTAAGCGAAATGACCCGGATACTCCGGTCAGGAATACGCTCGAGCTGAAAGCACATACACCCAGTGCGAACATTAACACTCTCAGAGGAAGCCGCTGTAAAACTACTAGTGCGGCCACTGTTGACATAGATAGTTTCGGTATTTCAATAAATGAGTTTAGAGAGTTTAAACTAGAAGTTTTGAAGCGATTGGACATGCAAACTCAGATTATGAAACATCTTCAGGAAATATGTTCTTCCACAAAAACAGAATTGGAAGAACTGAAGACTTGTATGGGTACATCGAAGCGGTTGTGATAGTGGTCAGGTAGTTGCTTCTACCAATAGTGCACCTAAAAGTGTCAAACCGGGAGAACAAGATCTTATTTCAATCGATATCCCGCCTTTAACATTCGCAGAGGTAACTCGGACAGAGTGTATAGGAAGCACCAAAGAAAAAAATTTACATACCCGCACAAATGTAAACAAGACTAGCGGGGCCATAAAAAGAGCGTCTATGCTAAAGGAAGCGGAAGATGAAGGACAAAATGAGTGGAGCGAAGTTAGAAGAAGAAAAAACGTTAGATTTCAAAATAAAAATGTAAAGAAAGGAAGTAATATGGGTGTGGTTGGAATTCAGGCAACTGAAAAAATTAAACATCTTCACGTTTGGCGACTTGCCTCTGAAACCGCAAACGAAAAACTTATTTCACATGTTAAGGACGTATGTGGGCCAACTGTTCCAGTAAAAGTCGAAAAGACTGTTTCTTTTTTAGATTTAAGTGTGTACGTCTTTATATTTGTCTTTTTTGTAGGTATAGTAAGTATTTATTTGTATTCTCTACCTTTTCTACCCTATGCTTTGTTTTGTTTAACTTCTCTTCTCTGCTATGTATGCTATCTATCCTGTTAACTATGAGGTCTGCTGGAAGAGAAGTCATTTTTGACTTAAGCACACCTTTGTGCATGTTTTAAACTTATCAATGTGATGTTTGATTCTACGATGTACATAAAGTATAAATAAATAAAAATAAAAATAAGATCAAGCACAAAACAGAAAGAGGATATGCGTCTTTTGTTATTACTATACCAGAATCTAAGTATGATATCCTGTGCCAGCCGGAAGTGTGGCCCATAAATGCAGAGTTTTGTGAATGGATTTGGTTTCGAAAATCAGGCCAAACCTCAAAATCATACTAGTTATGATTTTTATTACCAAAGTACCGGAGGTCTTCGGACCAAATTGAGCACTTTCAGTAGAAATATGGAGTCACTGAGTGCTGACATTATAGCAATCACGGAAACAGGTTGTAATGATTCCATTATGGATGCAGAGATTGTTCCTCCTGGCTACCAGTTATTAAGATGCGACTGTGTGGACGGTCGCAAGCAGGGCGGTGCGTTTTTCGTGGCCACACACAGATTAGAGCTACGTCGCTTAAATGTACCGGGTGATGTTAACATAGATAACTGCTCATTAGAACTGGTTTGTGCGACGGTGTATGTTAAAGGTAGATATTTATTTTTATGTTGTGTTGTTTACATTCCTCCAAATACGAATGAATCAGAGTATTTGATCTTGTTTAGAATAATTGAACAGTTGAGTGTGAAATATAAACATTTTATTGTTATGGGAGATTTTAAAATGTATTCGAGTAATGATAATACCAAGAGTTACTTTAATTATTTTATGACATTTTGCGAATTTGCTCAGTTGAATGAAATACCTAATTGTAACGACAGACAGTTGGATTTAGTGTTGTGCTCGTCGGGTATGTGTTCGCGTTATGACGTGCGCGTATCCATAGTGGACGAGGCCGCTGTACCGGTGGACCGCCACCACCCGCCACTGGCCGTGAACATACGACTTAACCTATACCGAAAGGGGGAAGCGGAACGTCGGTGGAGTCTTATAGACCCATTGCCATTTTGTCGACCCCAGCAAAGGTGTTCGAGTCAGCCGTTCAGCAAAGTTTCCTGCAGCAAGTCACACCGCAACTGTCAGATGCTCAACATGGTTTTCGACCTGCGCGTAGTACGGCTAGTAATCTATTGAATAGTATGGTGTATCTGGTCCCGAATGTGGATGCAGGGTTACAAGTCGATGTGGCCTACTTTGATTTTAAGAAAGCTTTCGATTTGGTGGATAACGACATCCTACTTTCGAAGCTGGCTCAAGTCGGTTGCACACCAAAACTGCTCAAGTTTTTTGCCAGTTATATGCGGGACAGACATCTGAGCCTTATTTTACAAGGTCAGGAGTAAGTCAAGGTTCAAATTTAGGGCCGCTGGAGTTCCTGATAATGATAAATGACTTGCCAGGAGTTGTTAGGGACGCCAAGTGTTTGCTTTTCGCGGATGACCTTAAACTGCTCTTGACTATTGAGAGTGAGGATGACTGCAAACGCCTCCAGCAGGATGTGGATCGTGTGGTGGAGTGGAGTTATACTAACAGGCTTCATTTTAATACTACAAAATGTTTAATACTGACATTTAGCCGTGCAAGTGCACCTATCCATTACAGTTATGACATGGAGGGCGTGGTAATGGAAAGGGTTAAATCAGTGAGGGATTTGGGCGTTCGTATGGACAGTCAGCTGACATTCCGTGAGCACATGACTGATATCTGCAAAAAAGCGTACACACGGCTTGGATTTGTACTTCGTAGGGCAGGGACATTTTCAAATGTAAAAGCTATTATAGCACTTTATAACTCTCTTATAAGGACCCAGTTGGAATTTGACGGTATGGTTTGGGCTCCGCATGAGATCAAGTACAGTCTTATGATAGAGCGCATTCAAAATAAATTTACCAGATACCTATACCTAAGACTGTATGGAGTCTACCCTTTCTACCCATTGATGTATCCGACCTTATTTGTGTTGGGTATGGTCGGATATAACAAGCTGGAAGTTAGAAGGGACTTGGCGACGGTAACATATATTGTTAAAGTGTTCCGTGGATACACGACGAATCCGGGTATATTGCAGTGTATAGGTTTATGCGTACCGGATAGGTATGTACATCGTCGTAGACGGCCAAACTTATTCGCAGTGCAGCGTGGTAGAACGAAACTGTTGGACAATACTCCCCTTACGCGTGCTATCACCACCCTTAATATTATTTCAGAAAAAGTAGATGTGTTCTTGTGTTCCCTGAGCGAATTCGTAAAGGTTGCCCTACATTCCATTTGTTATGACAATTGAGTATTTATTGCAAATTATTATTTTTAAATGATGAATTGTTATTTTATTGACTTTTAATTTTTGTTTTATTTTTATTGGACTTTATTGGATTTTTTATGTATGAGATTTAATTGAATTATTATTTTTACTAACTTGATTATTATTTTCATTACGTTTATGTTGTTATCCATTGGTTATTTTGGATTAAGAGGTATTGTTTTGCTGGAGTAGTATTGGGAATAATTCAGATTATTGTTTCAAATGATTGTTTGTAGTACTTGCCTGTGTGATATTTTGCAATGTATCTATTAATGTTGCTGCACTGTCGCATTGGATTTTTTCTGTAATGACTGTTGCATGTAAGAAATAAATAAATAAATAAATAAATTAAGACAAATGCTTCCTAAGCATTTTGTAGATATTTTAGAATCATATTTAACAGAAAGGACATTTAGAGTGAGGCATGAGGATGCATATTCAGAACTGAAGTGTATTCAAGCCGGCGTACCACAAGGCAGTGTCTTTGGACCTATATTGTATCTCCTTTATACAAGTGACATCCCTGAATTAAAAAAATAACACCATCGCCACTTTCGCTGATGACACGGCTGTTATGGCTGTGGAAGACACTCGTAAAGAAGCAGTCCACAGGGTGCAGTTGGCTGTTAACATCATTTTCAATTGGACAAAAAAGTGGCGAATCAAACTAAATGAGTCCAAATCGATCCACATAGATTTTACAAATCAGCGATCGGATACTTAAGCAGTATATATAAATGGTCAAATAGTACCACACGAAAACACAGCCAAATATCTCGGCATGACGTTAGATGCAAAGCTCCGCTGGAAGGCTCATGTGAAAAAGAAGCGTCAAGAACTAGAACTTCGCTATAAAAAACTGTGCTGGCTACTTGGCAAAAGTCTAAACTGTCAGTGGAGAATAAAGTACTTCTTTATAAACAAGTACTAATGCCAGTATGGAAATACGGTATACAGTTGTGGGGTTGTCCCAAACAGACCAATATGCAGATCATACAAAGGTTTCAGAATAAAGTACTCCGGGGTATCGTTAGCGCTCCTTGGTATGTGAGAAATGAGGACATCCACCGTGATCTAGGTGTGGACCTCGTCGTGAAGGTTATACAAAAATACGCAGAAGCTCATCAAAATAGACTTATTCACCATGTGAATGTCGAGGCCATCCAGCTCCTCGATACCACGGACATAGTGAGAAGACTGAGAAGGACTAAACCTTTCGAGTTAGTGTAGTGTTATAGTGCAGCGAGTGCTATACTTTAAGACAACAAGAACGTAGTGTCATTATTCATTAATATAGAGACAATAAGAAAAGGGCCAATGGGCACATTCTTACATTTTAATTATTTAGCAATTTAAGTTAGATACAAATTACTTATTAGTCTTAAGGCTAGATTGTAATTATAGTTATGAAGTAACATATTATTACTATGTTACGACATAAACAAGAAAAAAAAAGATAGATCACATTAAGGTGCTTTGGTGTATAGTTTTTGATATATGTGGCTTTTATAGTTTTTTTTTAATTACGTTCTCCGTCTTATTTATTTCGACGTAACCGCCCGCGTTCCGACGAATACCTAGTTGATATTATAATCATAGACTGTCGTCTTGTATAGACTGGCATGTTTGACCGTAAAAGCGCCGAATTAAAGAAAACTACATGTAGTGGAAAAGCTAATGTTAAAATGGATGTGTGGTGTAACAAGGATGGATAGAGTAAGGAACGAGTATATTAGAGGAAGTTTGTAAGTTGCACTAGTAAATGAATAAGTGTTGTGTCAATATTTGAAGTATTTTTTTACAAGCTTTTATTTAACTTGCAATGTTTGTATGCAATACTTATGTTTGTTCGGGTGGAATCTTGTAACTTAATTTTGAAATTTCCTTCGCCGATTGAGCTGAAATTTTGTATACACATTCGGTTTGGATGACAATATTATGGTTCACACTGTGACGTCTTTCTAAATCCAAAATGGCGGTGGATACGCACATCACATTTATCTTTACATATACATCACATTTAAATAAAATCATTTTAAAAGTTTTTTACTTTTAATTTATTTTGTAGGAGAACAAGACGGTAACTTACGGTATGTCTTCGTAAAAATGTGACTGCAAGTTTCTCATTGTTGCTGCGCAAGTAGTTACATCATCACAATCAGGGCTCATAGTGTTACTGATAATCACTAGATGAAATGGCTTATAGCGGAAAGTTTCAGGAGATGGGAACTTAGTACGCGCTTCCCATATTTGTCTTGGAACAAACCCTGCGTTAAAACATTTAATTTACTGTATTGACATACACATTTGACAGCAGCTAACCCGACCATAGTCGAATTAACCCTTTGAAATTGGTGGGTTAAAAAAGGTGTTTTATTAATTTAACCCTAGATTTCACCTTTAACTATTGGTGATGCAAGACCAATAAATATGTTAACTCGGTGTTAGTGGATAACTCTGAAATAAACCTTAACCCAGGATCGCGCAAGTAGGTCTCAGACAATAATCTACTATAATAGTGGTCGGGTCGAACAGTAGACCTCGCGAACATTAAAAACATTTTTTAGCATTGTCACCCCATTCCCCCCTCCCATTAGCCCTATAAAAACATTATTTGAGCTTTTGCCCCATTTTCCAGCCAATCCAGAAAAGCTATTTTCTACTGATTATTTTTTAAGGGTGGAATTGTATGAATTTTTCTAACATAATTTTTGTTTTATTTGTTATTGTCAGAAGAAAATTTCATAAAAAAGGACAAAAAAAGAGAGTTGAGCCAAACATTTGAAAAGCCCTAGATTCACAACTTATTTTTAAGATTTTGTATAGAATTGTGGTTCTATAAATTTGTTCGAAGGGGGACATGCTCTGAAAAAAAAAAAAATTATAAGACGCCATAAGCGTCGTGGCCTCTTGGTATATTAGGCGTCAGCCTATTGGCAACATCTGGTATTAAAAACATGTTTTTAGCGTTTTATTGATCCTCAAAAGCACAAAAATTGGTGATCTTGCAGAACGTAGCCGGCTTGTGCCTCTTTTTTTTAAATTCTGCGATATCGCATCCACAGCCATGTCCATTGCTGCGGACATCTCTGGTACACGCCAGAAGGTATTTCCAGTGGCGCCCGGCGGACTTTGGCCACCTGTATGGCCTCTTCAGGGGTTTGGTCGGAATGAAAATCCTGCGTCGTTGGGGTTGGGTTTTATCCCGCGTCGGTGAGTGAATCTGGTTGCGTGCTGTGGGGCTGAGGCTCACTTCTAGCCTGCTTCTGTAAGGACGGCGGGTGGCCAACCCGCCGTCCTCAGGTCCCGATCATGGAGGTCGATGGTCCTGGGCGTAAGTGAGCCTGCGGCGCCCTGGGCGCTGACTGCGGAATTCAGTGGGGAGAGTACGCTCTCTCTCCCTCTCGGCCGCTTCTGCGAGCATGACTTGCTCGCAGAAGGATTCGGCTGGCGTGTGCCTCTTAGATCTAAGTGGTATCACTATGAACATTTGGACAATTATTTTTTTCAAAAATTCAATTTAAATTGAATACTTACAGTCATCAGTAGCATTGGCTTTTGATACATCACTTAAGTATACAATAAGCAATGTAAGGATCATCAGCTTGAACATGATACTTCTGTTCTCTGTTAATTAAGTCTTAATTTACGAAAATTTATCTGAAATACCAAACTGTGGTGTAAGTAGTTTGAAATAATTTCTATAGACATTAATGCCTGTAGTCCCGAGGAGTTATGAATTAACACTCCCATATTTTGACAGTAATTTTATTGGCATTGCTGACATATACAGTTTGCTGTGCATATTATAAGATATAATATGTATTTTTAGTTTTAAGATCTGTAACTTTTCTCAAGTAGCCTGATAATAAATGAACAAATATAAAAATAAATAAAAATAGTCATCAATCATATCATAGTATAAAACAAAGTGTGTCCGTTCCCTATGTATGCTTAGATCTTTAAAACTACGCAACGGATTTTGATGCGGTTTTCAGCAATGGATTCTGTTAGTACATTATATAATACACAATGACTGATCCGAACCCACATTCCAAAAGCCAGGAATGATGTTATAAACCTACCTATGCAGTTTTGTTTCAATTTTAAAACATTTGTTGCCAAATTTTGGAGTCAAAACCGAAGAAGGACGTCGCAGAATTTTAGTCAAAATTGGATTATGGACCAATTACTTTTAGAAATAATTACATAATTATGACAAGTTATTGTTACTACAGTCAATAGCCGGGCGCCACTGGAAATACCTTCTGGTGTATACCAGAGACGCCCGGCAATGGACGTAAGAGCGACCGCGCTTGCGCGAACTTAGGCCGAGCTTAGACCTAAAAAAAAGACACATATACACACACACACACATACACATCACGCCTATATCCCCGAAGGGGTAGGCATAGGCGCATTACACACCCACAATTTGCCAGTATTATTATTACCACGTAATAGGGGGCAAGCCTATTGCCGTCACCGGGCATCAATATATAATGATAATTATCATAAAAAAAATCTATTATAAATGAACGTAGCTCGTATCTTTGTTGAGTGCATTCACAATACCGACATTAGGTACGTAGGTCACACTATAAGTTTTGCGTAACTTACAACAACAACATGTTAAAACCAAAATATTATGTTTATTGCTTTTCAAAATACTCTCCTTTACATTTTAAACATTTTTTCATGCGATCGAACCATTTTTTAAAACAGGAGGACCACACATCTGAAGGCATGTTTTCTACGTGCTGATTGAACGCTATTACTGCCTCTTCGGAGTTGGTAAAAGTGAAACCTCTCATCAAACTAAGCATTAACACTCTTTTTGGATCTTCAAGTGGAATTGTACAGATGGGACGCGTAGCTGAGAAAAAAAACGCGATTATTTTTTTACCATCGTTTCTCGGCTGCCTCACTTTTGTTAGCTTGTTCTCATTTTCAAACACCAATTCACAAGATTGCTGTTTTTTTTTCGGGTTCAAAACAATTGGATTTACCACGTTTCGTCTCCTGTGACAATGTCACAAACAGCATTAGAATGTCCGTGGTCGTACTTCAGTAGCATCTGTGAGCACCATTCCACGCGAGCCCGCTTCTGCTCCGCTTTCAGTTCATGAGGGATCCAACGACAACAAAGTTTCCGAACTTTCAATTCTTCGCGTAACATTTTCTGAATTTGACTCATACCAATCCCCAATAGTCTTCGAATTGTCTCATAGGTAATCCGCGGGTTTTCTTCAATTAACCGCTTAACAGTAGCCACATTATTTTCGTGGACGGCAGTTGAAGGCCGCCCTTCACGAAATTCGTCATGTAAAGAAACTCGACCTCTCTCAAATTCAGCAAACCATCGCCTCACGGTGCTCAAACAAAGTGCTTCTCTCCCAAAAGCATTTTGAAGACGAGCGGCACAGTCTTGCGGATAGAGAGAACTTTTAAAATCATAAAAAATCGTCGCTCTAAAATCTTTTCGACTTAATTCCATTTTCGTTGCGTACGTAGAACTTTGATACAAACTTTGATAAAAAACAATTGCGAAATGATTTCCCGCCACTTGTTTTTTTTATTACTAAGAAGGTTGCAACGTTTAAAAAAATATAACATTTGAAATTCAAATAGTTCCGATTAGCTAGAAGTGCAAAACTTTTAGTGTGCCCCATGTATATAAATAACTAGCTGATCGCCGCAGCTCCACCCGCGTGATTTAGTTTACTCGTTCCCGGTTCCCGTGGGAACTCATTACCGGGATAAAACGTATTCTATGTTACTCAGGGTGAATGTAGGTTTCCAATGGTGAAAGAATTTTTGAAATCGGCACAGTAGCTTTTGAGTTTATTCATTACAAACATACACACAAAAATACAAATCTTTCTTCCTTATAATAGTAGTGTGGAAATATCCCAGTGGGACTAAAAAACTTACCGTGTTGTAGATAAGCTAGAATTTTAGTAATTCAAACAAAGGTCACGCAATTATTTGGTATTTAATTTTTTTTCAAATAAACCCGAGTGCCAGAGTCAATATCTGAGCGCTAAACGTTTGGTTGTAACCAATATTACAATTATATTAAGCTTTTTAATCGTTAACCATTAAGCCTACTCTGGTCTCTTAGTCACAGTCAAAGTACGAATTAAAATAAATTCGAAATACCTCACATAGAGTTTGTTATGGATTGAATGTATGATAAGATTGATGCTGTGTGGGATATAAAGTAGGTTTTCCTTATTGAGCTATACTTAGCTATTATTATTGTAAAGTTAAAAATCCATTGATTGAATTATGTAAGAGTGACAAACATTCAAACATTTATGTATCCAGTATTACTTGACCGAGCGAGCGAAGCATCTCAGTTTCAACTCGAGGACTGGCCGATTTGACGTTGTTTGTCTGTATGTATGTATGTATGTGTCAGTTCCGGTCTACAGGCCGCATTTTTCAGCCGTTTTTCATGAAATTTGGCCCAAGTGTTCTTTGTTGCCAGTCGCAACTTTTGTCGAAGGGATTTTTCGATTGGGGGGAAAATGTGGGAGAAATGGGGGGAAAATGGGGAAGTACAAAAATTGTTGCTATTTCTTTCCGTCTCTTTTTTTTCTATTTCTTCTTTCTTTGGTGCGCATGGAAATTCAGCCACCAGACCACGTCCTGAAAGGATGTTAGGGACCCGAAAATAACGTGAAAAAACTACTACCTTTATTACTGGACTTGATGAGGTTTCTAAATCTTAAAAAAATATGTTGTAGGGAATATAAAGCTGGGGTCTTGTGGCAGTATTTTTAGCAAGAAAATAGTTTTTAATAAACAAAAACCGGCCAAGTGTGACTTCGACAAAATCACGTTGTTGTATGGCAGCCCCCTTTAATTTTTTTTGTATTCTCCTTTTCAGTATTTGTTGTTATTGAGGCAACAGAAATACATCAACTGTGAAAATTTTAACTTTCTAACTATCACGGTTCATGAGATACAGCCAAAAACAGACGGACGGAGGGACAGTGAAGTCTCAGTAATAGGGTCCCCTTTGGGTACGGAACCCTAAAAACCAGGGGAACTCAGTAACCAGTTGCCCTTTACCACTACCAACAGAAGACAGATTGAAAAATAAAATATCCATATTCAATTATTGAAATAACTCTTTTATTTGTTGGCAAGTTCTATTTTTGTACCGATTTTCTTTGTCATATTTAGTCCAGGTCTTTATTTCTCTGTACAGTTCATAACCTGGACTAATTCTATTTTCCTGTAGATCTCTGGCTCCAAGTATATGAAAGTCTGGATGGAGGTATCCGAGCTTAATTCCCTCTTGGAATAGGAACTGGGCTCCTTGTCTTTGCTGTTCTGTCACTGCTAAGTTGGAAAGTCGACGATAATCACCTGGAAAATAAAATTGTATTCTAGAACTATGTAACATTAATATGTGACAGCATAGTTCTAGAGTGGTAATCCACTCTGATGCTATTTTATAATAATAATAAGTTACGGCTAAAGCCTGAAATCTAATTAAAAAATAAATAAAGCAATAGCTAGCATTATTAGTATTCCAATATGGTTTTAACCACAGAACAGTAGAAAAGGTTAGAAGGGCCCTAGGGCCAAGGCAGGCGCGCCATATTGTGAGCCCTCATAATGTCAACCATATGTTTATTTTTACCGGTAAGTACTAAAACCTTAAAATATCACGATATTTGTAATTATTACAATTGTATTATGTAGCTGTTAGCCAAAAACGACGACAACACCGCAAGCAGATGTAAAGGTATACATTTCTTGTTTGTAGTGGAGTTTATGAGTGGGAGAAAATCAGCGACACACGTTGTAGTACAAATCAGGAATTTCCTTTCTAACCTCTTCTACTATTCTGTTGTTTAAACCATGAAGATGTGTAGTTTTAACCTACATCTTACCCCTCTTTTAACAGTGACCATAATTAAGTTCACTGCAAACGTTTCTCACCCGCTACTTAGCTAAGCTGGTGACTTTGCAATGCCACTACTTATGGCGTTTGTTGGCTTGTGATTTTTCAGGTTTCCGTACCAATGGAGTAAAACAGGAACCTTATATTACTAAGACTCCGCTATCCGTCCGTGCGTTTATCCGTCTGTCTATCACTGTTTGAACCGTGATAGTTCGAAAGTTGAAATTTTCACAGACACTAAGAAACAGAATATAATAAATATTTAAGAGGGCTCCTATCGCTGGAGATCATTCTCTAGATCTTACTTCTGCGAGCAGGTTATGGTCGAGAAGAAGGCGGCTGAGAGAAAGGGAGGGTACCCTCCCCGCTGAGTTCTGAAGTCGACAGTCAGGGCCCCGCAGACTCATCTACACCATAAACCATCGACTTGACCATGAGCTGTCACCACTAAAATATTTTCTGTCGCAGAATACTAGGTACGAGTGTCGCCTGAGATTAGTGCGTTCAACTAAACTAATCCGTCAGTTTTATAATAATAATACCTACCTTGAAGATACTATAGAACAAAGTTTGCGATAAACCTGACAGTAAACAAAAGCCTGACAGGTTCTTGGTAACATTGCACCAATTTCATTGACTAGCGAAAATATCACTGAAGCACTTTTAAAACTGGACCCAAACGTTTCACCATTATCTTCATTATACGAACGCCACAACATTCGGTTCTCGGTTTCCCGCATCCAGTGAGTTGCTTCCCGCAACTTTTACGATGTCGACGGTCCACCATGCTTACCCACGCTGCGTCTTCCAGTGGCAGTCGTCATATCAGCCATCGGTCTTACGAGGGATGTGCATTTCGAACTCTAACGTTTACTTACCTATAAATCCTAGTCCTAGAGAACAGCTATTGTATCCGGCTGTATGATCGCCTACGGTGTTCCATCCACGACCTTCATATATCTTTCCGTCGTTGCCAATCAGAAAATTATACCTGGGGCAAAGTACATTTTTTTACACAACGCCGTCTATCTCCAAGTCTGCTAATATAAGATTGTGAATGAGATCTATGTAAGTGAGTACATACTAATATACTTCCAAGTGAGCTACGATGACCACTATCGACAACATCGAATTTTTGCTTCATATCATATTCATAATTTCTACATCGCGCTATTAAGGTTAGCGTTGGATCCACCTACCGCAGTTCTACCGAACTAACGGTACCAGTGTATCATGTACCTTGAGACCTGCTTATTAATCTCAAGTTATTATTAACTTGAGACAAGTAGGTAAAGGCCATGATAAAAGCCATGGTCTCCACCGGAAGCAAACGCAATATGGCCGCGTCCTTTCAAGGACGTACCCTGACCATAAAGTTACGAAGACAGACCTTAACAACTTCGTTTGTAACTTAGTTACGAGACAAGATGACAGTTTCTTCTTAGTTACAAAGCCCGGTTACGATAGCGTCCGAAAGGATGTTGGGGCGGTAATTTAAACAAAAAAAAGTTATCATGAGATACTCACCGAATATCACGATCGAATAGACTTATGTCATAGGACTGCAACTGTCTCATTTCAGAATCGCAAGTGAATCGCCTATGGCAGAAATGGGTTGTCGTATCTTGAATTATTACCAAATGTAATGGGGAACAGTCTATTTTATTTGTGGTATTATACTTTCCCGCTTGCCACATATCCCTCGAAACAAACCCTAAAATGAAAAGAACAATTTTATTATTCTCTCACACGCATACAAAATCACGACTGTGTTTTCGAAAGGGTTAGAATTTCGCGACTTTTATGCCCCCATATTTTTGCCATGTTAGTTCTACGTAAACGACAGCGAGCCTTTTGTCGTTTGAGGACATTTTCAACGGACCACGTCTATATCCCCCAAAGCCCACATTTCACCAGTAATTTATTATCAGGAAAACTACAATATTTTGGGCTTTTTATACCGGTAATATTATTATGTTACTAGTAATGAAACTTTACCGTTAGGTTGCACTGTGAGTTGGAACTAGTGAAAAATATAATAAAATAAAAATAGTTTACGTACATACAATCGTGTTTATTATTTTCTACAGTAAATTCAGAATGTTCTCCAACAGGATCATCAGCGTCCACTTTCATTATAACCCCGAAGATACAAAAAAAAGTAAATACCATTGTGAGGACCGACATTATTTTATTATTCATCCACTTTTGTCTAAATTCCACCAACGATTCCGAATTGTATGGCAAAACATTTTATATTATTACAACTTGTATCATTATTACGTAACTAACGGCCATAAGATGTTATAGGCCGGTGAAAAATCTATTTGTATTTATTTTTTAATGTAAAGAATTCTATTGGGAAGTGTAAGTGTGGAACTAGTGAAAAATATAATAAAATAAAAATAGTTTACGTACAATCGTGTTTATTATTTTCTACAGTAAGTTCAGAATGTTCTCCAACAGGATCATCAGCGTCCACTTTCATTATAACCCCGAAGATACAAAAAAAAGTAAAAACCATTGTGAGGACCGACATTATTTTATTATTCATCCACTTTTGTCTAAATTCCACCAACGATTCCGAATTGTATGGCAAAACATTTTATATTATTACAACTTGTATCATTATTACGTAACTAACGGCCATAAGATGTTATAGAACGGTGAAAAATCTATTTGTATTTATTTTTTAATGTAAAGAATTCTATTGGGAAGTGTAAGTGTAGTTTCTATTTAAGTGTAAGGAATTCTATTGAGAAGTGTAAGGTCTATTGAAATGTTAGGAATTATATTAGGTATACGAAACGCAATGTAATGAAAAAGTAGCCTAAACACTCAGGGATAATGCAGTTAGTATAGTAAAATAATTTTAACATTCAAACATACAAAATGCCTTTTATATAAGTAGGTATGAGACTTATCTTTTATTTATTTTTTCCACGGCCGCTCTTACGTCCGTTGCTGGGCATCTCTGGTACACACGCAGAAGGTATTTCCAGTGGCGCCCGGCGGACTTTGACCACCAGTGTGGTCTCTACGGGGGTTTGGTCGGGATGATAATCCCGCGTCGTTGGGGTAGAGTATTGTCCCGCGTCGTCGGTGAGTGAATCCTTCTAGCCTGCTTCTGTAAGGACTTTCATTGTTACTTCGCTCCTATAAATCGAATTGTGATATACACCGTGCAAATACCATCGTTTACAAAAAAAATGTTTTGTACTCAGTTTCGATAACAGAACCGACCAGAGGTATTACTTTGAAAACCAAGCACATTTTTTTTCTTCTAAAATTGATGTAGTTTCGTGACATCAAATTTAGTACTCGCAGTAGCTCCCTGCTTTAAAATTCTTCCTTGTGCTATCCAGAGGCGCTTGGTAATAAACGTAGACTGTAGCGGCTTCGGACCGCGAGAATAATAATAGAAGTATTGATATCATTTTTGTTTTTCAATAATGTACTCGTAAATATACAAGTCAAGACTGGCTTATTACATCTCATGGACTACTGTCAGTTAATTATCATATTTCTGTGTTAAAGGGCACGCTGACAACCTTGACCATCTTATCGCCGGAATTAATCACAAACGAACACATACATACTTATTGTCACGCCATAGATGCCATGGGGGTAGGCAGAGAGTATGGAATTCCACTTACTACGATCCTGGCATACTTCTTTCGCTTCTTCCACTCTTTACCTGGTACTGTTTACCTGGCCTATGATCAAAACATCTCCGATTTGGTCGAAGTATGTTCGCCTAGGTCGACCCTTACCTGTCTGTCCATTCCCATTGCCCGCCATATGTATCTGTTTCGTCAATCTTCTTTCATCCATCCTTTCTACGTGCCCGAACCATCTAAGTATCCCTTTTTCCATCTTACTCACTACATCTTCTGACACATCGCAACGTTCACATATCATGCTGTTCCTTACTTTATCAACCAATATCACCTCAGAACAATCAATACAAAAATAATGTTATAATAGGAATCGCAAAAAATATTATTGGACTGGACTTGAACCGACTGTTCCCTTTCCGAGAGGAATGTTCTACCAACTGGTTCAAGACACCACGAGTCCAACATTTCGAAATCTGCGATAATTTATTATTTAGTGCTAGCTGCGTCATTATAAATACATACACAAATTACCTAAGTCTTTGTCCCCTAAGTGGTAGACAATAACAAGTTCCAGTTTCAAGAAATTTGAAAATAATGGAACTAAAGCACACACTGGTCCTTCACAAACGACGTATGCCACGCAACGTGGGAAACAGCGACCCACTGGTCCTACGTCTTACGACGTCTGACGCTCACGTTATCTACGCGCTATGACACTTTAAACGTGTGTGACAGCGTCGTACGCGTATTTTTTTTTTTTTTTAGTTCCGCGGCCTCTCTAACGTCCGTTGCCGGGCGTCTCTGGTTACAAGCAGAACGTATTTCCAGTGGCGCCCGGCGGACTTTGACCACCTCTGTGGTCTCTGCGGGGGTTGGGTCGGGATGAGAATCCCGCGTCGTTGGGGTCGGGTTTTATCCCGCGTCAGTGAGTGAATCTGATTGCGTGCTATGGGGCAAAGGCCCCGCAGCACGCAACCCTTCTAGCCTGCTTCTTTAAGGACGACGGGTGGTGATCCCGCCGTCCTCAGGCCCCGATCATGGAGGTCGATGGTCTTGGGCGTAGATGAGTCTGCGGCGCCCTCGCCGCTGACTACGGAACTCGGCGGGGAGGGTACGCTCCCTCTCCCTCTCGGCCGCCTCCTTCGCGAGCACGACTTGCTCGCAGAAGGACATGACCGCGTTCCACCTACTCCCGCTGGAGACCATGCTTCAAGCCATGGTCTCCAGCGAGAGGGTATCCACGCCCAGACCCACTACGAGGTCCCGGCGCTGACTCGCCCACGCTGAGCACTCCACCAACGCGTGGAGTGCGGTGTCGTCGCCGGAAACCTCGCAGTGTTGACACCGGGGTGTGACCTCACGACGGATGCGAAACAGATAGCTACCGAAGCATCCATGCCCGGTAACGATCTGCGTCGCACGATACGTGAGGTCACCATGCTGCCTCTGCAGGCAATCGTCCATGATCGGTCTCACCGCCGCGATGATGGTGGTACCCCACTTGGGTTGCTCAAGTCGCACCCTCCATGACTCCATGAGATCCTGGCGGAGTTGGGACCGCTGGTCATCGATTTCTCGAGACGCAGGCCTGTGGCACCGCTCCAGCGCCTCCTTGCGCCATTGGAACAATGACGCAAGGCAAGGCTCTCGCTTCCAGGTCCCATGGAGGGGTCCCGGCTAGGAGACATGCAGTCTCTCCGGAAATCGTGCGGTAGCCCCTTATTGTTTTGACGGCCAACGTCCTCAACGGTGTAATGTTTATAACTTTTGATGTTAGGATGTCAAAGGATAGAAATAAAGTATTCATTTGAGCCACTATATTTTTATTGCAAGAACCTTTAAGATAATATAGGGGAACTGAGGGTTCCCCTCGGCAAGGATTTAATGTACTTTTAGCCTAGGATACAATTTTGGTCTATTCTAGGTGCTATGTTATTCAGTAATACAGGGTATATGGTTGGTGCGCTTGGTCGGTAACGATAGAGTATCTTTATGAAGATACTGTGGTAATTAAGGGTAATAGGTTAAGGGATTTTATAGGATACTTTCCCGGTGAAATACGCCACTCCTGCAAGCCGGCAGACACCATCTCTGTTCCGGTCTCTGCCTACTCCAGGCAGAAGGAAGCTGGGTTCTCACCCAGGTAGTATGGTAGTACCGTAGCCTCCTGTAACTGGAGTTAAAGACTTATTCCATGCATTATGGCCACTGTTATTATCTAAGCGCCTACCACGTCGTACATTAATATGTATACATACCTTTCGGAGGCGAATATCCAAGCTTCACCCGATTAAATCCGGCTAACACATGCAAAGCATGCATGCGTATCGTGTAAGTCGGTCTCTAGCCAATCCTGGCCAGATCAGGCAAAGATTCCTGTTTAAATTTAGTGAGACAACTCCAGACGCAACACGTGTGCGTTCAAACTCAAACCTGTAAGAAACGAGAACCCACTGTCAAAATATATAGTACATACGCTAACTCACGCTAGCACAACAACATTTTATCTAAAACTTACCAAACTTCGAAATAAATTACAATAAATTAAATTGTAATATAAATATGTGATGCGGGCGTAGCTCGCTTGTATAAAATGGCTGTCACACAAGTCACGTGGTCCAGCGTCCAATCAGGAGAAAGCCAGTGTTGCCGCTATATTATGCAAATTTCAACCAACTAAAATGGAATACTGCCACTACAAAAATTACAACATTACAACGGACTATTAAGGAGCGTTGAGTTGTTGGCCGTCAACCGCGCCGCCCATACGGGAGCCCCGTATAGGGCCATACTCCGCACGATCCCCAGGTACAGTCTCCTGCAGGAAGCGTTGGGTCCCTTTAGGTTGGGCATCAGTCGCGAAAGCGCGACCGATGCCTGTGTCACCTTGGGGACCAAACTTCGGAAATGTGGTCCGAAGTTCCATCGGCTATCAAGTACGATCCCTAGATACTTCATCGAGGGCTTGATGCCGATGCTAACGCCTCCCACATTTATGCTGGAACCTTCAGGTGGACCGTCCGAGGTCTGTGAAAACACAGAACCTCGGACTTGTGCAAGGCCACCTCCAGTCCCAGTCGCCGTATCCGACCCACGACTTGAGCAACACCCGTCGTGACCTTGAGTGCTGCCTCCTGGTATGTTGCATTACTTGACAAAATTTTACAATTTTGTCAAGTAATATTATAAAAATACTAAATTAAGTAAGTACATAAATAACCATTAGAAAATGATTCTTTCGCTGGTTCGGTAAGTTGGTTCTCCTGAGAAGATACCAGCAAGAAACTCAGGTAGATTATCCATTTTCTTTTTTAATATTGTTTTGTTTACATTGTTACAATTAGTTTATATTGTATTATACGAGTGGCCAACAATAGAAGATTAGGGTGACCATGCATTTTTATCATTAAGATATTCGTCTACATTATAGTAGCCTTTCATCATCAAACATTTTTTAACTACTATTTTAAACTTATTAAGAGGCATGTCAACCAAATCCTGAGGAATTTTATTATAAATTGTTATATATTTGCCTACAAACGAATTACCAACTTTATGAAGTCTAATTTTTGTCATTGCCAGTTTATTTTTATTTCTTGTATTAAAATTATGGTTATCGGAATTTTTTTGAAGAGATCTATGTTCTTCCGTACATATAAGAATTTGTCGTAAACATATTGAGAAGCAACTGTTAAAATATTAATTTCTTTAAAGTCTCGTTTGTTTCTTGTGCTCAGTAAATAATCGAAATGGAGGAATTACGGATCGTTCAGATACTTCGGGAAATCAGTTTTTCACATTTAAAACTAATCGAGCATTAGATGTTTGGTAAAAAGTTCATTCGGCCAATCGTTCGTCGACCATAAATACTTCGGCAAAAAACTTTCGCTTTTACGATCAATCGAACAAAAGTTGGTCGGCAAATAATTCATTGGACAAATCGTTCATCGACCATGTGTATTTCGCATAATCGTTGCGGACCCGGTTTTAATAGATAGTATTATAGATATAGATAGTATTCTGATTCATGATTATTAAATATTTCACTTCTTTGTCCCATTCCATTGCTGTCATTTAGTTCGAAAACAATAGGAAAAGTACACCTTAGGATGGCAGTATTTATAACATTTGTTCTGCCAGTACTTGTGTTTGTCTCTTTCAGTGATCTAACTAGAAATGTAGAAGCTGAAACCACGGATAAAGAACGATATAATAAAGAATGTAAGTGTTGCAAATACATAACTGATCCTTTTATTATAAACATTTAATATAACATTTACTTGGACTTCAGAGATTCTATTTAGTGGGAACTTTTTATTTTTCTTAATTCCGCGGCACCTACGTCAATTGCCGAGCTCCTCTGGTTAACATTTCCAGAATTTCCAGTGGCGCACGGTGGACATTGGCAACCTGTGTGGCCTCTATCTGGGGTTGGGTCGGTTTCATGCCACATCAGTGAGTGAATCATTCTAGCCAGCTTCTGTAAAGACTGCGGGTGGTTAGCCGGTCGTCCTCAGACCCCGATCATGGAGGTCGATGGTCTTGAGTGTTAATGAGTGTAGCGTCCTGGCTACCGACTTCGGAACTCTGCGGGGAGGGTACGCTCCCTCTGCCTCTCGGCCGCCTCTTTCGCGAGCATGACCTGCTCGCAGGATTGTCCTGGCTTTACAATTTTGGTTTGAATTACAGAGTGGTTATGGATTTTATAGTTTGCTTTGATATTGGATTTAGATATTAGGTACATTAATGGATTAAAATCTTAACTTGACCAAATATTGTACCCAGGGTTAATTACAAGAGAAATGTGGGGAGCAAGAAACTGCAGTGATGTGAAAATCAAAGAAAATTATCTTCCAATCCGACTCGCTGTGATTCATCACACGGACAGTGCTGAATGTCATTCCATCTCCGCCTGTGTCAGTAAAATCAGAAAACTCCAATCGCATTACCTGGATGTTTTGAATCAAGATATTCCGTAAGTATTACAACATTAATATCAAACTTAAGAAAAATCCTTTTTACCACCTTTCAGTCCTGTTGATCTTCAATTATAGCTGAGAATCATGTCAATCACATTGGCTTTGGAGCAAAAAAATGGTCTATCCATTCAAAAGCTATCATCATAGCTTTCCTGCCGCCATTCTGTGGGCCACAGACATGCGACAGGAAGCTATAATAGTTGTGTCTTACAAGTGGTGCAACTATCGATGAACGAAAGTGTCGCGGTTAACGGCAATAAGCTCACTATCCCCCTCGAAACATGCGTACTCTAAAGTATTCCCATGGCACCGGCGGAAGTAAAATTAGTATAGATAAAACTGGTTAATTACTCTAGTAAATAGGCATTATAAATGTTATAATCATAATAACGTAGTATAAAACAAAGTGTGTCCGTTCCCTATGTATGATTAGATCTTTAAAACTACGCAACGGATTTTGATGCGGTTTTCACCAATGAAGGTTTAAGTATATAATTTGTCAAGCGCGCGTCCGCTAGTTATAAATAAAAGATTAATATATGATCTTTCTAATATCGATACTTTCAGATACAACTTTATTATTGGCAACGATAAAAGAGTTTACGAAAGTCGTGGATGGGGAAAAGTTGGAGCACATACCTTGAATTACAACGAATGTTCATTGGGATTGGCTTTTGTGGGTAAGTAAGACAATTGTCAATAAATAGTTACCAATATTATGAGTCATCGTCTCAGCCCACCCACTGATGGGCACAGCCCCCCCCAAGAGCCTATGAGTACCTTCTAGTTATAGGCAGAATTGTATTACACGTCTAAATTATTCTAGAATTTAGCTTTATTACTCCTGCGAGTTTATGATCGCTTATCGGGAGCTATCCGTAATATTTGTGTCTGCATTAGAAAAACTTTATGTGTAAGACATCTGTTCAAGTATGGTTTTGTTTTTATCTGTATAAAAAGCCTCGTCCGGTGCAGGTCAGGTTGCTTTGGGCTCAAAAAGGCAACCCTCTATGAACCTAATACCAGTACCAGCCCTGTGTTTTAGTAGCCTCCACTGCAACGACCATTTTCTTTTAAATAATACCAAAACTAGTTGATTACCTTATTATGATACAATTGTCTCATTCTTAATCCACAACACATAATACCCAGATTAAAAAGGCCAAAGAACTCAGAAATAATAGCTACATACCTAAAGAATTTTCAAAATTGGTTGATTAGTTTCGGAGCCTTTGAATGCAAGCAAACAATCATACAACAAATAAATATTCTTTGCCACAGGTACCAGTCAATCCAAGGTTACAAGTCTTCAAGAAATGACAGCCCACAAGCTACTTCACCAAGGCGTTAAATTGGGATACCTTCATCGTAACATTCACGTACTCGGTACGGAAGATTTTCAGCTGACGGAAAGTCCTGGTTCTGAATTACACGACACAATTCGTAAATGGTCAAATTATGATCATATAAATGTATATAAGTATCGTACGTGCGACGAAAGGCATGCAATACTTAAGAAGTGAATCATGGAGATAAACTAAGTGAAATGTTTTATTTAAGTTATTAATAAAATATAAGGATAAACTGGCTGTTCCTAAATTTAGGCTTCATAAAGTGAGTAATTCTTTTGCGGGGAACTTTATTCGAATCTACAATACATTGCCAACCGAAATAGCAAATTTATCTGTTAATAAATTTAAAAAACTAATAAAACGTAAATTGTGCCATAAAGCTTATTATAGTATTAATGATTTCTTAGATGACAAGGCGGCCTGGTTGTAACACGAATTGCTCCTTTCTAAATAACTCTGTATTAGATTTAAGATGAAATATTTTGGAAAAAAGCCGAACTGAGTTTCTTGAGGGCTCTTCTCAGTCTCGTTGCATTTTGGAACCCTCGGTAGAGTCACACCAACTTTTGACGAATCTAAATAATTTTCTAAAAATTTCAAAGATAATAAACGTTATTTTATTTTATTTATATTTTATTTATTTTATATATTTGCTTGCTCTGCTCGGGTACCTACGCATTTATACAATCAATAAAATACAACTGTCTGTTTGTAATTTACAATTAAAAGCTTTTCTGCGACTCAGTTACGCACTCGAAAATATTTCGGTAGGCTCGGAAGTATTTCCAGTGGAATTAATAGTCCTCACTACGATACTAAAGTACTACGATGCTCACCTGTACATGAAAAAACCGACCAATTGGAAGTCGGACTCGCGTACAAAGGGCTCTATTATTTATTATAATAATATTATTCTGTTTGTTAGTATTTATTGTTAAAGAGGCAACAGAAGAGTAAAAATATCAACTTTCTAACCATCACAGTTTACGAGTTACAACCCAAAACAGACGGACGGACCTATTATTGAAACTTCGCTGTTCATCAAAACGAAGTCTCAATAATAGGATTCCCGTTTCCCGTTCCCGTCAATCAAAAAGGATCAATGTCTGTATGTTTGTCTGTCTGTTTGTTCCTATCTCTGACTTTCACTGGCATATGGCTGATGTAATAAGTTACAAAGTTAATATGATGTTATACAAAGTCTAAGCTGTTTGAGAGTGTTGTGTATGATGCATTGTACTACGAGTATCACCTATCCCCATTAATGTCCTCAAGCCAACATGGATTCATGAGACATCGCTAGACTCTTTCCAACTTGTTAGTATATAAAAACTATCTATCTATGTCGTGCATTTGGTAGGAGACAGCAGGTTGATTCTATTTATACTGTCTTTTTTTTCCAAGGTCTTTGATAAGGTGAGCCATTCTATGCCGTGTTCCAACCTGTCAAGATACAGAATCCATGGCACGTTGTTGAGATGGGTAGAGTCTTACTTGAATCAAAGAAGCCAGCTTGTTGCCATAAAGGGAGCTCTCTCGACACCGGTTTTTTTTTGCGTCCTCCGGAGTGCCAAAGGGCTCCCATTTGGGGCCGTTGTTGTTTGTGGCATTCATCAATGACCTAGTCGAGCAACTCGACTAGGTCATGTTGTATGCTATGTATATGCTGACGATCTTATGGTCTACACTGTTGTCGAGAATGTCACTGACTGCGAAAGGCTTCAGACGGATTTAGAGACTATTGACAGGTGGTGCGTCGATAATAAAATGAAGCAGAATGTTGACAAGTGCTGTAGAATATCTTTCACAAATAAAAGACACAAAATTTTACACAATTATAATTTGAATGGTCAGCTACTTGAAAGGAAAAGCATTGTCAGGGACTTGGGTGTGATGTTTGATGAGAAGTAATCGTTTCATGCGCATTACAATCATATTATAAGTAAAAGCATCAAGCTGCTTGGATTCATACTTAGGGTCACAAAAGATTTTAGAAACCCTAATAGTTTACTCCATCTGTTTTGTTCCCTAGTTCGGAGTATATTGGAATATAACTCGCCCATTTGGTCACCTTTCTACGTGACACACATAAACCAAATTGGATGAGTTCAGAGGAAGTGTCTCCGGATTATTGGCTTCAGATATGTTTTTAATCATACACTTAACTCATATGCGGAGAGGCTAGGGTGGTTTAGAGCGGCAGCGGCCTTAGGCTGCGGAATTAAAAAAAAAAAACAAAAAAAGAGTCGCGTCGTGAGTGCACTGATCTTATCAGTCTCCACAAGATCCTTCATTCTGAGATACATTGTCCCGAGTTACTATCACCATATCAACATAAATACTCGGTTCAGGGCTCGCGATCCTCATTGCAAGAGCTTTATACTTGACGTGCATCTCAACAACACATCATTTTATAACCCGGTGGTGCGAATGTGTCACACATACAATGATCTTCCACGCTACCACGACGAAATCGACGTATTCGACTATAACTCACTTAAATTTAAACGCAAGGTTAGGGGTATTATGTCAAATATTATTGTTAAAGTTGTATAAATTTAAATTCCAATTCCAATTGCACTAGATATCTGCTAATTGCATGGCTTTTGAATGTTGTAGTTTTGCCTCATTGTTTGTAACTTTATTTTATTGAGCTCTCAACGGGTGACTCAAATTACGATTTATGTTAAATTGTTTCTCGGCGAATACTCGGCCGATTTTGGATTTTCTTGCACTCATCAAAGGCTTACAGATTTACATATTTAGAAACTTAAATTAGATCTAAACCTATACACATAATTTTTATAACCTTTAATGTACTAAGTTCTGTTTTGTAAACCTTAAATAAATAAATAAATACACAATAAAGAACGCCTTAGTATTTTGACTTGGCAATCTACAGATCGGTAAAACTCAACAAGTTTTATAAAAGCAGAATTATTATTGTCTTTAGAAGTTTTTACATTATAATGACTGATATATCTAAAGATGACTTAATCGTTATAACATATAGGGTACTAGGGTAATGTTACATACCTATAAAAGAGTCCCTTAACCAAGCTTATGCAGACAGACGCCCGTGCCGTGAGGTTATCAGAGAGGGGAATCACCAGCAGTGCGAGCACGGCGTGTCGACATATTGTCGGTCCACCTGTTTGCACCAATGATATCACAGAAAATGTCGCTACTTAACACATTTTTGTCATTTTCATTGGTGCAAACAGCGCCGTGCTCGTACTGCATAGCGTAGTAGAGACGCCCTGCAAGGTACAATATGGCTGCATGAAAAAAATTCAGCTTATACAACTCCATGTTTGAATTTAAATACAGAGAAAACATTAAAAAAATTTAATGAAAACTTTTTCTCATAAGTGTTTGCTATTAGAGCTTATTTCACTGGCAAAATATTAAAAGTGAATAACTCTCATAAAGCAGACTTTACTTAAAGTTTGGTTTCATTGCTGATGTTTGGCGGATATTAATTTCTGTTTCTATTCTATTCTCTAAGAAACTTTAAAACTCTCTGGTTAGCGGCAGTATACTCGCCTCCTGGGCATGACATGATGAAAATATTACTGACCTAAATATAATGGACCTAAACATAATATCCCAGGTGCTTAACACCTTCGGGACCTTACTCCTATCCTCACGTCTAGTATGATATAGTTATTTGGCCCCATACATGCATGACAAACGAATAAGGCTGTAGCAGTATATTGTCTGGAACCGGAAGAAGAATCGTTCGTTATACGTGTCAAAGATCCTAGCAAAATGTAGCTTTAAACGCCCTCTGTCTTCACCTACAGAAACCGTTATGAAATGTGTGTCCTATCGGAAAAATACTCGTAAGTACAAAAGTATTAAACTCAAAACAAATTGAGCGATTTCGACGGAAATATATGAATTCATCACAAACGTCTGAATGGAATCGTACCTTAAGCAATTTCAATTTCCAAGCTACGCGACGGCCTCTCTACGGATACATTAAGCACTTAACTATCACTGTCTGTTGACTCTCAACTTTTTTTTTAATGCGCCATCTTTATAAGGTCTTATTTTATTGTTCATGAGAAATAATGTTTTGTAAATGGAGTAGCCTAACTTCATTATGGTTTTGAAGTTTCAAACTAATGTTTTTATGTAAAAAGATTAATGACACTCAGGAAAAATACGCATCAAATGACTTCTCATTCTTCAAGTTCTGTTGAATAGCGAATGATGAAGAAGTTGTATCTTAGGATACGAGTATATGAGAGCCCTGGGATGTCCACGCACCAGGCGCAGAGTACTGCACACGGCAGGTTGTTTTTGTGTGGGTGAGCGCGAGGGCCTCACAGGCCCCAAGGACATCCCCACGCCCGTGGAAGTGCGCATGAGGTAGGTACTTTCTTATTCCAGCCAAACGAAAAAAAAGACGCGGACTGAAGGAGTATACAATTTTATTTCCTGCAAAATGCACACTTGACTTGGATTTCTGAGTTGTGAGTGAAACAAATTGATTGTGTAGGCAAAATAGTACTTAGTAAATGTGTGTTTGTGTAAAATTAATTTGGTATGTGAAATAGTGTAGTTTAGCACAACGAACAATTTACCAATGAGAAAAAAGAAACATTCATTAAAAAATTTATAGAACATGATCACGTGATTGGTTAACCACCACCAAGAACATTCAAGTAAGCAAAACAAACTAAGACCGACGACAGTCGATTCATTCTTTCTAAGAGATTCAAGGACCGCTTCATTAGAGACACGAATCTGAAACATATTGACAGTCCCCTTAACACAGTTTATAAACTATCCAAATGAGACTATGCACATCATCTAGCCACACTATACACACCCTCTGTTTGTGAAGCTCTCGACCTCTTTTATTTTTCATTTCAGCTCTTTTCAGGGTAAATATAGTTTACTGTTAGTTCTTTTTTTTTTTTTTATGACTAAATTTGAGTGCGTTTGACCACAATCTTACCTGAATGTTAAGTAACGATGCGGTCTAAGATAAAGCACGCAAACTCAAATAATGCCTATTTACTCTTGCCTTGAAAATCCCAAGATTATATGTATCGGGGAACAATGACGCTGGAAGGGAATTCCATTCCTTAGCGGTCCGCATGATGAAAGAAGAAGCGAATCGAGATGTACGAAGAGGTGGAATATCGACAACATACGGATGGAATCTCAGACCACGCCTTGATGTCCGATGATGGAATGGTGCCGGTGGAATTAATTCATGCAATTCCTGCGCACACTCTCCGAAATGTAACCTGTAGAAGACACACAGATTCGCAACCAGACGGCGATGGTCGAGGCTCTGAAGTCGGTTGCTTGTGAGCACCTCATCGCTTATAGGTTTTCTGTCGCGTCTGTCAATAGCTTCCAGGGCCTCAAGCTGGTAGCGGGTGGATCCATCCCAAAGGTGCGTGCAGTACTCCATGCAGGAGCGTACCTGTGCTGAGTAAAGACTAAGTAGTTGACTCGAAGTAAAATATTTACGCACCTTAGAGAGGATGACTAGTTTGTTAGTTCATTAATTTCCTATCCTCGGAACTCTGAGTATTGAAAACTATTCTAAGAAACTTCGTAGAGATTTTTTGTTACGAGTACATTTTTTTAAAGAGAGACTACCTACCGAAATATTTTTGTTCTGTTCATTGAATAATATTTTCTCTCGGCTCTAGGGATAACATTCCAACTTTTTTGGTCAAAATCAAATAGCAAGCAAAATTTATAACACAAAGGATAACAGTAATCTCTAGATGGAGATATAATCAAGGATATTGTTCTATATCCGATAACTTTCTAAATAGGTAAAATATGCTGTGACACTGTTCTCTAGAAGTTCTCTAGAAGACTCCTCTCTATTTTTTTAATAATACCATAGTACTATCAGCGTTTAGTGTGTTTTATACGTTTTGTTTTTTAGCTTAGGTTTGTAATAATATATCCTAGCTTTTGGAATTTAGGTATGAATTACAGAATGTCTATTGAATTTGCTATTGTTTTAACAGCCCGATAACGGCAATAGGCTTGACGCTGTGGGTTTTACTGAACTACTAGCTACTAATGAGTAGCTAGTAGTTCTGTAAAACCCTGTAAAGCTGTTCTGTAAACAATAGCAAATTCAATAGACATTCTGTAATTCATACCTAAATTCCAAAAGCTAGGATATATTGTTACAAACCTACTGCAGTATTAGCTAAAAAACAAAACGTATAAAACACTAAACGCTGAAAGTATTAAAAAAAATACCCTTTTAGAGAACAGTGTCTCAGCATATTTTACCTATTAAAAATCCGGTTTATGTCACTCGCCTAACACTCGCAAAAAATACGTGACGTCAGCGACAACTTGAAGTTGTAAGTCAAGGGTTGTCTCTTGTTTGTGATACGGCATTGGCCGTAGAGTTGATATTGAGGGATTAACGTCATAATTATTGGTCAAATTATGCTGGTACTTTCCTGACAACCCTAATGTTCGAATTATATTCTCTGTAAACAAAAGAATGTGCTTTAATTAAAGTTGGAGTGCAAGTTCTGTATGTAAGTACCCTATTCTGTGCTAATGTCTACTAACGCCTTATAGCCGATGGTGTAAGCATGACTGTATTACACCAAATTTGTTACCAGTAGTTATTTTGGGATTAATAATTATAATAGGAGCAAGCCTTTTGCCTTTAGCCTTATACCAGAAACGAATTACAATAGAAAATAAGTAACTATTCTGTAATTTGAACATAAATTCCAACAGCCAAAACGATATCACATACCTACAATCTCGGCAATCCCAACTAGTCCCGACCCATAAAATAGCACTATACTTAAATAAATGAAGATATAAATGGACGACTACAATAACGTTTTGTTTTATATCTTTACGAAATCTGCTTAGCAAGCAATTTCAAGATTAAATTCTTGGAATCCGGGTCGCTCCGAGAGGAGTTATAAAAACCTAAGAGTGACAGTGGGCACTACCATTTGCTTGAGAATGTTAAAATTCAGGTATTAATATTAAAATCTGATTGACACTTAATTCTTGATCATTTTTGCGATATTTTTACCAGAGGCTCGTTTGTTTCTTCGCTTCACACGTAGATAGGTGAGTATGTTACGATACTCTGAGCAATTTGATTGAATATTTTGAAAAGTTAATAGAACTTACTATTGCTTTCTGCCCCATTTCCCCTCAATCAAGGAAAGCCATGACAAAATTGTTTTAAATTAAGAAACACTTATGCCAATTTCAGTGAAGATTGGATAAAAAAAGTGGTTGCTAGCTCGAAACACAGACAGACAAAAGAAAGCGAAATTGTCCAGTATGGTTTCGAAGTGTGGACCTCCTTGCATGCTCGATGCAAATGTCGTTCTAGTACGCGTAGTAAGGGTGAGTACGCCAAAGAGTGGTAATTGATGTTCGCTGTCGGATTTTCCTATATTCAAGTCAGTTTCTCGAACAGATGTATTTTGCAATATTATGTGATGGCTTACAGTTTTAACAAGAGCTTTTTTCGATGCTGGATTTGGCGGCGCTGGTGAATAGAGGAACAAGATATTCGAATCCCAAACTAATCTGCAAGTGGTGCAGACACAACATTGGACAACTAGATGTTATAAAATTAAACAATTAGGCCGCGGATTTATCAAAACTAGGCAACAGGGGCACAAACACGGTGATTTCATCAAAATCTTAAAAGTCAATGCCAACCTCGTGTATTGTCCATTGGTTAATGTATTCTCCCATAAAAATATGTACATAGTATGATCCCATAACACAACCTTAATTAGCTTACTTTGAACTAGATGGAGCTGTGCTTTTTTTTAAAGAAAGAAAGAATAAAATTTTATATCGTGTTCGTCAAATAGACGTCGCCCGCTTGATGTTGTGACGACGTCTAGCGATTGTGGGCCACTCTTACAGCACACAATACTAAAGCGAGTGGCTATCAACTTGACGACCTACTGATGTGCCTTTTCACGCTCCGCTTATAGAACTCAGGGTTATATGCGGGACGAAACACGTGCGCAGGCAGGGCGTTCCCTCAAGGAACGTCACAACATTCGGTCTTTTCGTATCCAGTGGCTGCCCTCAACCTCTATGATGCTGTCAGTCCACCTTGTTGCAGGCCTTTCTCCGTAATAGTTATAGGTTTGTAAGAGCCTCTCGTTTGTTGATCTGCAGGTGAAGTTGTCTTGGGTCTCTAAGAATTTGATGAGACCAAATTTTGATGAGTACCCTATTGCACCCTTGTAAAGAATAATGTATCATTTTAAAATTATTGTCTACTTATTTGATGTTGTCATCCTTGTTTTGTAACGATGTCTGTTTAGCGTAACAAAATAAGGATGGCAGTTATAATTACCTTACCTTCCCTTTGTATTGGCACTGTGGTCGGAAAATCTGTATTATACATTTTAATAAGTACTTAATAGGGAATTGTACTATTATGTACCTACTTGACACAACAGCTAATGAAGGATTACGACTATTTTAGCTTTTTTATGATCAGTAAATATCCAAATATGTATTTGAAGTGTCCCATTACCGTCTACATCCCTGTTAATTATGTGTGCATTATGTACTCACCTATAAATATTTATATGGCGACTGCAGTTGCATAGGCCTGATTATGTACATTCTATATAGTTGGTTGGATGCACAGTTTCTACTGCATTTAACCTAACCCAACTCCTCCTGATAGCGGGTTATTTAGCGTTGAGCTCTTTTAGAAGGTAAGTAACATAGCTATATACTTATTAACAGTCACAACTCTTGCCCGTTGAGGTAGGCAAGACTATGAGTTTTTGCTTGCTGCTATTTTGGTATACTTCTTATGCTTTTCCAATATTTTTTTTATTTTAAGCATGCCAATGCCAATGGCAAAGCCTATTTGACAGCTTTTGTAATTAGATCGTAGCGAGCGAATCTCTCATGGTGCAAGAAAGTTCAATCCTTTCTTATGCGAGATCTCTGTCAATACTTTACCGATTTCAACAATTTATATATCAAATTAAACTAGATTTAACTGACATTATTCTAACGGAGCCCGAATTTTCAATTTTGGCCCTCAAAATTAAAAAAAAAAAAATTGTTTTTCACAATGATATGTTGTGATGCTTGCTGCGCTCTAATATGCTGCCGCGAAGCAGGGTGGCGACCTAGTTATTCTAGTCTAACTATTTGGAGCAACAGCCCTCTCAGGGCTCCTTCGTTTATTTAACTATCTTAAGAACTATCTTCTTTTATTCCATTTCTCTTGGTAACATGCTATTTCTTCTTTCATTCCTCTCGCACTTCTATTCTACCTTTCATTCTTTTTAGTGTCGGAATTTTCAGGATACTGCGCTTTTTATTTCTTTATTAAAATTGAGGAGCTGGCGAACAAAACGGGATAATTACATGAAATCAAATTTTACAGGAGGAGTAAAAAACTGAATCACGTACTTACAGTGGGATTTCAGGTTTTTGTTTTATTTATCCATATGTAGTTTTTGATCTGATTTGACATTATGTTAAAACCTGATCGCTATCTATAATACAATGGAAAATATTTAAATTTGAAAAATTTGATTATGCCGTTTTGTTTGCAACAGGTGCAGTTATTACGTTTTGATTGCCACTAATATGCAATTAAGCCCTTTTGATTGAAAACAATTAGTTAGGAAAGGTTTATTTCATTAAATAAAATAGTTTAATACGTTAACTCTTATTGTTTTTTTAATAATAGGTACCTACTAAACTTTTCAATAAAAAAAACACAAATTCCGCAAAAAAAAACGAAAAATTCCTTAGATATTAAGCTCAATGTCTATTTCCTCGCAGTCGCAACCTTCGTCGTGTTCATCTGCCCGATATTCTCTCTCTTCGTCTTCCCTTTCATTTTCATCACCATTATTGCTCTCGTGCTGACTGCCTTAAATTTCTTTATACCGTTTTCCGTGAAGCCAAATTGTTGACAGCAATCAATTACATTTAAAAAAAAATATTAATCGATGTAACTTATTCTAAATTGATTCATGTAAACTCAATTTATTCTTGACTAGATTTCATAATTTAATGATTTATTGTCCGATATTCTATACATAAAAATATGTTACTATTTCGGTTGCTAGTAATATAAACTACAATATCTAAATCATATTTACCAAATTTGTAGCTGTAGGTACATGATTGAGCCAAATCTCCATACAAGTTCAACAATGTTCTATCTGTAGTAAACGTTTTTTTGGAGTACTAAAACTTACTTTAAAAGGATACATCTGATTGTAAATTACACTATACGGTTAATAATAAAATTTAGACGTGAGCATTAGTTTTGGGCATTTCCTTTTCATGTTACAGGGTGTAACATTCAAATGGTAACATTTAACATTTAACATTCTAAAAAGTCTAAAAGACATACGAAATCTGTTTTTAAGTACCAAGTCATGACACATCACAGTTAAAAATGCATACATACATTTTTTTTTATTGTACTCAGCCCGGGAAAAGATGTTTGTAAAAATAAAAGTAACACAATTTCTATTTAGATATCGATTGTGTAGATGTTCAGCAGTAGCTAAATGTTACTATTAAACATAATGTCTAATATTAATAAAAAGCATTGTTTTCTATGCAATATTTAACCCGTATAGATGCGTAAAATTGCAAAGAAAAAAAAATTCACTCAAATATGGAATAATAGTACGGGCGGCTCTATCAAAATGGTCTGCGATTGAGGTCGACTGATTACTAGACTTCCTATTTGTTTTAGGGTTACGTTAACAATGAAATGTAAGTACATAATACGCTACAATACCATTGAAAACTTAAAAGCAGTCATACTGTCAAATTCACTATCTGAAAACACAAAATGCAATAGTTCAATGTAAAAATATATTGAAAATAATGGTAGTGCTATCGAGCACCTACTAAAATAAGTTAAAGGACATTAAAACAACGCATTTTATTTTAGGGGATCGCCCCTTAGCTCTCGATAACTGCTTATGCTCCAATGATGGTTGACCCCTCTATGGATAGCCCTCGATCTGGAGACAGGCCAAAAAATCGAAAATTTGACCTAGCCCTAAGGGGTCAAAAGTTATAGGCCAAAACATATGGCGTGGTGCGGCGCGAAGCACCGCGCAAGACACCGTACTAGTAATAAATATTTAAACAGTAATTGTGTAAGTTTCATTTTTCGAAACGTCCGGGCTATATTCCCCGGCAGAGTAAAAGTTTAAAAAAATATGATTACAAGTTCTATTTTTATTAAAATCGATAACATGGGTAGCTAAGAACAGATCTTCGTATAAGTTTCATACTTTCTTACGAACATGTTAAAAAAAAAAATATACTAAAAATATTTACATTATAAAATATCGTTTAAAAATCCTCCGGGTCATAGCCGACTGGAAAGGTTCCCAGAATGCTGGCTGTGTTGCCACGTTGAATGGCGATACTTATTCTTTGTCCAGAAAAAAGCCAGCCTACTGGTCCTGAGAAGCATCGATTAAGCGTTTAGCAGTGTCTCTATAAAGGCGGCGAGCACTTGGACGCCATGGCCCCAGTGTCTCTATTATAATAGATTATTATTATATTATCTATCTACTAACCTATTTGAATGTTACATCCTGTATATTAACATGAAAAGGAAATGCCCAAAATTAATGCTCACGTCCAAATTTTGTTTTAACTATCTTTATCCCTATTTAATTATGTCCCTGTATTTGGGTATATATTTATACTCTAACATCATAATTTTACCTAAAGCTTTTCACAAACAGACGAGTTGGTCAGGGGACAGCTTCTGTTGTATTTCATCAGATCAGAGCTTATCCCGCCAGAAAACGGGTTATGGTAAGTGTTTTTCAATACCTTTGTGAGTTTTACATGGATGTGAAGTGTGAGGTCACACTATAAGTTTTGCGTAACTTAAAAAAACAAAATGTTAAAACCAAAATATTATGTTTATTGCTTTTCAAAATACTCTCCTTTACATTTTAAACATTTCTTCATGCGATCGAACCATTTTTTAAAACAGGAGGACCACAGATCTGAAGTCATGTTTACTACGTGCTGATTGAACGCTATCACTGCCTCTTCGGAGTTGGTAAAAGTGAAACATCTCATCAAATCTTTGATTTTGGGGAAAATAAAGATATCACAGGGTGCTAGGTCGGGGCTATGCGCAGGATGGGTGACGAGTTGTACTTTTTCGGAAGCTAAAAATGACTTTGTTGGCCGTGTGTGAAGAAGCGTTGTCATGATGTAGGAGAACGCGGCTTTTGGGTCGACTTTCGCGAACTTTTTCTAACACCCTGGGTAAACAAATGGTAGAATACCACTCGGCATTAACACTCTTTTGATCTTCAAGTGGAATTGTACAGATGGGACCCGTAGCTGAGAAAAAAAACGCGATCATTTTTTTACCAACGTTTCTCGCCTGCCTCACTTTTGTTGGCTTGTTCTCATTTTCAAACACGTATTCACAAGATTGCTGCTTTTTTTCGGGTTCAAAACAATAAATCCACGTTTCGTCTCCTGTGACAATGTCATAAACAGCATTAGAATGTCCGTGGTCGTACTTCAGTAGCATCTATGAGCACCATTCCACGCGAGCCCGCTTCTGCTCCGCTGTCAGTTCATGAGGGATCCAACGACAACAAGGTTTCCGAACTTTCAATTCTTCGTGTAAAATTTTCCGGATTTATTTATTATTTATTTATTTATTTTTATTTATTTATTTCTCATAACTTAACACTATCATTACAGGGCGTAGTATCCTAATGCGACAGTGAAGCAAATAATCTTACATACATAACTAATCTTACAACTATCTAACATCTAACCTTCTATAACATATAATATATAACGCAACTTTCGTAAATTCATTCAAAGAACAATTAAACAAGTCTACTGTGCTGGCTATTAGGTTAAGAGTGCGAAGTGCGCGCTCTTCTATTTGACTCATACCAATCCCCAATAGTCCTCGAATTGTCTCATAGGTAATCCACGGGTTTTCTTAAATTAACCGCTTAACAGTAGCCGCATTATTTTCGTTGACGGCAGTTGAAGGCCGCCCTTCACGAAATTCGTCATGTAAAGAAACTCGAACTCTCTCAAATTCAGCAAACCATCGCCTTACGGTGCTCAAACAAGGTGCTTCTCTCTCAAAAGCATTTTGAAGAAGAGCGGCACAGTCTTGCGGAGAAAGAGAACTTTTAAAATCATAAAAAATCATCACTCTAAAATCTTTTCGACTTAATTCCATTTTCGATGCATACGTAGAACTTTGATGTGTGATAAAAAACAATTGACAAATGATTTTCCGCCAATTGTTTTTTTTTTTATTACTAAGAAGGTTGCAACGTTTAAAAAAATATAACATTCGAAATTGAAATAGTTCCGATTAGCTAGAAGTGCAAAACTTTTAGTGTGCCCCGTGTATAACTTAATACCCGTTTTGCTACGGAATTCTTAGTTCGCGAGTCCGACTCGTACATTACCGGTTTTTTTTCACACCTTTTATTTCAGATTGGTCACGATGTTCCAAAATCAAAGTACCAAACTTCTCTGGGCGGCAGTATTGATTAATTTGTTTCTCGTTTTTGGCTTCGTTGCATTTCTTATTAGTAAGTAATAATCGTCTTTGATATCTAAATTTTGACATACTCGTATTTAATTTGAATGATGAAGTATGATGAAGTATGAAATTTTCTCCAAGCGTTAGCTCAAAATACTTATTTTCGTGGCTTATGTTCAAATTTACATTTAACCATAAAACACTGCTATGCTATACTGCAAAGCTGGTAATTTGTAGAAAAATACATTAGTATCATTGTCAGACTACATTGTACTGTACACATACACTATTTTCTTTTACAGCTATAAACTTCTTTAATGTAACCAAAGGAGTTACAGTAACAGAAATCATTCCTCCAGTAATTGATGTGACAGATCCCCCTGTAAATAAAACTAAACCCGTTAAGGAAAATTTCCAAATTGAGAAGAATGGCAAACATCCGTGTAACAGAGAATGTATTGAAGGAGGAGAACCCTTGAACTGTTACTATCATTTTGAGCTTGAGTGGTATCAATCATTGAGCAAAGCTTGCTTTGACTGTCCGACCAACTTGACCGATTGTTATAGAAAAGATTGCATACCCGTGGATGGAGTGTGTCGTACTCTGAATGTTATTAATCGCAAATTTCCGGGACCAGCAGTTGAGGTAAATATTACACAAAAACTGTTGTTGTTACCTTTTTAACATTTTATTCACTTTCGGCCATTCAATTAGGAGTTAAATTTTGCAGCCCTCCCCTAAAACCCTCCTGCAAGAAATGTATTTCCTGTAACCCTGTATATTAAACGACAAGTGGAGGTTGTAGGGCAGCGAGGAGACGCCTATGTTATTTAATTTTGTAGGCACTGAAAAAAAAACCTTTAACTTAGCGTTTACTTTCAGGTGTGCCAAAATGATCGCATTATTGTGGATGTTCATAACGATCTCATGTCGGAAAGTACAACTATACACTGGCACGGATATCATCAGAGAGGCACTCCTTATATGGACGGCGTACCATTAATCACACAGTGTCCAATTACACCAGCGTCAACATTCAGGTGCTCAAATTTATTTGTGTTAAGTTTACTAAACTTGTTCGTGGGACAAAATTAATGTAACTAATGTCTCTAATAAAAAAAAACAGAGCCATCCAGTGTTTTGAGAGTAAAAAAAAATTAAACAATCTTGATTATTTTAATGTGAAATGGGAATAAGAAATCCAACGTTTAGTGGAGTCAAGGGCAAAAGTCAGATACCAATAGTTTTAAGTGTTTGAATTTTTCTTTGCAATTACGTGATACTCTTCCTTCATGTCAAATTTTAAGTTTCTGGATCATCGTCTTTCTTTTCTTTTTGACTTTGGCATAGATTACATTTATGTTAAAAATTATTTTGACTTAGATTTTACAATTGGTTGTCTATATGACGTCAGTCTTATTTGTTTTAATATAATCTGATTTTATTTTAGATACGACTTTAAAGCAATACACTCGGGTACCCACTTTTATCACTCTCACAGTGGAGTGCAGCGTGCGGATGGTGTAATGGGTGCTTTAATTGTACGAAAACCCAAGAGTCAGGACCACCAAAGCCACTTGTATGACTATGACAGGTAATGTTTCTTTGTATTTATCATCATCATTCACCGAGCCTTTTCGCAACTCATTATATTTTATTTTATTTATGATTGATATAGAAGTTCCGTAGTTAAACCGGTCGGATTTTTTATTTAGGGTTCCAACTATCCCTAACCACTGCCATAGATGTTCGTATGACAACCGAGACCGACGACGCACGGATTAACATGGTCTCCGAGGCACGGATTGGTCTCAGTGTCTTAAGAAATGTTCACCCGTCCTAAGACCGGCCTGACTAGATGTTGCTAAACCTTTCCAATGTGTTAACATTGTCGGTTACCACTAGACCACGAGCCCCTTCTGTTTCTTTTTATTCATATTATACAAAAAACTATATATTTAATACGACAATTTGTCTGTCCGTCCGTCGCGTTTCAATTATAATTAATAATACATACATTTGCATGAGATATTAAAATATTCTTTTTTTTTATATTTGAGGCGATAAAAAGTTCGCCGTGATAACTAGTTACTTTTAATATCATATTATATAAACTACATCTAAATAACTACACGTAGTTAACCATGTATACGTGTTTAGGAATCCCTTCTCATCAAAGGGTTGGCAGTGGATAAAGTTTTCTCGTTGTGCACATTAATTATTATGATGTCATACATTTCCTGGAAATTCAAACCGATTTCGCCTCGAACACGAACCTGATAGTGATCGTATTATTTCAGACCTGAACATTTAATAGCGGTAACAGACTGGTATCACGGCTTGACCCAGGGCTTCTACAACGACCTATTCCACGCTAGGGGTGTTCGTCACAGTACCGTCCAACCTGTAATTTTGATCAACGGGTGGGGCCGGCCGAAAATTGATGCAGATGGAGACAAGTTTATACCTCCACCACGGTTCAATGTTGAGAAGGTGAAGTATAGTGCTTTTGAAAAATAAATAACTAAATAAATAACTAATAACTGAACTGGGTAATCCTTATCTACTAAGGCCGAATTCGAGCAAACTTGGAGTTACACTAGTGTTAAATTATCACGGTAATAATTATTCTACTCCGACAAAAATCTGTGGGATATTATTTCTTCTAACTCTACTTGAATGTTATAATAATTTAATTATGTTGGATAATACAGTGAAATGTATAAAACGTTGACGTTACAATTGACACTGTAACGAATTACCGTGATAGTTTAACCCTTTTTTTTAGTCCTCGGCACAAGTCATGTATGAAGGCGTAGCGTATTGTCTGAACGCGCCTTTTCTGAAGATATCGAAAGTCAAAATCTCCTAAAGAGTCAGAGTCGCTGGCTTTTACAAAGGAATACCTAGGTCTTCGGATAAAAAAGCAGAAAGAGATTGTGCAGGAGATATTAAAAAAATACAGCCATCGTCAATTACTTGTTCATACTAAAATTCTGCATTTTTTTAAAAACAACTAAGGCATATCTCCAATTCCATCGCTTTGAACAAACGCAAGTAGAAAATTTTAACTTATGTATTTTTATTTCCAGGGCAAGAAGTATCGGTTTCGAATGATAAACTCTGAGTCTATGAGCTGTCCCATTGTGATTTCCGTAGATAAACACAACATTACTCTTATAGCTTCAGACGGATATGACCTCCAGCCTATAACTGGTAGGTATTCATTACCTACCTTCTTTAATAGTAGTATTGCGTGTGAACGTCATTGGTTTGAGTCCACCATACTTGCAATCCAAGGACGAGGTTCTGGCAATCAAGAAAGTTCTGAGCCAACGGCAATAGGCCAGCTCCATAGATACCGGCAGAGTTTCTGATGAAACTAATAAATGCCTTCGTTTTTCCTGCATTGCAAAAAATGGGTGACTATCACTGCATGTAAAACAAAGTCGCTTCCGTCCGTATGTAGATTTCGATGCGGTTTTCACTAATGGATTGATTCTCGAAGAAGGTTTTTGTGTATAATTTGTCAAGCGTGCAAAGCCGTGGGTGTCTGCTAGTAATTTAAATTTATTTATTTATTCATTCATTTATGTATGTACACACAGTATAAATAATATTGTGAATGGAAATATTACATACATGTTTACAAAGGCTCCACTTATCTCTAAAGAGATCTCTTCCAATGGGCCTAGGACAGGAGAAGTGAGTTCGATCAAGTGGTGGTGTGTGTGCAGGTTTGTACGGTTGTAAACTTAAGGTTAATAAACTTACATACACTACAACTACATAAATACACATATTCCTACATACATATTAACTTATCATAAACATACATACATTAACATACAAATAGTTAAGGAAGGGAAGCGAGATAGTGTATATTTTCCTTGTGGTGTTGTCAATTATTTTAATTGTGCCACTTAGCGGATAAACTCCCAAAAACCCTTTTTACGAAATAATTAAACCCCATTTTTTTCGTTATTTCTTAGCAACTTCTTTGGTAACACACGCCGGTGAGAGATTCGATTTCATTATCGACGCAAATAAGGAAGTTGGCAACTACTGGATTAAAATCCGAGGTGACGGAATGGATTGTGTTGTAAAGTAAGTTGGCTAAACGATAATGCGTCAAGTTGGACGGATAGTTGTATATCTAATATAAACCACTTGCCTAATTAGCACTCTATTGAATATACCGGACAGGGTTCATACTAAGTTAACAGAAAAAAACTTCACCAACAATCACAACAAACAACCACTATTTTGTCCTTCATATCCATTTCATAGCAAGGCAACGGGTTTCCAATTTCTTTTCAAAATTTCAATATAGCTGCTATTTTTTACTAAATTCATTCGGCCATTTCGGACATAACCCATTATATTTGTGTGCCCGGTGACGGCAATAGGCTTGCCCCCTGTTACGTGGGACTACTGCCTAACCTTCGGGGATATAGGCGTGGTATGTGTGTGTGTGTAGGTCATATTTACGACGTTCTATTGAACACTGTTGGTTTTAAACTGTGTAGCCAGAAAACCCTGTGTTTTAAACAGCCGTTTTTAACTGTGTATTTCACAACACGTGGTTCACATACTCTTTGTCAGAATGGCTTTGAGAGAAAACAGTTCAATCAAAATATTAAACTAAGAATGTAACACTTTTATGTACTAGTAGTTTTGCGAACAGTAGACGTCGCGTTATTTTCGGGTCCCTAACATCCTTTTGGAACGTGGTCTGGTGGCTGACTTTCCATGCGCACCAAAGAGAAAGAAGAAATAGAAAAAATAGAAAAAAAAGAGACGGAAAGAAATAACAACAATTTTTGTACTTCCCCATTTCCCCCCCATTTCCCCCCCATTTCTCCCCCATTTTCCCCCCAATCGAAAAATCCCTTCGATAAAAGTTGCGCCTTGCAACAAAGAATACTTGTGCCAAATTTCATGAAAATCGACGGAAAAATTGCCTGTAGACCGGAACTGACACACATACAAACAACGCCAAATCGGCCGCACCTCGAGTTGAAACTAAGACGCTTCGCTCGCTCGGTCAATAAATAGAACTCAGTCGGTTGGTTTGGTTTAAATACTAATTGATTTAATCTATTCATTCATAGAAAGGCTCAAGCAAGGGCAATGGGTGTGTTACACTACGAAGGTGCAGATGACAGTGATCCTGGCAAATACCCATCGTGGGAGGAGTCGCATATTGACGGATTGGTAAGTATCCAAGAATATGTCCTTTTCCTGGCGCTTAGTTGACCAAAGTACATAGAGCCCGTCATTTTTGACCAAAATTATAACTATTTAATACAAAATGTACCAAAGTCAGACCTAGGTTCGATAGATATATATATTATTATAACGTTCCTAAAAGGCCAAGAGTCTGCCTGGATGAGGCGTTTTATGAGCAAGTCTACTCGCACGTCTCAATTCTGTAGCTGGAGGGTTTCTACGATCCAGCCAGTTACAAACATGGACTCGGAAACAGCGTTTCTGTTGTGTCTTGCATAATAACATCGTAAACAAAGAGAACATCGACGATTTCAAGTGTACACAAAAATCTCCACAATTTATTTCCTCCGTTTCATATTCCGTATATTGGAATAGTCTGAGACGACCGGCAGTTTAATTGGCTGTGCTATAGCGGCTGACACGTAAGATTTTGTTGCCTTTCATTATCATTTCAACGCAAGGCAACGGTTTCCTTTTATTTTTCAAAATTACAATATTGCTGCTACTTTTTATTAAATTCATGCCATTTTGGACGTAACCCATTATATGTGTGCCCGGTGACGGCAATAGGCTTACCCCCTTTTACGTGGGATTAAAAATAATGGCAGATAGTGGGTGTGTAATTCATCTCTGCCTACCCCTACGGGATATAGGCGTATGTGGAATAGTCTGATGATTCCATATGGCTACTCTTATTCTAACTTCGTTACTAAAAAGTTACGTTTCGAAGTTATCACGCATTTTTTAAATCAAATACGTCAACTCGCAACGGACTCGCGCGTAGTACAGGACGCAGCAATGGCGCCCGAGTATCTCGACTCGCACGAAGCGTTCGCGTGTAAAACGGGCGAGTCGAAAGTCCGGCTCATTGCACGCGTTATTAGGCGCAAGTGAAGAAACGCGCGTAGACCGTACGACTCGCGCGTAAAACGCCTTATCTGGACAGGCTACTGCATTTCCAAGTGCCAATTAACAATTAGTCTCGGCGCCTCTTAATAATATAAACTGTTTTCTTTCTTATAACTATGTTTAAAATTGTGAATTGTTAAATTAATTAAGTGAAATATTTTTACTTGCAGCAATTAAACCCACCTAATAAAGGCGAAGAACACGATGAGACTATTTGTGTGAGCAAGATGCGTTCAGTGGCGGGCTATGACGACAGTTTAAAGGCTAAACCTGATGAAGTCATCTACGTTAACTACGATTTCTATCCAAAAGATTCCGTCTACCACAGACCTCCTTACGATTATAACCAAGGTCATTTGATATTTGCTTTTAATTTTAGATTTTTTTATGTACTGTTTATTCAATACTCTAATATTTTTACTTTCACTTATATTCTATAAGTTTTGTAAATTGTTATCATGTCATGAGACTGAGTTTGCCATGATCCCTGAGCTCCACTAAGTCGAAAACTGTGTGTCATTGTTGGTATGTACGTATGTATGTACGGAGAGCTACAGCCTAAACCATTCCATTCAAATTTAACACGAATGTTTATTTTAATAGTGATATAGCTGACGGAAAAGCTTATTGCCATAACTGTTATAGGACCGGTTAAAGGAATGGAAATCCGTTACAAACTGTTTTTTCTCTCTGTCTATTCGTAAAAACTCAAACCAGTTTCAAATATTGGATAGAAACAGGCGTTACTTGGCGAAACAATTGTCGTCTTTTTGATTCTGCGAAAAATTAATGCTATTATATAATTTAAAAAGTTTTTTCTTAAAACATTTTACTTACCATTGTTTTGTCAAACCAGTTTCTTAAAATTTTAATTATTGTAGTTAAAAGGGTCGTTTATTATCGAGCATAAGCGGCATACTCCTGAAGATACGCTATTTCTAGTTATTATTTTTTTTAATTTTGATATGCAATTTTCCAAGTACAATAAAATTATTAACGAGTATAGTATAAGGCGTAATAACTTCTGCTCTACTTTACGCTACCTACTACTTCTAATAAGATTTTTAGTTCCCGAGGCTTTGTATAGTCTTATTTTGATAGAAGTATCAGAAGTACGCGTAATGAGGTAGGGAAAAGAGGAGCGTGAACGGAAACGGGTATACAGTCACACATAATGTTATCACCAGTAACAATTTTTTCCATCCTCTGCAATGGTAGTCGTTAATCTACCTTACGTTTTATTATATATTATACTTTTCTTATTTTTTTTTTTAATACGCGGCCCGAGATCGCGGCCGCACCTACGTCCATTGCCGAGCGCCTCCGGTAGAGACTGAGAGAATTCCCGGTGGAGCCACAATATTATACCTTATAATTCGGTTATTAAAATAATTTTATTTTACTTACAGTTCTTGAAGGAACAAAAATGGAAATACCTCAACTTAACTACATAACTATGAAGATGCCATCAAGTGCACTCATGGTCGCCAAGCCATCTTCAGAAACTTTCTGCAACTCCTCAACTGTTAATACAACTTGTGTAGAAGCTACCTGCGTTTGCACTCATGTAGTGTCTGTGAAACTTAACGATGTTGTCGAGATCATCTATATTGACAATGGAGCTTATTTTGAAACTAACCATCCACTCCACCTACACGGCCACAGTTTTAGGGTAGTGGCACAGAAAACAATCGGTGATTCCATCAGCCTCGAAAAGGTTAAAGCCCTTGACCGAGAAGGTTTGATAAAAAGAAATTTAGAAAATGCTCCCATTAAAGACACTATCGCTACACCCCGTAAAGGATATTCAATTGTTAGGTTTAAGGCTGATAACCCTGGATACTGGTTCATGCATTGCCATATAGAATCTCATGCAGAAATGGGAATGGGGATGGTATTTAAGGTTGGTGAGCATAGTGACATGCCACCGCTTCCTAAAAACTTCCCAACGTGTGGGGACTTTATACCATCATAAAAAATTATGCCTCGACTTGTTGGCGTCAAATGTTTATATTAATTTCTATGAGGTTTGAGTACTTTTGTGTGTATACTTAAATATTTTTTATTTAGTCATTGTCATAGGACAAGCTTTATTTAATTTGTGACGATTATAAAACGTCTTAATTTTTTTATATTTTTCACAAAGTAATTGAATATTGATTTGCTGCACTATTTTCTAACTTTCTTATTTAAAAATAAGATACTTGAGAAGGTAAATAAAATAAATAAATGCTCACCTAATATTGTTTTTATTTGATTCCATAACTTAGATTATTTTGACTGTTCTAGCTAATTTCACCTGATAACGCGACTGCCGATTACCGGACAAGGTTCTAAATATGTCAAGCATAATAGCTCCATATTCCTTCTGTTGATTCATACCACTTCCTCGATTTCGATACTGGTTATAATTACACGCAAAATCAAGTATGTAGGTCTTCTAATTTTTTATTTAATGCCCGATTTGCAAGGCAACTTGTGACAAGAGCTTATGAGAAAATACCTGGCAATAAAAACTTACCCTTTTTCAATTGCCAGTTACATAAAATTATTGTTTACACAAGACGTAAACAGCAAGGTATACATAACTAGAATACATATACCACATATATATATTTGTGTGATAAATATCCCAAAAAAACACTTAAAGAATATTTTGGTTAACTGTAGAAAAGTAATAGGAGCATCAACCCAGTGAAGGGAGAAATGAGGGCTGGGGCACTATGTGACTAAGCATGGAGGATATTCAAGACATCATTACGACACTAAAGAATACTAACAATAAGCGACCTGAATCATGGCGAACCGAACAATTTGAATCACATCAAATACAACATCTTGTCTAAATATTATCTGGGACCACGGTAGTGTACTGCCTAGGGTACTTCCTGATGACAAACTAGCAATTCCAATATGCAAACTGGATCCATATTTTTCTTTCCGGGATTGATAATTCATACAATTCCCAATTTAACATTGTCGGGATTTGATGGAATTATCAATCCCGGATAGCAAAATATGGATCGAGATTGTATATTGGAATTGGTAGATAGAAAGCTGAATTTCACCTGATAACGCAACTGCCGATTACCGGACAAGGTTCTGAATCTGTCAAGCATAATAGCTCCATATTCCTTCGTTGATTCATACCACTTCCTCGAATTTGGAAAAAAACAACATAGATGCTTGAAACTTATTTGCTTTTGATGACATAAAAAATAGAAAAGGGGTGTACATTTTTTAAGGCATCAACGTTTTAATGGTGATTTTTGAAGATAAAAAACTTGACTTGACTATTCAGATATGATAGCAAAAAAATATTTTTTTTACCTATGGAGTAAAATAAAATAAGGCAGAATAAGTATGTAAATATATTGGTAACCATTTAATTCAAAAACTTATAATAAAAAAAATATTTCCCCACAAGAAACTTACCTACATTATTCCAGAGTTAAATTAGTCTAGAGTTATGAGTACTTTTAAAAAGAAATGATATCTCACAAAAACATTGCATGTAAGGCTAAGGTCAATCGAGTAGGGTGATTGTACTGTAAAAAATTATCAGATGTTATGGATAACCAAGCTCCTAACTCAACACGTGCTAACCTAACACTTTCCTAGTTTTAAGTTTTCAACAAACTCTACAACTTAGGCATATGTGTCGCTTGGCCATTTCGTTACATTTTCGACAGCACGGACCGCTGCGGCACCCGGTATTCACTTACAAAAAGCGAGAATCCTGGCCATCGCAGAGGACCCGCATTCGGCGTTCGTTTACAAAGCTGGCCATCCAGCTGCAGGAGCGAAGCATGCCAGATTCCATCTTTGAAGGCTTTGGCGATATCCAGGCTAATAGCCAAGGACTCACCGCACCTTTCCATAGTCTCAACCCAGGTTTTGGCCTGAAGCCACCTTGCATATGACTGAGGTGACAGCTGTGGGTCGATAATTGCCTGGATCAGACCGATCCCCCGAGTGATCGCAGTACTGATAGTGCACATCGCATTGCCTGAGTACAATATCAGGCATAGTGTACAGTATGTAGGCATAGTGTAGTATATAGCAACCGCAGAAGCGCTATGCGAAGGACCCTTTCCTGCCTACACATAATAATCGCGTAGGCCGTCCCAGTCTACTGACGAGTAATGCCATAGTCGCCGTAACATTTTTACAGCACGTGCAGGAGGTGATACCTGCATGCCAGCGTGAACCACATAGTGAGGAACTACCCAATGGGGCTCCTACCGAGACACTGTACTGGGCCGGGCGACTCCAGTGGAGCGGGCGCGTGCGCTGACCGTTCATCCGTCTGTCTTAGGCTGTAGCTCATGAACCGTGATAGTTAGATAGTGGAAATTTGATGTGTTCTAGTTCTAAATCATATGTTTTGTTATTTCACTGGCATGACATGGTGTCATTTGACAATAATTCTATTACTTTTGACAATAGTGACAGTTAAACGGTTAAACGACGATGGTTAAACGAATATTGGTCCCCATACACGATGTAACCATTGGTGTTCGCAACCATCATTTTTGACAAATGATGGTTGCACCCCAACTGAGTGGTTATGATTCCAAATATGGCCACAGATAATACACATTGTGAATAGCTTCACCATAGAGTAAATAGGATACTTAGTTCCCCGAAATTTCTTTCACTTAAACTCCGAATGAAATACATTTTATGCTTATATCCCCGCAAGGGTAGGCAGAGGTGCATTACACATCCACAATTTGCCAGTATTTTTAGTCCTACGTAATAGGGGGTAAGCCTATTGTCGTCAACGGGCACACATGTAATGGGTTTTGTCCAAAACGGCGGAATGCATTTCTTTTTTTTTTTATGAATAAATTTGAGTGCGTTTGACCGCAATCTTACCTGATGTTAAGTATCGATGCGGTCTAAGATGAAGCACGCAAACTCAAATAATGCCTATTTACTCTTGCCCTGAAAATCCCAAGATTATATGTATCGGGGAACAATGACGCTGGAAGGGAATTCCATTCCTTTGCGGTTCGCATGATGAAAGAAGAAGAATCGAGAGGTACGAAGAGGTGGAATATCGACCACATACGGATGGAATCTCAGACCACGCCTTGATGTCCGATGATGGAATGGTGCTGGTGGAATTAATGCATGCAATTCCTGCGCACACTCTCCGAAATGTAACCTGTAGAAGACACACAGACTCGCAACCAGACGGCGATGGTCGAGGCTCTGAAGTCGGTTACTTGTGAGCGCCTCATCGCTTATAAGTTTTCTGGCGCGTCTGTCAATAGCTTCCAGGGCCTCAAGCTGGTAGCGGGCGGATCCATCCCAAAGGTGCAGCGAGCAGTACTCCATGCAGGAGCGAACCTGTGCTGAGGAAAGAGTCAGCAGTTGATTCGAGGTAAAATATTTACGCACCTTAGAGAGGATGCCTAGTTTTTTCGAAGCTGTTTTAGCCCTGGATTCAATGTAGCTTCCAAAGTTCAGGTTGGATGATAAGTCCACACCAAGGAGCTGGAGATGCTGAGTTACAGGTACAGGGACATCCCGGAAAGTGGGAGCCTTGGTGAACGGGCTCTTTTTGGCGGAGAAAAGACACGCCTGGGTTTTCGTGGTGTTGAATGTGACAAGGTTAGCATCGCCCCAGTCAGACACTGCCTGAAGGGTTAAATTGGTGCGTTCAAACATTGCCACTCGTAAGATCGTCGATTTCCGGTTTTTTGGCCTATGCGCTGGAGAAATATCTCTCTGCAACCGTGCTATCGTTTGCATACCCAAACATACCGGGTCTGAGCAGGTCGTTTCTATGTAGCAGGAATAACGTTGCCGAGAGAACAGATCCCTGTGGTAACCCAGCGTTAATTGCTAATAAATCAGACGAGCAGCCGTCAACAACCACTCGAATAGATCGTTCCCTTAGGAAATCTGAAATCCAAGCACAAAGACTAGCCGGAACTCCGTAAGCAGGAAGCTTGGCTATAAGGGCTTCGTGCCAGACCCTGTCGAAAGCCTTCGAAATGTCAAGTGACACAGCAAGTGCCTCACCATATCTTTCAAGAGCCTCACCCCAGAGGTGCGTGGCATACACTAGAAGATCTCCAGTAGAACGGCGTTGGCGAAACCCGTATTGCCGATCACTTAGGAGGTCATTATCTTCAGGTATGCCAGTTATCGATTGTTTATTACATGCTCCATCACCTTGCAGAGAATGGAGGTGATCGCAATTGGGCGGTAGTTGACAGGGTCTGCATGTCTACCCTTTTTTGGTACTGGCTGTACGTTAGCTACCTTCCAGGCTTTCGGAACTTTACCAGCCCGGAAAGACATACGGAACAGGCGTGTCAGGACAGGAGACAACTCGGCTGCGCAGTTCCTCAGAACAATGGCAGGAATACCGTCGGGACCACTGGCTTTATTCACATCCAGAGTGCGTAGTATTTTGAGAACCTCCTTTTGATGAATGCGGATTTCAGGCATTTTGCAATCACTAGGAGGTAGCTGAGGTGGTGATTTAATACCAGCATAAATTAGCCGTAAATTTTCAGCAAACAGAGAGGCAAACAGATTAGCCTTTTCCACAGCTGTGTGTGCCAGTGTTCCATCAGGTTTCTGCAAAGGAGGGAGTGAGGATCGACAAAAGTTCGCCTCAATACATTTGGCTAGAGACCAAAACTCCTTACTCCCAGATGGGTAAGACAAGAGTCTGGCTCCTACGCGGCCAACGTGATTGAAGCGCGCCTTCATCAGGACCCTTTTGCAGGACTTGGCTGCCTTGTTAAAGGCTTTCTTCTTTTTACGCGTATCCGGAGCTTTGTGATTTCTGGCATCAACCCAAGCTTCATAAACCGACTGTTTGTCTGCCTCAGCTTTCAAACAGTCAGAGCCAAACCAGGCCTGAGCTCTGATCCCAGATGGCCGGTCAGAAAACGGAATAAAGTATTCCATCGCTCGACCGATAACCCCGGCAACAGCAGACGCGCAGCTCGATGGATCGCCAGAAGAAAAGACTGATAGCCATGGGTAAGATGCAAGGAAATGTCGCATCTCATCCCAAGCCACTGACTTGTATCGCCACACCCGCCTAGTGCCTCTAGGGCTGGAGTCAGGTGGGGGACACCAAAGTATGTACTTAACCAGACAGTGGACAGAACTGCCAAAGGGGACTGAAACTGACACTTGATATCGGTCTGGTTCAGTCGTCAGCAGAAGGTCCAGTCAATTGGCCGTGTGGCTCTCAATGTCAGGTATTCGAGTTGCCTGGTCAACCAGCTGTGAAAGGTTCATAGACAAAGCAAACTTGTAGGCCTCTCTACCAGCATGGTCTGTTTTCTGGTAAGGGAACAGCCACTGCTCGTGGTGGGCATTAAAGTCCCCCAGAAAAACGATTTGAGCGGTCGGATACCTCTGTTGAGCCACATCGGCGGCCTCACTCAGATGGTCAAATAGCCTAGTTGTCTCCTGATCTCCGCTGTGCGATCTGTATACACCCACATAAACAATTTGTTCGATGCCGGTATCTACAAGCACCCAGATTGAAGAAGATGAGGGATCTTCTAAGTTACGGAGACACCTGGCGCAGATATCATCACGCACATAGAAACATACCCCTGCTTGTGAACGGAAGTTGTGCTCCAGGGTGTAGCCTGGGTAGTTTAGGTAGGAAGTATCAGCAGGGGTTAAGATTTGCGTCTCCGTAAGCAAGAGCAGATGCGGTTTTGCAGCCTCAAGGTGGTGGTGGACTGGGACGAGATTGGAGTGCAGTCCTCGAATGTTAGTGAGGTGCACTTTCAGTGAGAGGCCGTGCATCCGCTGCTGAAACCTCATTTTCTTATATTGTTTCTGCATAATATTTTCAAGATCAAGGGAGGAAATAGGCAAAGAGTGGCAGTTATGTGAGGCACCAACCAGACCCCAACGAAAGTTACAGCACTGCCGCACGGTGAGGAAACCTAGCTTGGAGACCGCGGGGACGCCCGGACTCCCCCAGAATTGCCTGTTGAGGCCTCTCATCCGGTTGCCAACCGGCCCAACAGGAGCAACTCTGGGATTATGCGCGCGATGGCGGAGCAGCCTTTCGCGGTGGCTAGTCCACAATTGGGCTCCCAACTATCGGCGGGCGGCCAGCGGAAAACCGTTTCTCCGGATCCCGTTGCCCTCCAAACTAAGCACCGCGTGCGGCAATACTGCAAGCCACGTCTACGGTACACCAGAGGGTGCAACTGCATAGACCCACTCTTAGAGGGCTGCTCAGGGTTCACAGGGTGGAACGCGCGAACGCTTGGCACTCTGACTTCAATCCAGAGGGTGGTGACCAGCCACGGCCGAAGCCTACCACCGGAAAGAGATTCGCTCTTTAGCACCACCCGGGGGACACGTGTAGGGACTCGAGGGTAAAGCCTACGGACGCGAGCGACAATTGGCCCCCAAAAAAAAAATTTCTAAAAGTCTCAGCGTCACGGACGTAAAACCGAAATGTATTAAATAAATTTATCTGTGGATCTCAAAATATATCTCAACTACATAGTATAGTTATCTTTTTGGAAATCTAAATTGTTTCGACAACCATCAAAAATGGGATATTGACCTGTCAATTTTGACTAATGACGGTTGCGAAAACCAAATGGTTTCATCGTCAGTGCCCACCATAGATATGTGTAGAAGAAAGAAAGATGTAGAAAGATACACAAAGACATTTCAGAGGCGATCCCAAAAACAAAATGCAAATGTGTGGGTGTAATAGTGTTGTGTACACTATGGAATACGCAAAATATCGATAAAAAATTGAGTGTTTTTTCTAAGTGCAGTTTCTAGTTGCACTGGCATTAGTTAAAAAAAACCGACCAAGTGCGTGGGTCACGCAAAGAATAGGGTTCCGTAGTGATGTTATTAGCCTATAACTCCTGAACTAACAAAGTTATCTGATCTGTTATAGTTTTTTTTTGAAGATTTAAATTACGAGTACATAGAATCATGATTTTTTAAGACGTTGAGCCAGCCGTTTAGCTTTTAGATTAAACTTTGCTTAAGGAAGCTTTGTTTTAACGAAAATATGGGCTTTAAAGTTGAATGTCTCGAAAACGGATTCTTAAACCAAAAAATTGTCATCTCAACTTCTAAATATTTTTAAAAGACCTATCTATTTATACATGATGGGGTTGACGGTAGAAAAAGTGTGATGAATATTCTCAATCCCAATTCCATTGAAATAAAACACCTTACTTCGTAATGACAGGGTAGATATATTTAAATGATTTCACAAGTAGGTATTATATATATTTCGATAACCCTCGATACAAATCCAAACTTATATAACTACCACGTCTGTCTTTGTCGAGCTCTTCTTTTTTTTTATTATTGGTCCACATAACTGAACATTACATAACACAGTACAAATTAGACATAGTATTCTCAAAAATTGGTGTAAAGTTCTTCTTGATGTGAACACTGCATGCAATATACAATCATTATGAGAAATTGGATACACAATATGGGATAAAAATGAAAAGAAAAACAAAAACCAAAATACAAATTATGGAATGCTAGTTATACAAAGGCTTTGGTTTCACATAGAACCAATCGGCAAGGATGTGCAAGCATCAGCTACCATAAATTCGATTATAAAAAAAGCTCTTTATGGCAGCTGGTGTTGCACTGAAGAGATCCAGTTCGTTACTGATTTTGTTGTATGAGGACATCATGCGATATAGTGGTGCATGTTGCTCGTAGTTAGTGTGACAGAGAGGAAGCACAAATGTTTTCCTATTACAGAGACGGCTACTGGGGCGCGGTATGAGAATGTCACATCTTGCGAGCAAGTTGGGACAATCCACCCTACCATTGACTAACTTATGCAGATACACCATATCGGCTATGTTACGCCTATACTGGAGTGTTAACATATTGAAATAGGTGAGTCTAGCGTCATACGACGTTAGATTACCGCAAAGATTGTGCGCATAAGAGAGGTGATAAAGGAATTTCTTTTGAATTGCTTCCAATCGGTTGACGTGAACTACATATGAAGGGCTCCAGACCTGACAACAGTACTCCAATAGCGACCGGACATAGCAATTGAAAAGCAGGATTGGAATTTCAGGGTCCCTGAAAAACTTTGTTTGCCGAATTACAAAGCCGGCCAGCTGTCCGCCCCTGTTGATAATGGTGTCCATGTGTTCGTGAAAATCTAATTTTGTATCTACCATTACGCCCAAGTCGCGGACAGCCGAAACCTCTTCAAGAGGGATACCATTTAAGCAGTAATTGCCACCGGTAGAACTCCGCCTTCTCGTGAACCTGATGTGGCAGCACTTCGATGAGTTCAATATCATTCCATTATCTGTGCACCACCTGCCAATGCTATTTTGTACAGCGACTACATCGTCATGACTGCGGATGACTCGGTAAAGTTTAAGATCATCGGCATACATTTGATAGTTAGATGTAATAATTTTACACAGATCGTTTATAAAAACAAGAAAGAAAAGAGGACCAATGTGTCACCCCAGATGGTACTATGCTCTGCGCAGATCTAAAGCCCCTCACCATGACAAGCTGTGATCGATTTTGAAGATAAGATTCGAACCACCTCAACAATGATCCACAAATTCCGGCGTGACCCAGCTTCCGAAGAAGTAGGCCGTGATCGTCAATGTCGAACGCTTTCGAGAAGTCCGTATAGATGGCATGTACCTCTAGCCTATCCTTGATGGCCTCATTTATGTCACTAACATATTCAAGAAGATTCGACACGGTCGACCTCCCGGAGAGAAATCCGTGCTGATGACTGTCGAGCAACGGTCTCATGTGGTAATGAAGATGGTGTTGAACCATGGACTCAAACAATTTTCCAAGGGCTGATAAAATTAAAATTGGCCTGTAATTTGCGACACTAGCCTGAACTCCGTTCTTATATACTGGAGTGATATAAGCCAATTTCCATTTTGACGGAAATTCTCCACATAAAAGAGACTTGTTGAAAATATAGTAAAGAGGCCTCACGAGTTGCGCAGAATAAGTTTTCAGAAAAACGGGAGAGATAGAATCAGGCCCAGGGCCCTTGCTGATATCGACTTGTTGAAGAGCTATTAAGATTTCCGCTTCCGAAAGGTATATTGAACTAAGAGATCTGTTATTGATGGTTGTTTCGCTTGGGGTTCCGGCCTGTGATGACTGTTGTCTGGGATAAACCGACTGGAAATACTCCGCAAAAAGATCGCTGACATCCTGCCCTCCATGAGCGATCCTATCGTTAAAGTACATCTCATCGGGAATATCATCGCTATTAGAGCGGAGTGATTTCACGAATGTCCAGAAGAATTTCTCTAATGGGTCTTTCCTAATGAGCTGTGCCGATTCAGTTTTAAATTTACTGAGACATTCTTGAAGCAGTTGGTCGTATTAATTGCGGAGTGTCTGATATATTAGCAAATCCCTAGGGTTCTTGTTGAATACTTTTTGAATCGGGAGTGGATCTTTGCTTTCTCCTTTAACATTTTAATCAGGGTCCGGTTAAACCAAATGGGATATGTATTGTTTCCTTTTTGAGTTAACGGAGTGTGTTTGGCAATTATCAACGTTAAATTTTTATAGAATACTTCGGTAATTTCGTCAATACTATGATTTGGTCCGAATTGATCATCCCATTCTATATCGCTCAATTCGACCTTTATGTTTTCATAGTTTGCTTTAGGAAAATTAAAACCAGTAGTCGTTTTAACTTTGGGATTCTTTTGCGAGTAGACTTTTAAAGAGATAGCTAATGCAAGAGGATTCTCTACCAAGAGAATGCCATTTTTAAGACCTCCCACCCACTACAACACATTCATTCATATAGATTCATATCATTCTATCACGAACGAATGAATCTGTTCGTACTTCATAGACTAACAAAATACCATTCACTTGGAATGGTATTTTGAATCAAATGACCTACTCAAATACTAATTATTATTAATTGGGTAAAAATATCAACTAAGTTTACCTGACTTTGTTAACAAAATTAAATAATCAACAATTAATTACAAGAGGCAACTCAAAAATTTTTTTTTTCATTATTTTATTGTAGCCCTTGGTCACCGTTATAAGTACCTACACATATTTATGCAAAGTTTCATTTTTCTAGCTTTAACCGTTTAGGAGGAAAGCCGAGAATGAAACAGACGGACGAACGGTCATGACAAAACTATGTTTCTTTAAGTTAGTTCAGCATTTAAGATATTATATGATATTCATAATCATGAAACAGTTCAGCTTATATAGCAGATTTCCACGGCACCAACCGTTTCTTCTTCCCAATTCCTACTGAAAGTGTTCCAGTTCCATTTTTGATTGACTCATGACTTTTTGATTGACTCATGGACAATAGTAGTTACACATTAGAGAAAAAATGACAACATGATTTAATGCTAAAATAATAAGTCGTTAAACATTAAGACTATTTTATTTAAAAATAAAACAATATTGCATTGCTTATTATATTATAATGAAACAGAAAAAAATAAGTTGTGTCTTTATTATTCACAAAAGACCTACTTAATTAACCTTGGAAATAGCGAAAAAGACCCCAGGTTACGTCACTTTAACCTTAAGAAATCAAAACTACAGAAGATCCAGAAATTGTAGGAAAAAACACCATGTTAATATATGCAATAATTACCGTGGCGATGAAATCGAAATTAAATTAATTCGGAATTTCCACGCTGAACCACACGTCATTTTATACGATGCTTTAGACGAATGCAGGAGGAGGTTCTTAATTTGACGGTATTTTTATGTTTGTAACTTAGCAGCATTCAATTGGGTGAACTGATTTTGATGATTGTTTTAAGTTTAAAACTAAAGAATGAAAGTTCGACTAGCAGCACAATTACTTACAATCCCTTAATACTTATATACCTAAAACCCTTAATTTGTTAATTTCCCTATTATCAACGACGGTATACTTTCTTTTTAGATAACATTTTTGACACATTTGACTGCTTCGGTGGCGTGGTCGGTAGTGCATCGGCTTTCGACTCTGGAGTCTCGGGTTTGATTCCCGGGTCGAATCAAATATTTGTGTGATCCGCAAATGTTTATTTCGGAGTTTGGGTGTTTTCTATGTATATTATGTATGTATTTAGAAATATATAAGTATGTTTATCAGTTGTCTAGATCCCATAGCACAAGCTTATAGCTTAGTTTGGGCTAGATGACGTTGTGTGAGAATGTCCAACAATTTATTTATTTATTTATTTATTATTTACATTTAACTTTGTCCAGTTTTGTCCAGCTGCAATTTGTGTCCATTTATCACGCATTTGGGGATTGAGAGGAAACCTTAAAAATATTAAAATATGTCATCACTATTTACCCTACAGCGTAGAGTATCGTAATTGTCTTGATTCATATTTTATCAATAAACTTAAAATGCTCTTTATCGTATTTGCCAGTAACAGTTATTTTATGTTTAAGAATCATTACCTTTACAAAAATTTGTTTAACAGCAAACGCCCGCAGCTTCGCCTGCTTGACAAATTTATATCTTCCTCAGAACCACTCTATGCATTGGTGAAAACCGCATCAAAATCCGTTGCGTAGTTTTAAAGATCTATGCTTACATAGGGAGGGGCGGACAGACTTTGTTTTTTACTATGTTATGATTTTATGAAATCCAAATAAAAATTTGTCTAATCTAATCTAAAATAATCATTCCGAAAAACAGGCGGGAACGTATAACATTATACTTCTATTTTCGTTTTATTCGGTTTATCGATATATCGATAATCGTGACGTCATCAGGTGTTCAAGCCCTATCGTAAAAAGACTTTCTTCTAATTTACGTTATTTAAGATTAATTATTCATTGTGAATAGAAAATATTATTGCACAATGCAAGAGTAGTCAATGTCCTATGATTAGAACTTTTTACTTATTTCATAAATACAAGACATAAACAAATATCTGTTATTTAAGAATTGCTGGAAAATTAGAGTAAAGTATTTACCTATGAAACGTGTAATTATTTGGATTGTCGGCTTTGGTCACATTACAATTACTTATACAACAAGACACCATGGCTCTTAAATACACTTTTATTGAAAACAACACAAGGATTCGCTTATATTTTATAAATCAAATTTTCGCCAGTTTACAAGATAGATGATCTTCTTGTTATTTTGAAAACTACGGAAAATTGTTGGCACTGACACTGACACACATAGATAAAAGTACGTCATCGCCTATCTTTATTACTCATATGCAATGTTCGAATGATGATGACTTCTCCGGACTTCTCTTTCCCACGCTCTGTAGCGAGCGCCATCCCAAGTCTCTGGTGCCCACCCCATTTTGACGTTTGACATTTGACATATGTAGATGCTATAGCATCAACAATTATTTGTTTTACGCTTATAAGCGTAAAACAAATAATTGTTGATCAACAGACGACTATACGAGTATAACAAAAAATACTAAAAAACAGAATTATAATAAGTAATTATTTAAGGGGGTTCCCATACAACAAACGTGATACAAATCTCTAATCTTTGGCTGATGCTCTGTTCCGTTTAGGTATTTATTATGTTACTGTACTGTCGTTGTCGGTCTGTGTATGGGACTTTAAAATATAAATAAGGATGATCAAGTAAAGGACAGTACTGTTTATCTATGATTTATTTGGTGGCATATATAAATGCCTATTTTTATTTAATCTACATATTGATACGGTTTAATTAATTGTTTTGTTTATTTAAAATATTTGCCTTGCTCAATGTTTTATAAGGTATTTAACGCATTATTAAATATTATCATATTTGTCCATCTTTATCGTAATTATAGACCTAGGATACCAGCTCTTTAGCTCACGATAGAAGTGAACTTTATTAGAATGTAAAATGAAATTAGTAATGGCATTACGGTAATCAGCTTCCCCACATAATAATATGGATCGAGCCAAAAAGACTACCGTCAAAGGTGAACTATATTTCTGCCTACCCCCTAGGGGATACAGACTTTATTTTATCTATGTAAGCAAAATTACTAGAGAAAGTTATTGAAAGTATAGTTTACACACTGTAGTGTGTATTTAGAATCAAAATTCCGAATAAAAAATACGAGAACTAACGTAGTAATAACGCAATAAACTAGGTCGCCGCAGTCGCGAAACTTCCATTTCTTCCAGAGCATTCATTTTCAAATGGTTCTTTCAAAAGCTAGTTGTTTATGTTTATGTGTCTTTTATGCTTTAGTTTGGTGTATTATTTATGACAATTATTTATGACAATTAATGCTTTTAAATATCTAAATTAAATGAGATTTTCAAATAGAAAGAATGTTTTATTCGAAGTCAAAAAAGTTTTGTCATTACTCTATGGGAATTAATACCATCAATTAAATTATTTTTATTTGATCGAAATTCAAAATTCGGGCTTCGTAATACCTGGGTAATTCTGTAAGCTATTGATGAGTGCAAGAAAATCCGAAATCGGCCGAGTTTTCGCCGAGAAACAATTTAACATAAATCGTTTGAAAAATAATTTGAGTCACCCGTAGAGAGCTCCGCTCAATAAAGAAAAGAAAGAAAAATATATTCCGAATTATGTATCCAGTGAATTATTCACAAAAACATACATTAATTCTTCTTGTATATTATGAACTCGGAACAAACTTCATGTGTAATTGGCTCAGTCTTAGGCGACTCATGTATTTCGTTTGTCCGCATACTCCTCCTAAACGCCTGAACCGATCTCCTTTAAACTTACCACACTGAACACGTGTGGCGTGAGGGTGGTTTAGAACAAAAAAAAAATCAAACAAGTTTAAACATAAAAAAAAAATTGTTGTCGTTCGAAAATTTAACACTTCGCTCAGTTTTTTGCAACAGCAGCATGCATTGCATACCTAGTTAACATGGGGTTGCTCAGCTATATTTACAAGGCCCGTGTTAGATAGGCAAGTACTGATTTCAATAAATTATATACGCATTTATGTTGGACAAGCTTTAGCTGGAATAGATGCATGCATAAGTGCAAAAGCTCCACCGTTATCCATTGTCGCGCATACCTGGAGATCGTGCGGAGTATGGCCCTATACGGGGCTCCCGTATGGGCGGCGAAGTTGACGGCCAACAACTCTACGCTCCTTAATAGACCGTTGAGGACCTTGACTGTCAAAACAATAAGGAGCTACCGCACGATCTCCGGAGAGGCTGCATGTCTCCTAGCCGGGACCCCTCCATGGGACCTGGAAGCGAGAGCCCTTGCGTCATTGTTCCAATGGCACAAGGAGGCGCTGGAGTGGGACCACAGGCCTGCGTCTCGAGAAATCGATGACCAGCGGTCCCAACTCCGCCAGGATCTCATGGAGTCATGGAGGGTGCGACTTGAGCAACCCAAGTGGGGTACCACCATCATCGCGGCGGGGAGACCGATCATGGACAATTGGCTGCAGAGGTAGCATGGTAAGCTCATGGGCGAGTCAGCGCCGGGACCTCGTAGTGGGTCTGGGCGTGGATACCCTCTCGCTGGAGACCATGCTTCAAGCCATGGTCTCCTGCGGGAGTAGGTGGAACGCGGCCGTGTCCTTCTGCGAGCAAGTCAGTCTCGCGAAGGAGGCGGCCGAGAGGGAGAGGGAGCGTACTCTCCCCGCCGAGTTCCGTATTCAGCGGCGAGGACGCCGCAGACTCATCTACGCCCAAGACCATCGACCTCCATGATCGGGGCCCGAGGACGGCAGGATCGCCATCCGTCGTCCTTACAGAAGCAGGCTAGAAATGTTACGTGCTGCGGGGCCTTGCCCCATAGCACGTAACCAGATTCACTCACTGACGCGGGATAAAACCCTACCCCAACGACGCGGGATTCTCATCCCGACCAAACCCCCGCAGAGACCACAGAGGTGGTCAAAGTCAAAATACGTTCTACCTGTGACCAGAGACGCCCGGCAACGGACGTTAGAGCGGCCGCAGCCTTGGGCCGCGGAACCAAAAAAAAAAAAAGTTGTCTCGCAAGAGGGTCCTGTTGTTTAATATCTAAATGTTTTCAATACCCCAAGATCCTTTTATAATATGTTTATTTTGAGATGAGAAATGAAATTTATGAGAAATAGGTTGGTTAAATACAGATATATTTGTGATTCTATGATCGATTACAGCCTTTGATCCCGATAATCTAATCGATTATTTGTAAACGGGAAAACTAGTATAATATTTGTGATTCTATGATCGATTAGTGCCTTTGATCCTGATAATCTAATCGATTATTTGTAAACGGGAAAACTAGTATCGCATATAACCTTATAATAGTGTAATCCTTGATTACAATATTTATAAAACTAAAAATAACTTCAAAAGGATTCTTTTAACGACATGTTTTTTTTATTTTACGTAAATAGGCAATTGGTTTTTATATCCTTATTTAATTATGCTTATGTGCTTGCATATATATTTAAAACACCAGCTGCAAGGGCATAGTTGTGGCAACCAGGCGAGCTGGTTGGGGGTAGCTTGTTTTGTATTTTATAAAGTTTAACCCGCTGGGTTATGGTAAGTCCTTTTGTCTATATCTACGTGATTTATCTTCACTCCTCATCATCATCATTCACCGAGCCTTTTCCCAACTCAGTTGGGGTCGGCTTTGCAGTCTAACTACGATTCGGCTGATCTTCGATATTTTCCGTGATGCCATCTGACCTCCACAACCCATGGGCGGTATCGAAGTTCTGTAGTTAGACCGGTCGGATTTTTGATTTAGGACTCCAACTACCCCTAACGACAGCCATAGATGTTCGTATGACGACCGGGACCGACGGCTTAACGTGCTCTCTGAGGCACGGAGAGGTCTCAGTGCATTAAGAAATGGTCACCCATCCTAAGACCAGCCTGACTAGATGTTGCTGTTGTTGATTTATCTTCACTATGTTTTTAGTTTTACATAATTGAATAGTTTTAAACTTATTGTCTGCTTGTTTGATTGGCTTCGTGGCATGGTTAGTGTTTCCGCTTTCGACGCCGGACTATCGGCTTCGATTCCCAGGTCACATTTGCGTGATCCTTAAAATAATGTTTGTTCAAGTAAAATAATTACACATTTCATATAATTATGTATTATAGATTTTATTTTATTGAAACATGCGAAAGTTGTAGTTTCTTCTTCACATAATATTACAATATTGTATATTATGTATGTTTGTTCAAGAAGGGTGTATATAATTATATTATATTGTGACACTGTGCATTTACTTGAATATTTTTTATCCCGATTGAAGGATCCAGTAAAATTGTTCCTTTTGATTGAGGCCGTAGTAAGTGAATTCGCTGTTTTCAAATAGCTGTTACATAAAAACCATACGATATTTCGCCTTGAAATTTTAAATACGTATTACCGAGCGTATGTGTGAGGGGAAGACTGTTTGCAAAACACGATTTTAAAAATTTTGCTCGATAGAAAAAAATCCAGAAGTTACCTCTAAAATTTTATGTAAATGCTCATTACGATCGTGTTTTACAATAAAAATTCCTGTAAAATCACAGTAAGCTTTAAATTAATATTCTTTTTTTCTTAAGTTTTCTTTTTTTAAAGTCGTATAGTATGTGTATTCTATTTTATTTAATTCATATAAATTCTATTCTATATACTTTGTCTATCTAACTTTTGAACCTACTACCTGTATATATTTTACAACCCCTATCATCTCTCCCCATTTTCTTTCCATCCTAAGGTTGCCTGGAAGAGATTGCTCTTTAGCAATAGGGCCGCTTATTGTACATTATTCTTAAGGCATGTGTAACATATCTGTCTCTTTTTGTGTGCAATAAAGAGTATTTATCTTATCGTATCTTATATTTTTACCATAACATTGTACTTCTTGTCCTATTTCAGGTTTATCACCATGGTCCAAAATAGCAATTTTAAGGCGGTAGTGTTAATTAATTTGTTTCTCGTTATCGGATATATTGGAGTTGTAGGTGGTAAGTACTTTCAATGTTATTATACCTATTTACGTATCTAATTGAGAGGAGTTTATGAAGCTCTTTCTTAGGCGACTTGTGTATTTCGTTCGTGATCGAACTCCTCCTAAACGACTGGACCGATCTTTTTGAAATTTGGCACGGGCATAGTGACCATCACCGTGAGTGCATATATCTGAATTCATAAAGATCGGTCCAGTCGTTTAGGAGTTCGACCCGGATCGACAAACTCAGCTCAATTATTGCAACAGCAGAATGCATTGCATACCTAGTTATTTTATATAGTTTGGTGCAAAATTAAATGAAGTACGTATTAGTATTATTGCATACCTATTACATACCTTATATTCTTATTATGCAAAAAGAAATCGAATGCGAGAGTTTCAAGAATTTTCATTCAATACTTGTTCTTGAAAAAGTAAAAGCGTATCATGACGTTGTTGTTGCAAAAGTTACCGAAAATGCGAAAAGTGCTCTTAATTGAGCGTAGCGAGCGGAGCTCCTTATCAGGTGACTCCAATGCAACTCGATGTACAATTGTTTCTCGACAACTACCCAACCGATTTTCATGATTTTTTCATCCAAAAATCAAGTATTCTCAGGAGCAGGTTTTGTTCGAGACCGAATTTTGATTTAGGACCCTCAAAAAAGTTATTGACCAAAAATATGTCCTCAACCGATTTTCATGATTTTTTCCAAAGACCTTATAATACAATGGACATAGGATCTAGAACAAATCGCAAGAAAATAATGTCCCGAGTCGACCTATACATTATACATAGGCATACATAGATATAAACAAATTTCATATTAAAATTTAAACCTTGATTCACCGGAATAGTGTTCACTTTTGTTTGCACTAATTTATCGCATTACGTAGCTTCTATCTGTCCGCCTGACTAATTCACCTTATGGAGCTTCAACTTGAACTACGTGAACATAGAAACAATGGAGTAGGTTTATTTTGTTAAAGTCTTTTAAGGATTCCATTATATGTACCTACGTACGCGTAATAATTAATGTAAGACTACAATAAATTCCATAATCTTATAAATTGTAATTACATGTTTATGTTAGACGAAATAAGCTGAAAAACTAATTAACGACTGACAAAGATTATTTTTTTCGAGTCAGTTTCATAATAAGTAACTGTAGTGTATGAATAACAAAAAGGGAATTAATTAATTTAACTAATTATAATATTATAAATGCCAAACTTCTTGCGGGTGTCAAAGTTCTTCCGCTTTCATTACTATTTTCCTAACGCTATGTCGCTACGTCTACTACAAGATAGCCGTGTTTCAAGTGACTGAATTAGTTGCTAAAACTGCGCGTCATTAATTTATTTTTATCTTATGGTTAATTTTTGGGATACGAAATTATTGGCTACTAGCTGATCACCGTGACTCCGCCCGCGAGATATAGTTATCTCAGCCCCGATTCCCGTGGGAGATTACCGAGAATCCAAATAATAAGAAAATAACAGTACATACACGAAATAAAATGACATGTGCAATTATATTTATGGCAAAACAATGATACCCTGTGAAAATTAAAAACATTTTTGGGCTTATCTCCTGGGATGGCCCAATCAAAAGAAAAAATTGTATTCAATCAAGGGATTCTTGTACAAGTTTCATAAAGATCGGACCTCTTTTTGTTATGTCCATAAAATGAGCCGAACAAACAAGATTGTTATTTTTTGGATCAAAATATTCTTCTCGCCGTGCTAGGGCAATAATATTTTTCCATTGTGCACAGTGTACTGGATCCCGAGGAAAACTGAAATATATGTTGGTTCATATAACGAAAAAAAAATCATAAAGAGCCAAGGCGTCTCCACTATAATCTTTGTTCCAAATAGTTTCATCGCTATCTATAATCCGAATAAATCTGAATGGTCATTTTGTTAGTACATTATTCAGTGAAAATGAAATGGTCTCTTTCTTTTTACTGAGCTTGGGATGAATTCGAAAGAGACAGACAGATACTTCGGTATTGGACTGGATTGCAATATTTACTTTTGTCTTTTAATTAATTATCGACGAAATACTGTATTTTAAGTGAAATAATAAGTTGCAAATAATAAAACAAAAGCTTATTTACTGAAAATATGATACACCATCTTCAATTTGCTTTTTTTCGTTGTTTTTACAATACAGTACGGCATTGTGCAACGTGTTGTCGTTCAGTTGTCAAAATCAAGACTGGCGCGCGATTGTTTCTCTTTTAGCGTTTTGTTTCTCTTTTAGTTCGGACACTTTTGAGCGATGATCCGATATCCATTGTATATAAAATCTTTGATTTTTTCACTCAAAAATCAAGTATTCTCAGGAACAGGTTTTGTTCGAGACCGAATTTTGATTTAGGACCCTCAAAAAAAGTAATTGACCAAAAAAAGTTATTGACCAAAAATATGACAATAGTCGCTTCGCTCAATTGCATGCTGAAGCGCAGTACCACGGCAGCGACCGCAGCTCCTAGTTTATTTATAGATTGTAATTGAGACTTTCTTTTAATTACAGCACTAAACTTTTTTGAATTCGGGATGTTGAAAAAAGTTGTACCTGTAGTACCGCCTCTCCTCTCTCGTCACGCCTTTCCTCCGCCTTATGTAACAAATCGACCTGTATATACACCAAAACCCGTTAAGGAAGTTTTCCAAATCGAGAAGAATGGCAAACATCCGTGTAACAGAGAATGTTCCAAAGGAGAACAACCTTTAAACTGTTACTATCATTTTGAGATTGAGTGGTATCAATCTATGAGCAAAGCCTGCTTCAATTGTCCGTACAACATGTCCGATTGTAATAGAAAAGATTGTGTTCCCGTGGATGGCGTATCTCGTAGTATAACAGTGATTAATCGAAAATTTCCAGGCCCATCAATAGAGGTAAATTTTTAGCTTCTACAATGGAAGCTTAGTTTTTAATTTTAAGCAAACCGAAGTCACAGTATCATTCATTTAGAAGCAAATACCGTATTTACAAATGAGCGTTTGAATTTGTAAACGGTACTTACGGAGTTTGTCTAAAAACGCACTGTAGGTACTGAAGGTGAGTAAATGCCTAACCGGTTGTCTATTGTTTGCCCGAAGATTATATGCCATAATCATCATATTCCCGAATGTTATTTGCCCGAATTTCATTTGTTTGCCCTAAAACACACATATGACATACTTTTAAATGCCCGAAACTTAGATACCATAAGATACGAGTGCCATACATATTGTTTTTCATATTTGTAATTGCCATAATAATTATTAGATATAATATTTAAACGCTTTAATGGTTATTAGACATAATATTTAAATGCCATAATAATTATTAGACATAATATTTAAGCGCCATAATAATCATTACACATGATATTTAAGCGCCATAATAAATTGTTTTCGAATCTTCTTCCAAGCTATGCATTTGCTCATGATATTTCTACAGGCGCTCTAAAATGTTTTACAAACCCGTTATAAATACATTGGTAGGTAGATTATTAAAATTGTTTTTAATTCTAATTCCTACCTACTTATTAGTTTTCTGGAACTTTGCCGGCCGCTACCGCGGCACGCTCATTTCGCTCGCTCGGCTCGTGCGTTGTCTTTCATGTTCTAACATAATCTAAACCTCACTGATGTTTTGATATGTGATAAGTAGGGCATGTGATAATTATGTCATGTGTTAATTAGGGCATGTGATATTTAGGGCATGTGATAATTAGTGCATGTGATAATTAGTGCATGTGATAATTAGGGCTTACAATAATTATGACATTTGATAATTATGGTAAGTGACTTTATGGGAAACAAAGCTTCTAGCACGTGACTAATATAGCAACTAAGAGTAGGGCAAATGAATATTATGTCATATAATATTATGTTTGTTGACTATTATGGCAAATGAAATTAGGGTAAATAAAATTCGGGCAAACGGTGGTATACCTGCCTAACCATGTGCGATTTCAGGAGGTTGATGTCATTTATCATAGTCTATTTCATTTCGCCGGGCGCCACTGGAAATACGTTCTGCCTGTAACCAGAGACGCCCGGCAACGGACGTTAGAGCGGCCGCGGCCTTGGTCGCGGAGCTAAAAAAAAAAAAAAAAAAAAGTCTATTTCATTTGGCGGTATTGAATAAGTAAGTTTTATTATATTTAACATATTCTTTTCAGGTGTGCCAATATGATCGCATTATTGTGGATGTTAAAAACGAACTCATGGCTGAAAGTACATCAATACATTGGCACGGATATCATATGAGAGGTACCCCATATATGGACGGTGTACCATTTGTTACCCAGTGTCCCATTACACCATTTGCAACATTCAGGTGATTTGATTTGTCCGTTTTAAGTGTCTATCTATAGAAACTTCAAAAGACAGATGGAAAGGATGCAAAGCAATTTACATGTGTCTAACTAGGCTGACTGGCTATCTATCAATTCTATCTATATTTCCACCTTGTATGATGATCTAAACATGATGAAACTATAAGGGTACTGACACTTGAACTACGGAACTCTAAAAACGAATTGCCGTTCGTTAGTCTCACTAAAATTCGGGAACTGCTGGACCGATTTTGCTAATTTTGGTCTTTTTGTTGAGGTTCAGGGAACGTTTAAAAGGTTTTTTTTAAGTTGCTACGAAGTTCGCCGGGACAGCTAGTGTCCATTAAGTTATAGTCCAGCGGTGCTTAGAATGGGATAGAGATACATCAACTGGACTTGACTGTCAACCCCAATTGGTTTCGAAAAAGACACAGTGGGTGATGATTTTCCAACATAATCTGATTTCTTTTTAGATACGATTTCAAAGCAATACACTCTGGTACCCACTTCTATCACTCTCACAGTGGAGTGCAGCGTGCTGATGGTATAGCAGGCACTTTAATAGTACGGAAACCCAAAAGTGAAGATTACCATGGCGACTTATATGATTATGACAGGTACTGTTATTTTTAATTTCATTAAATCTCCTGAAAGTTTTATGAGTTCCTTTGCTTAATAACAGATTTTTTCGTTGATGGTATCAAAGTGTTCGCTTCTTTATGAGCCCTTAGCCCAGTTATTTAGTGTCAACGCATCATGTATTTCTCCTTGACACAAGCCTATCAGACGTCGTCTCTTCAGTAACTCCCTTCGTTGTCATATCCTTTTTCACGTATTCCATCCTTCTTTTTTGGGCCTCTCTCTACTTCTTAAACCCTCTACATTCATACTGTATCTTAGTAACCACATTACTTTCCTCTCTTATAATATTAATTTTGTCAATACCGTGACATTCGTTCGTTTCTAGTGTACATAAGACATAGATTTAATTATTTATTAATCAATAAATAATAAGTTACACTTCTGAATTTGTAGTGTAGTGTGTGTGTAAACAACTTTGACAATAAGTTGAAAATGAGTTTTTTCAAAATGTTATTCATTGTATTATTTCAGTCCCGACCATGTAATAATTTTAACAGACTGGACACATGATTTGAACGTCGGTTTCTTCAATGACCTGATGCACGCTTGGGGCGTACGTCACCATGAATTTCAACCTGTTTTATTAGTCAACGGAAGGGGCAGGTCTAAGAATTTCCGTAAGATTGACACAGATGAAGATCTGTATATTGAAACACCACGATTCAATGTACAAAAGGTAAAGTGTGTTGTAATTTACAGTCAACGTCAAACTACTTGATGAAATGCAAGGTATGATCGTTATAACCTCATTCAACGTTTCACATTTACTCGTATCTTTATTTCCAGGGCAAGAAGTATCGGTTTAGAATAATAAATGCTGAGTCGTTGAGCTGTCCCATCGAGGTTTCCGTAGATAATCACAATATAACTGTTATAGCTTCAGATGGATACGATATCCAGCCTATTACTGGTAAGTGATAATTATCTACCTTCTTTCTTTCAAAACCATTTAAGGTACTTAAGGCATTTAAGGTATCGCAAATGATAGTTAGAACAATGAGTTAAAGAATCCAGACCAATTATTTACCGCTGAATGAGAGAATGAGAGACAAAAAAAGATCCAACAACCATAATTATAATAGGTACAAGAAATAAAAATAAACTGGCAATGACAAAAATTAGATTTCATAAAGTTGATAATTCGTTTGTAGGCAAATGTATAAAAATATTTAATAAAATTCCGCAGGATTTGGTTGACATGCCTCTTAATAAGTTTAAAATAGTAGTGAAAAAATGTTTGATGAAGAAAGGCTATTATAATGTAGACGAATATCTTAATGATAAAAATGCATGGTCACCCTAATCTGCTGTTGTTAGCCACTCGTACAATACAAATTGTAACGCAATGTAAACAAACATTATTAAAAAACAAAATGGATAATCTACCTGAGTTTCTTGCTGGTATCTTCTCAGGAGAACCAACTTACCGAACCAGCGAAAGAATCATTTTCAAATGGTTATTTATGTAATTAATTTAGTATTCTTAAATAGTGCTTGACATAAAATTGTAAAATTTTGACATTCATATGTGCACATAAAGTGCCTAAACTGAATAAATGAAATTGATTCTTGATTCTTGAGTCACAAATAGTAGTATTTCATGTGAACGTCACTGGTCCGAGTCCACGTCACTTGCAATCAACAAACAAGGCTCTGGTCATAGAAAAAATTCCCAGTTACCGGTCTTAGATTCGCCGCCTATTACGTCACTGGTGAAACGTGGGCATATTATACGCCTATCAGTCCGTTTGGGTAAACAGGCCTTATATTTTTGTTAACCAAGAGTGTAAATTTCGAGACGACAATTTTTCGTTTGTCCGTCTGTCTATCTGTGTGTGTGTTCCGGGCTATCAACTACATTTTTTGATTAGGGAAAAAGCCCCAAAAATTGTTTGAAATATTCGCAAAGTAAGTAAGTAATAAATAGGTACTGAAGTCCTGTACTTTGTGGATATCGTGTCCACGACTGGAATTTCTGCGCTGTAATTTTAGTTTCTGTGGTTTGTGGTCTTCCTATTTAATAAGATTTTCTCCCTTAGTAGATGGTTCCCAAAAATCCTTTACTTTATCATTTTAAAAAACAAGAAATATGAATCACTCCGTTATTTTTCAGCAACTTCTTTGGTAACATTCGCTGGTGAGCGATATGATTTTATTATAGACGCAAATGAGGAAGTTGGCAATTACTGGATTAAATTCCGAGGTGACGGCATGGATTGCATAAAAGAGTAAGTTGGCTACATTAGTTATTGTGGTATATGCGGTACACATACCCATTGATACACAGATGACTTATTGGTCATAGACAGTAGGGGGAAATAACTGTGAAACCAATATTCGTTTAACGGTTATTTCCCCTATTTTCCATGACCGTATGTAGTTTTCTTAGTAAAACTATTTCTAAATAACCTAGAAAATTACGTTTTTATGACTAAGAAAGTTTTTTTATTCAGTCGGGACTTTTTTGATTAACTAAATTAAGTACAGTAATTTATTATTATTTAAGCCAGTGAAGTGTGCATTTTTTTTCTTAAATTTTACAATATGAATCACAAGACGCCATAAGTCGCGATATCTAATACAATGTGATCACAAAATTGGATGTATTGTGCTAGTAGTGTCTTGGTCAGTAGGTAGAACGTTCTTCCTGGAAAGGGATCAGACGCTGGTTCGAGTCCAGACTATAGTTTTTTGATTCATATTGTAAAATTATATTACATTATTATTTTATAACTAACTTTTTTTTGGGTGCAAAGGGGCCCTTCTTACATCTATCGGGCCCCAGCGACCTCACCTGCTAGTGGCGCACCTGCTGATTAACGGACGAGGTTCGTATATTACGGTACCCATGTGGTGGCTTTGGCCCCTACGTGGATACCAGGTGGTACAACAGTGTTGGTCCGGGGGGGTACCACCGTGCAGCTGTGCTAAAGCCCCCCAAGTAACCCAGCCCAGGCTGGGTTGCGTTAGGGGTTCAGCAGCGGCACTGCCGGGCCCGGGGCGGTGTATGGTGCGGCAGGCAGGGGTCCAGTGGGGGCGAAGCGGAGTCTAGTGTGGGTGGTGTGGGTCGATTCGCCGGCCAGGGAGACCCTTAGCAACGGCGTTGCCGCGGCCGCCCGCAACATAGTCATGGGGCCCGCCTGGGACCAACCACCCCAGTAGGCTGCCCCACATGTTGCGCATAATCCTGTTGTGGGGTCGCCGCTCCGGGTGGTAACCGGTGTGGGGTAGCGGCGGCCTTGCATCAGGGGGGTTTGGGAGCCCTTCCGTCCGGCGGGTCGGCTCCGACCTAACCACACGGTTCCAGACGAAGCTAGCCTCTGCACTTTGTCACTTACTGCCGCACCAAATATCGCCCTGTCTTCACGCTTCCCCATATTTCACAATGACAGTGCAACAAGAGAATAGACGGTACACAGCGGCCCCTAGAAACCCCACAAAGTTGACTTCGTTTGAGGTGGAGTTCGCGAATATCCGCGGACTCCATGCAAACCTCGATACCGTCCACCATCACCTGGAGTCGGCACGGCCTTCTGTGATGTTCCTAACGGAGACACAGATACGCCGCCCTGACGACACGTCGTACCTCTGTTACCCGGGCTATATCATTGAGGAACAATTCCGCGATAAAGCCGGGGTGTGCGTGTTCGTTAGGGCGGATGTTTGCTGCCGCCGGTTGCGCTGTCTGGAGAACCCCTCCTACTCCGTCCTTTGGCTGCACGTGGATCATGGCTCCATGAGCCAGATCTACATGTGCGTCTACCGCTCCCACACAGGGGACACTGGGACAACAAGGCTTTTCGAATACCTCAGCGAGATGGCTGACGATGCGCAGGTGCGGTTCCCAAACGCTGACCTGGTTTTCCTGGGGGACTTTAACGGTCATCACGTTGAGTGGCTGGGGTCCCTTAGGACCGATCATGCGGGACGAACCGCCCATGCATTCGCTCTCTCCCACGGGCTGACCCAGATGGTACGGGGGATCACCCGGATACCTGACAGGTCAGACCACACGCCCGCCTTGCTGGATCTACTGCTGACGAGTCGCCCAGCCGAGTACAGTGTGTCGGTACGCGCCCCACTGGGCACATCCGACCACTGTGTGGTGCACGCCAGCTTCCAAGTGCCACCGCCTGCTCGTGCTGAACAAATGACTCGACGACTATGGCACTACTCGTCGGCAGACTGGGACGGTCTCCGCGATTACTTTGCGTCCGTCCCGTGGAGCCAGCGCTGCTTTGTAGGGAAGGCGCCTTCGGATAGCGCTGCTGCCATTGCTGGCGAGATCAGTCTAGGGATAGAATATTATATCCCTTTCACTGATGTCGCCAGCATCCGCAAAGCTCGCCCTTGGTTCGGGCGTGAATGTGCCGAGGCTGTCCAGAAAAAACAGTCGGCATATCGCGCCTGGGTCAGGGCTCGGGCGGCACGTGACCCGAACGTGAACCGCCTCAAAGCAGCGTACAATCGGGCCACTAGGTTCAGCAAGAGGGCCTTCAAGAGAGCGGATGCCCAGCGCGTCGCGCGGGTTGGTCAGGAGCTCACATCCCATCCCACGGGCAGCCGTGGATACTGGCAACTGGCCAAAGCCGTACAGTCAAATTTTTGTCAACCCTCGCTGCCACCACTGCGTTTTCCTGATGGATCACTGGCTCACAAAGCCCAAGAGAAGGCGGACATGCTCGCAGACCTCTGTGCGGCTAATTCCCGGGTCGATGACCGTGGCCTGCAGCCCCCCGCCATCGCCAACTGTGGCCACACTATGCCTGATATTGTTATCAGGCAATGTGATGTACGGGCAGTGCTGCGGTCACTCGACACGCGGAAAGCCACTGGCCCTGACGGCATTCCGGCGGTGGTGCTACGAAAATGTGCTGCTGAGTTGTCTCCAGTATTAACGCGTCTGTACCGCCTGTCATACTCTACAGGCCTCATGCCGGAGGCCTGGAAGGAGGCGAACGTACAACCGATCCCCAAGAAAGGGGATCGATCCGATCCAGGCAACTATCGACCCATAGCTGTCACCTCAGTCATTTGCAAGGTGCTCGAGCTTCTTATTAATAAGCAGCTCATGCGATACCTGGAGGATCACTCGCTAATCAATGATCGGCAATATGGCTTCAGGCCAAAACGATCAACGGGTGACCTCCTGGCATTCGTCACGCATGTATGGGGTGAGGCTATGGAAAAGTTCGGCGAGTCCTTGGCTGTTAGCCTGGACATCGCCAAAGCTTTCGATAGGGTCTGGCATGCTTCGCTCCTTTCCAAGCTTCCGGCATATGGTCTACCTCCTCAACTGTGCAGCTGGATTGCCAGTTTTTTAAACGAGCGCCGAGTGCGGGTCCTCTGCGATGGCCAGGCTTCTCGCTTTTTGCAAGTGAATGCCGGGGTACCGCAGGGGTCCGTACTGTCACCAACTCTCTTTCTTCTGCATATCAATGATATGCTTTCCCTCGGGAACATTCATTGCTATGCAGATGATAGTTCATTGCACGGGAGTTAGTCGGTTCGTCCGACGGCGGGGCGATCTGTGATAGAGGAGGAGAGACGACATCTCGTGGGTGATCTCGACCGAAACCTCGACAGTATCTCCCAATGGGGTGCCGAGAACTTGGTCGAGTTCAATGCCCACAAAACACAGGCGTGTGCATTTACAGCGAAAAAATCCCCTTTCCTTCCCCTACCCACTCTTCAGAATGCAATATTACCAATGAAGGACAATCTAGACATCCTTGGCATAGACGTTCGTCGAGAGCTCAATAACACAAAATACATTGAGAGATGTATTGGGCTAGCTTCGCGGAAACTAGGAATACTGAACAAGGTAAAGCGATTCTTTACACCGCACCAGAGGTGTCTGCTGTACAAAACGCAGATTAGACCCTGCGTTGAATACTGCTCTCACCTCTGGGACGGCTCCGCGAAGTATTTGCTGGACGCACTCGACGCTATGCAGCGACGCGCTGTTCGCATTATAGACTGTCCGGAGGTAACGGGAAGCCTTGAGCCGCTAGCCCAGCGCCGAACAATTGCTTCCTTGGCCGCGTTCTACCGTATTTACCACGGTGAGTTTTCTGAAGAGCTCTTCAACCTGATCCCACCCTCTCCCTTCCGATCCCGAACAACGCGTGCCGGGCAGAGATGTCACCCTCATACCGTGGAAACCGTCTTCGCGAGAACCGAGCGTTTTAAACGATCGTTTCTCTGCCGAACGATGGTGGCTTGGAACGCCCTGCCTGCGCACGTGTTTCCTCCAACATATAACCCTGGGCTCTTTAAGCGAAGCGTGAAGAGGCACATTACAGGGTCGTCAAGTTGAGGGCCACTCTCTATACTATTCCTGTGTACTGTGAGAGTCGCCCTCAATTGCCAGACGTCGCCTCAGCTTACCATCAGGCGAGTGGCGTCAATTTGTCGACCTAAATATAAAAAAAAAAAAAAATAACTTGTTCGTTAATAGATTTGCTGAAGCCAGAGAAATGGGCGTATTACACTATGAAGGTGCAAGTGATGGTGTTCCTGGCAAATATCCAACGTGGGAAGAGTCGCATAGGGAAGGATTGGTAAGTACCTAAGAGAGCCTATGGTTGGCTGGGGAACTAGTACTGAGGTGACTGAAATACATAAAACTGCTATGGGGTCGAGAGCATGTACATTCAAATTCTTAGGCATGAAAAACAAACCGTCGTCGTCACTTGGAAATACTCGAGCCTATCTAACATTCCTGAAAAAACCGGCCAAGTGCGTGTCGGGCCACGCATATAATAAGGTTCCGTAGTCACACATAATAACATCTATAACTCCTGAACTAAAAAAAGTTATCGGATCCGTTATACCCAGTTTTCCTTAAAAGTTCATTACATTTTAGAGGGGTAGGACGCTCATTTTTTTTATCAAAATATCGAATACTTAAATCAAAAAATCGTCTTAGAAACCTCTCAATATATTTCGAAGACCTATCTAATGATACCACACTTTGGGCTAGACGCAAAAAAAATCCAAATACTTGTTACGTTATGTACATGGCGTGTCTGTGACAAGCTTTACTCAAGTGCGTCAAATGATGGGTGCTTTGGTCAGATCCTCCATGTGGTGCACCCCGGGCAACAAATTGTTTAAGTGACGGTTTGACTTGACCTACGCGTCCAACATTATCATCAGACAACTTCTTGGAAAGAAACTGAATTTTTACCGCTTCTATGTTAAGGAGGATTATTCTAGGATACCTATAATAGTCGGAGTACATTAATCATAAATCATATTATTTGCAAATTGCAAACAGATTTAGGGTCTTACAATATTACAATGCAAAGCCCCATTCCGACGTACGGCTTGCAAAATTTTCTGTGGGTTCAAAGTTTCAAGCCACAAATAGTACAAATAATGCATATCAAAATCATATTATTTTTGAATGTCAAATTAATCATAATAGATTATGTCAAAAATAAACCAGAAAGCAATTAAATTAAATTCAATGTCAAGGGAGAACAGTTACAAGGCGCAAGGGTATTCCTCAAATTATATCCAGCTTTTTGATCTGTAGCTTTGAGCGATTGAAACACACATTATGGTGTATTTTTAACTGACTTCAAAAAAGGAACGATGCTCAATTCAACCGATTTTTTTTTAAGTTTGTTACTTCATTATTTTTCGACTGGATGAATTGTTTTTTTTTAAAGCTATTGCTTTCAGGTTACATTCCGATAACTATTCGGCAATATTTCGGTAATTGGAAGTCGATTTTTGTTTCAATGTTGGACATGTTTTTATTTTATATAAAAAAATCTCCAGGAGTTTTAATAATATAATGTTTTGTGGGTACTACTTTAAAATTTCTTTTAAGTTGTATTTTATGTTAAAATTTGCACCCTCTTGCAGCAATTGAACCCCCAGAATAAAGGCGAAGAAGATGAAAACACTATTTGTGTGAGCAAGATGCGTTCAATTGCATCCTATGACGACAGTTTGAAGCCTAAGCCTGATCAAACTGTCTACATTTCCTACGATTTCTATGGAAAGGATTCTGCCTTCCATAAACCTCCTTACTCATTCAATCAAGGTATCTAATCTTTTAATTATTTTTATTTAAGTAGTTTCATCATCATTAACCGAGCCTTTTCCCAACTCAGCTTTCCCTTTCTTTATTTAAGTAGTTTAATAAATATAATGTAATTTTGAAAAAAATCAAAGTTCTAACTGCGATAGTTTTATTTATTCTAGCCCGCCTATTAATGCTGGGGAAACCGTGTTAGCAGGCACCAATAATTTGATAGTAATCGACTTAGTAAAATATTTTTCCATTCCAGCTCTTAAGGGAGCGAATATGGAAATACCTCAACTGAACCACATCACTATGCAACTACCAGCAAGTCCACTGTTGATTGCCAAGCCACCTTCAGAAAATTTCTGCAACTCCTCTAATGTTAATACCACATGCGTAAAAAATGCTTGCCATTGCCATCACGTTGTCTCCGTGAAACTGAATGATGTTGTTGAAATAATTTTTGTTGACAATGGACAACTTTTGGAAACTAACCATCCACTTCACTTACACGGCCACAGCTTCAGGGTAGTCGCACAGAGACAAATCGGCGAATCCATCTCTCTCGAAAAAGTAAAAGCTCTCAACAATGCAGGCTTGATAAAAAGAAATTTACAAAATGCTCCTATTAAAGATACTATCGCTACTCCTTATAGAGGGTATTCAGTTGTTAGATTTAAAGCTGATAACCCTGGGTACTGGTTCATACATTGCCATATAGAATCTCATGCAGAAACGGGAATGGGTTTGGTACTAAAGATTGGTGAGCATAGTGACATGCCACCGCTACCTAAAGGTTTCCCTACGTGTGGTGATTATATCCCAGAATAAAATTGTATCCCTCAGTTCATCGAGTGTTAAAACATTAACACCGAAAGTTAACATGAGGGCTGAATTTTAATGTTTTTCTAAATATTTTATTAACTTATTTTTAAGCTCGGTATGTCTATCTAATCTAATCTATCTAATCTACACAATTGCAAAACATGAATTTGTCAACGTAGTTTTTAGTTTTTATGTTGATACATAAAGTAGTATAATTTCATATAACATGTATTTCTATCATATAATATCTATATTTCTCACAACTATAATTTGTGATATTCAATTTAATTGTTTTGCTCTTTCCTATATACAAAATAAACATAATTATAGACTAAAACTATTTACATTACAAAATATCGTTTAAAAAATCCTCCGCGTCATTGCCGACTGGGAAGGTTGCCAGAATGCTGGCTGTGTTGCCACGTTGGATTACGATACTTATTCTTTGGGCCAGAAAATAGCCAGCCTTCTGGTCCTGATAAGCATCGATTAGGCGTTTAGCAATGTCTCTATAAAGGCGGCGAGCACTCGGACCCCATGACCCCAAACGGCTCAAATATGTAATCACCTGCTAGGTTAGCATATTTACGCCGTTTAAAGCCTTCAGCCGATGCAGCAGCAGCGCCGGCACATCCGGATGTGCTTGGAAGGTGTGAAGGTGCTAAGGTGTCAACGCATGTAGCGTCCCACACCAAAGGCCTTCCCATCTTCCACGGTAGCAACGACATACCCTCCGGTCTCTTTCCATCGCTTCGTGCTAAACCATTTGGTTCGCGTACGGCCGGAAGACCTGCGGTGGAAAGAGCCCTACGAATTATGTCGTTTAGAATAGCGTGCCGAGGTATACGACCTGCGCTTCTGCTACAAGAAAGGCCATGGTGTCCCAGATTATCGACGGCTACTCCACAGGTGCAATGATGCGGGGATACACAAGGTGTACCCAGCCGAAGGCAAGTGGCAATGCGGAAGGTAGTGTCGTCCAACATTGTACCGATGTTGGGCGATGGGAGCGCCTGGATCCATAACCCTGACTCCCATTCTCCAACAGCTAGTAGGCGTGCACGCTCTGAAATATTGACAGAAGTGTCAATTAGTGTATTAATTCTCAATTTACAGAGCGGTGAATCCCACAGTCGCTGTGAGCCTATGCGTGAGGGCAGGTCAGTGTCGGGGCAAGACATCCTCCAAGCATTTATGGCATCGGTCTTGCATTGCACCTCGGAATCAAACAGTGTATTTGACAAAATTTTCCTGACTAATTCTTCGGTGCTATGGACCGACGACAAAAATGCTGGCAGACTGACATCTGTGACTCTGCGAATACCTAGCCCGCCCAAGCGAACTGGAAGAGACGCTTGGACCCAGGCCCGGTCATTAATATTTACATTTAAAATTTTACACAAAGAATTTTGTATTAAGTTGTCTAGTCTGCCCAAAATTTCGACATTTTTCCAAAATTGCCCTGAACGGAGGGCATGTGTAAATTTGGGTACGAAAAGACAAAAACGAAGAATAGTGAAAGGTGAATGAATACTGATATTACATAGAGTATCAATAACCTGATCAAAATTTTGAATTTTTTCCTCGATAAAAGTGGAAAAGCCATCTTCTAAAATCGGGGACCCTAGGAGGCGTAAAGAAGTTTTGTCCAAAACTTTTATGTTGGGGGCCAGACAGTTGAATTTGGAGATTGTTGTTAATTTATCTGTGTTTTCAGATATAAAAATCTCACATTTATTCGTGTTCAGTTCTAAGCCAATTGACTTATTTATGATTATTTTTGATTACTTTGTGATTATTTTAATAGGTCATATATATTTGATGTAGGTACAAGGGCGGGATGTTATCTCCACTACTATTGCCATCTTTATTTAGTTTATCTCTAAGAATAATTAATTGTTGTCATTCTACCACCTTTTTACTGATGGTTTTCAACTCTCACTCATGTTCCCTTGGATGCATTTTTTGTATAAATCATCGCAATCATTTCAACCCCAGGTAGTCTTTGTAGGCAGCCCTTGATTGATATCACGCAGTTGCTCCTACATTTAATGGTAACTCTGTCAAAATAAGCTATACTATAATAGGAACTTGGGTATCCATAGGCTACAGGAGGCAAAAGAATACTTGTATAATATAATGTATTTCCTTAAAGAAAAAGTTAGAGTCTCGATGGCGTTGTGGGTAATTATTGTCCTAACATACATTATTTAATCACAGCATAGTCTGTGAACTCTACTTCCAATTCTCTTATAAAACTGCGCTGATACAATCGTTATTACTCCCCTGTGTAGTCATGTCAGCTATATTGATCTCACAGAGAAGCCACTTAATAAACTTGCGCGACTGCAAAATATCTGGATTAGATTCATAAAAAATGGAATGCTCATATGCTAGTATACTGTTTACTTAGGCTTTTCTTCCTTGTTTCTTGATATCTTAAAGATTGCTGCTCCATGATACAAATTTTAAGGTCATTGAGGTCATCGGAATATTTAATACTGGAAATGCCAGTGCACTACTCTTTTCTTTTGCACTTGGCTTCAAGTGCTTCACTGTTTGAGCAGTTCGTCTGTGGAATGCTATACTGATACGAGGGGCACAATCACCCGCGTCTTCTAAAATGTGTATGTCACTACTACTATACTTAAAAGATTATTATCTCTCTTCCTGTAAGAATTTGTTATCGCTGTCTTATCACCTTTAGGTAATTATTTGTATATTTATCCTCCTATTAATAATTTAATTAATGTGTTTTTTCTTATTTTTTTTTATTTAACTATCTATTGATCTTTGTCACGATCACTTGCTTCTTATATTCTGATAATATAATAATATTTTAATCCTCCCAATTTTTTGTTCTTTACATTGTTAGGTTGACTAGAAGTCAGCGCCGGGTCCTCGTAGTGGGTCTGGGCGTGGATACCCTCTTGCTGGAAACCATGCTTCAAGCCATGGTCTCCAGCGGGAGTAAGTGGAACGCGGCCGTGTCCTTCAGCGAGTAAGTCATGCTTTCAAAGGAAGCGACCGAGAGGGACAGGGAGCGTACCCTCACCGCTGACTCATCTACGCCCAAGACCATTGACCTCCATGATCGGGGCCTGAGGACGGCGGGATCTCCACCCGCCGTCCTTACAGAAGCAGGCTGGTTGCGTGCTGCGGGGCATTTGCCCCATAGCATGCAACCAGATTCACTCACTGACGACTGGGATAATACCCTACCCCAACGACGCGGGATTCTCATCCCGACCAAACCCCCGCATAGACCACAGAGGTAGTCAAAGTCAGCCGGGCGCCACTGGAAATACCTTCTGCGTGTAACCAAAGACGCCCGGCAACGGACGTTAGAGCGGCCGCGGCCTTAGGCCGCGGGATAAAAAAAATAAAATAAAAAAAGGTTGACTGGAAGAAATTGCTTTTTAGCGATAAGGCCTCCGTTGGTGATTATTTTAAGGCAACGTGGTAATTTGGATTTTTTCCCGTTCCCATCGCGCCGCGTCATATTTTGAATAATTCACACAATGTCTTTATAAATTGTAGCCTATGTGTTATTCTGATGTATAAGCTATATTATTGTAAAGTTTCATTAAAATCCATTCAGTTGGTTTTTTATTGTTCGTTTGTATTGTTTGTTACTCTTTCACGTAAACTCTTACGTGAAAGAGTAACAAACATCCATCCATCCATACATACATACATACATACTCACATACTCACAAACTTTCGCGTTTATACTCGTAATATTAGTAGGATGTTAAATTCAATGCGGCTTATGGTATAAAAAGTAAATGAATAAGTACTTATTGATATGCTTCACCATTTTGTAGTTATCCTACTTAAAAATAAAATTTATGATTGTGAAGGTAAATAAAAATAGATAAGTAAATGCTTACCGATTTTTTTTTATTTTAATCCTTATTTAGATTTACCTTACGGATCCCAAGAGAGAAGAGTCAATGCCTTATCACTACCATGAGCTTGAACTATTTAGTCTAGTGGTTATTGTTCAATCAAAGTTATTGGAAAAATTAGATCAAGTCGTCCAATGAATCTGAACCCAATGGCTACAGGAGCAGATGGCCCTGATTAAACCAAAGGCGATCCCAATTTGGTAATTCCCACACACGGGAAGTCAAACGCAGTTTTCGAGTTGGAACTCGAAAACTGATTACAGATCAGAATAGTTGGTAATTGAAGCAACAGGTTAAAGCAAAAATGAAAAAAGAAGAATACCAATGCAAGCTAGTACGGTGCGTTGGTGAATGCTTTACGTCAGCTGTTCACTTGAAGACTATCTATTTATATACCTGGGTGTATAAAGCTGCCGCCAAGATTTTAAAGACCCAAACCATCTTAAACTGCCAGCGGTAAAACATAAAATTACTTGGTCAGTGGTAACAGAATATTACTTGCCACCCACAAAGCTACTGATGAAATGTCATATTAGTGTTAAAGATACTCGTATATATTTTCAAAGTACTATTATGTTAGCAGCAACGTTATTAAATAAGGATAGTCAAGGAAAGGACCTGAAACAATTGTGTTTTTCTATTATGGTTTATTTTGTGGTATGTTAAGTCCACTTCTGTTATACCAACGTCAAAGAATAGATAGTTCAAACTAAGCCTACGTATTAAAATGGTATAATTAATTGGATTGTTTATAAGAAAAATTTATCTCTCTTCATAATAATTATTTCATACGGTACTTTACGCATTAAGTAATTGTTATAATATTAGTCCATATTTATCGTAACCGTGTCCTTATTGTCACGCTCTAGATTTTTTAGGTGTGGAAACTTAATTCGTATTACTTTTATGTTCGTAAAGGGTCTCACAAGTCCCTCGGAGAGCACGTTAAGCCGTTGGTCCTGGTTGTCATACAAACATCTATGACAGTCGTTAGGGGTAGTTAGAGCTCTAAAAACAAAAATCCGACCGGTCTAACTACAGAACTTCGATATCGCCCATGTGATGTGGCAGTCGTATCTTAGTTTCAGTTAGACTGAAAAGACCCCGACTAGGTTGGAAAAAGGCTCAGTGGATGATGATAGAAATAAGGTCCATGGGCTATGACGTCTTAAATATAATGTCGGATGGGAACGTACGAGTATTTTGCAGCTATATGCGTTGACACCTTTTTAGGTATGCACTATAAAGCTCGTCAAAATGTGCCTAAGATTTTTTATTGGTAGACGACCTACTTGGTCACCTAGTTCAAATCATATTGAATTAGGTATAATCGTTATTGGCATATTATAAACTAGCTGTTGCCTGCAGCTCCGTCTGCGTGTTATAGTTTTCTTGATCACCAGTTACTGATTTATTGTGTATAGCTGTTGCCCGCAGCTCTGCCTGCGTGTTACTTTAGATAGACATAACTTTTTTATTTATGAACTGATTGAAATAAAACAAACCTTAAAAGTTAAGTTGAATAAACCACAACGCATTACTGAAAATCTCATTCAAATCGGTTAAGCCGTTTCTGATATTAGCGTGTTCAAACATTCAGACAAACAGACAAAAATTCTAAATTGTTCCATTGTTTTGGATTCTATTGCGTTCATAAAGCCCATACAGCAGTTTTTTTCTATTATATCTTCGATGTACAGATAGGTTTTTATTATTATTTGAGGAATATCTGCAAAAATATTTGCAGTTGTATGATCACCAGTACAAGAACTATTGATTTCAAAATCAGACTGTTAGGAAATAGGAAAATTGTTATTACTTTTTATGGCATTAATAAGCATATTCAAAAGTAGGTACCACGATAAGATATTTTAAAATGAAAAGGAAATGTTCTAAATTATTGTTCAAGTCCAAAACTATAATTATATATGTCCTATTTAATTATTTACATATCTTTGTATAAATATAAATATCACACTCAAACAGCATATTTGTAGCAAAAATCTTTTGGCAAGCACTTGATCTGCTGCCGTCCAGTCTATGGTAAGTTCTTCATCAATATTGACTTTCATTTTGTTTAAAGTTTTACTTGGATGAATTGTTAGTAGCTCAGAGGTCAGAGCATTCCCCTTGTTAGGTAAAGGCAATGGGTTCGAGTTCTGCCGATAACGTTTTAGTTTCTGTGATTTAAAATTTCTATCTAATTATTCAAAGAATAGTTTAAGCAAACTCATTACTTTTAAATACATAGAAATATTAATAGATTGAGACCCTGTAGATATTAGGTTATTGTTTATTTCGATATCTTCTAGACACAGAGAGAGAGCGAGAGAGAGAGAGAGAGAGTCCAACTAACAGAGGTCACGATCGATTCCATTTTTTTTTTTTTTTTTTTTATATTTGGTTCGCCAAATTGACGCCGCCCGCCTGGTGGTAAGTCGTGACGACGTCTAGCGATTGTGGGCCACTCTCACAGCACACATTACTATTGAGAGTGGCCCTCAACTTGACGACCTACTGATGTGCCTCTTCACGCTCCGCTTAAAGAACCCAGGATTATATGTGGGAGGAAACACGTGCACAGGCAAGGCGTTCCAGGCCACTATCGTTTGGCAGAGAAACGAACGTTTAAAACGTTCGGTTCTCGCGAACATGCTATCCACTGTGTGGGGGTGGCATCTCTGCCCAGCACGAGTCGTTCGGGATCGGAAGGAAGAGGGTGGGATCAGATTGAAGAGCTCTTCAGAACACTCGCCGTGATAAATACGGTAGAATGCGGCCAAGGAAGCTATTGTTCGGCGCTGAACTAGCGGCTCAAGGCTTCCCGTTACCTCCGGACAATCTATAATACGGATAGCCCGTCGCTGCATAGCGTCGAGAGCGTCCAGCAGATACTTCGCGGAGCCGTCCCAGAGGTGAGAGCAGTATTCGACGCAGGGTCTAATCTGCGTCTTGTACAACAGACACCTCTGGTCCGGTCTAAAGAATCTCTTTACCTTATTCAGTATTCCTAGTTTCCGTGAAGCTAGCCCTATACATCTTTCGATGTAGTTTTTATTATTGAGCTCTTGACGAACGTCTATGCCAAGGATATCAAGGTTGTCCTTCATTGGTAATAATTATTACCAATGAAGAAGAATTGAAGTAAAAATGAAGTGAAAATGAAGAAGAAAGAATGAATTATTACCATATATTTTTATACACCTTTTCCCATTTCAGATTGATCAAAATGTTCCAAAAACATAGTTACAAACTTCTCTGGGCGGTAGTGTTAATTAATGTATGTCTCGTTATCGGGTTCGTCGTGTTTCTTATTAGTGAGTACTTTATCATCTGGATATCTTATGCTTCTTCACTTAGTTCGATGCATAGTGGATTAAGGATGAACTATTCTCGAAGTATAAGATCAACGTGCCTATTTTCGTGGCTCAATTTTGAATCTAGATCTATACATAAGCACTTTTAGCATAGATGAAGGCAAGAACGTTTTTAATTTGTAAAAACAGATCTTGTTGAACATCCGTTGCCGGGCGTCTCTGGTTCACACGCAGGAGGTATTTCCAGTGGTGCCCGGCGGATCTTGTTGAAGACTTACATAATCCGAACTCATTATTTTACAGCAATAAACTTTTTTAACACTAAAGGAGTAATAACTACAGAAATAATTCCTCCATTCATCGATGTAACAGATCCCCCTGTATATAAAACCAAACCAGCCAAGGAAATTTTTCAAATTGAAAAGAATGGCAAACATCCATGTAACCGAGAATGTATAGAAGGAGGAGAACCCTTGAACTGTTACTATCATTTTGAGCTTGAGTTGTATCAATCGTTGAGCAAAGCTTGCTTTAACTGTCCAAGCAACTTGACCGATTGTTACAGAACAGATTGCATACCCATTGATGGAGTATGTCGTACTATAAATGTAGTTAATCGAAAATTCCCGGGACCAGCAATTGAGGTAAATTTTTCACTTCTAATTAGTTATTGTTATATGTATTAACATTCAGTTGTTTAATTTTCAATATTAAACAGACGAAATACTTCAGTCGTGTCAAGAGCAGACCATAACGGTGTCTATGAATTTATAAACTTGCAGTTATGTGTTACCCGCTTATGTATGTGTGTAGTTGTCTGTATTGGCCTTATGACTCAATGAACGAGATCTCAAATAAAAGGTATTGACATCTCGAGTGGTCCAAACCCACTGTACCCAAAAAGTTAAACTAACCATCGCAAAGGGAGAGACAGAGTGAATATTGGGATGAAATTTAACTTAGTTTAAAAATATCATTCCATTGGATAGTGCAATTGATTAGCAGGCTCATTTAAAATTGAAATGGTACCTAAATACGAAATGAGTCCTGCATGCTTATAGTATTTGGTGAAGAGTAGTCGGGTTGTTTTATTATTTAATTATATTTCTTTCGTTCAATATAAGAGCTTAAGTTATTCGTAGGCACTGAACGAATTACTCTCGTTTCTTTTTCAGGTGTGCCAGTATGATCGTATTATTGTTGATGTTCTTAACGATCTCATGTCGGAAAGTACAACAATACACTGGCACGGATATCATCAGAGAGGCACTCCTTATATGGACGGCGTACCACATATCACACAGTGTCCAATTCCGCCAGCGACAACATTTAGGTGCTTAAAGTCCCTCTTTAGCTTCTATAATAATTTATTCTCGGAATAAAACGTAATTAATATCCCCATTACTGGGCTATCAGGTTGTGTGTAAAATTTCTGTCAACTTCGTCCAGAGTCTATCTATCGATTTGAAAATTGTGGGTTGAAAAAAAAATAAAAAAAAATTGGGTTAAAATTGAGTGTCTGTGGCGCAAGATTTTACGTACCTACATAAAATCTTGCACCACAGACACTCGATTTAAAATTCTCCATTCAGAAACTGGCCGTTGGTATCGAAGTCGATTGTGATTCAGTAAAATGTTTTGGCTAAGTTTTTTACAGTCAGCAGTCTATTAATAAGTTCTAATCTATAAATAATTTCCTTATAGATACGACTTCAAAGCAATACACTCGGGTACCCACTTTTATCACGGTCACAGTGGAGTGCAACGTTCGGATGGTCTTGTGGGTGCTTTAATAGTAAGGAAACCCAAGAGTCTCGATAACCAGAAACACTTGTATGACTATGACAGGTAATGTTATCGCTATTTAAGTACCTAAAATATTGAAATTGAAAAATATAAATTTGATTTCACCGGCCTACTTGAAAACTTTTCTGTGATGGTTTCAAAATAGTAGCTTTGCTTAACAGAATATTTTATTAATTTTATCTAAATAACTACGGCGAAAAAGTCCTCTTTATCAATATCGGTGGGTAAAACTCTCAATCAATCAATCAAATCATTTATTCACTTAGGTAATTAAATGACGCTTATGAACGTTAGCAAGTTACAAAAATAAAAATATAATTGCTTCTATATTTACATTTACTGCCAGATTCACAAAGCAATAGGTTATGCCTGTGAGAAAGAATCTGGCTATAAAATTCCCGGTCACTCTTTTTCTACCATACAATTTACAACATATTTCCTTAAGACTAAATATGGACAAATAACATTAGTCTCGTGACAAAATCATAAATATACAAATTTATACTTAGTAAAAAAAAAGTAAAAAAATATAAGATAACAAATAAACAAATTATTAAGTAAACATTATTTTCTTAAGACGAATCTCAAAAGACATCAACCTGTCAATTTTAAATATCATTATAATATTATTTACTGCAAATTTAAATTCACTTTAAGTCGTACGTGAACGTGATAGTAATCTTATTATTTCAGGCCGGAACATTTATTAATGGTAACAGAATGGATACACGATTTGACCTCAAGCTTCTACATCGACCAATTTCACGCTAGGAATGAGCGTCATAATAAGCTCCAACCTGTCGCACTAATCAATGGGTGGGGCCGACCAAAAAATGATATAGATGGAGACAAATTCATTCCACCACCACGGTTTAATGTTGAGAAGGTGAAGTATTTTGTTTTTGACAAACGTTTTCTTGAAAATATGAAAAATTTAATTTTTGAAATGTATTTGTCATTATGTTGAGTTGCTCTTAGTAGAAATTGGCCCAGGATGAAGGCTATGCGCACTATGTTATTGTCCGGAGAGAAAGGTCACTGGCTGCCAACGACCATGATTTCGATTTCATCTTAGGCATCTTTTGCAAGGGAATACTTGAGTCTCAGAGTAAAAACTCAGAAGGATATCGCGTAGTTCACACCAGTTCGACATCTTACTGATATCTCTCATCTCAATGACTTGCGGAGTGGAGTAAATATCTTGGGAACTCAAAGAAGGGGCATTACCTGGTCATACGCGAAGTTTGCAAACTTTTAACTACCATTAATTAAGGCTTTAATATTATCTCCACTTCCATCGCTTTGAAGAAACGTGAATTGAACAAACTTATCTTTATTTCCAGGGCAAGAAGTATCGTTTTCGAGTAATAAACTCCGATTCTATGAACTGTCCCATGGAAATTACTGTGGATAATCACAATATTACTGTTATAGCTACCGACGGATACAACCTCCAGCCTATTACTGGTAGGTGGCCATTGTCTACCTTCTTCCAGAATCCGGTGTATTTAACTTCTGAAAAATGATTATAATGAATCCCATCCCATCTATATCATTTTTTCCACCAAGTGCCGACAATCGAAAGCATAAATTATAGATTATAGTGAATGCTATTTGATCAGTGATATTTTATAGGAGGAGGAGTTCATAGAAAATACCACTATTTGATCACCGGCCCGATTTCACCACACTTGCAACCAAGTTCTTGAGCTTTCAATACTTTTATGTTTATAAAAGTCTCGGTTAGCTTCAATACACTCGTGTTCTATAACGTGAAAAATTTGGCAATTTGTGGGTGTAGTATATGAATGAACCTCGAAACTTTATTCAACCTATGCCACGACTAAAATTAGTACCGTGAAATTAGGATTTCCGTGGTGTGGGTTTCCGATTCAATATTATTTTCCCCCTTAACGGAGAAATTCCCAAAAATCTTTTATATTCAATTTGACATAATGAAACCAATTATTTGTTATTTTCCAGCAACTTCTTTAGTAACATACGCTGGTGAGAGATACGATTTCATTATAGACTCAAATCAGAATGTTGGCAACTATTGGATTAAAATCCGTGCTGACGGCAATGATTGTGGAGAGTAAGTTGGCTAAATTCATAATTACAACGCACTAAGTACACAAAGAAAACTTTAATGGTTTTTATGCTTTCACGTTCTAAATAAATTTTAATAGGTAGTTAAGTTTTCGGGACTTAAACGCGTAAATTACCTTTTTATATAGCCTGGCGTTTCGGCCAAGTTACATAGGGGCGAGAGTCAGACTGTGACCATTAAAAAAGTTATTACATGCAATTTTCCAAGTGAATGTACTACCGTCCCATGACTGTCAATTTATGAAAACTGGTTAGAAACTGGGTAGGTTTGTAACATCGGTCCTGGCAGGTTCAAATTACATATTGTATTCAATGATTTGTAACTCAAGCAATAGGCTTGCCTTACGTGGGATCAAAGAAACTATTAGCAGAATATGGGGGTGTATGATGCACCACGGCCCATCCCCTGTAAGATGTAGGCGTGATTATAGATTAGCATGTTTATTATTTACGGTATCTTGTGCAGAAAAGCTGTAGCAAGAACAACGGGCGTGTTACATTACGAAGGTGCAAGTGATCAAAATCCTGGCCCGTTCCCATCGTGGAAGGATTCGCATAGTGACGGATTGGTACGTATCCAAATGCTGTAACATCGTAATTTCATTACACTCACAAAACGTAAACAAACATTTGTAATGATATTATGAACGTCATTAGTGTCAGTTGATGTATAGATGTCAACTCGACAAACGTCAAGTCTTGACTATGATTCATTTACCATACGGTGTTTTACAAATTGTATAGCGCACTCTAGAGGATTTAGTGGGAACCGGGCAGAGTAATATCTAGCCATGTCATAATATTTCCTTAAAAAGGTGAATGTCAATGATATTGCTTTTTATCTATAGAGGTGTTCGGCTGACGATAAGTTTTGCTTGTAGAAAAGTGGTTTGAACTAGTTTTTGCAGGAAAGGAAGAATCTAGAAACAGCTCGGAGTTGATAAAAAGCCGGCGCGGGCTGTCGTGGGCCTCTTTCCACTGCTGGATACTTTAGTCACAATATCTCTCGATCACTACATCTGTCTTATACTTAACCTACATCTCTAGTCTGAAAGAAGTTATTTTACTGGGAATAATATAAATTGAGTCGAAGCAATTGTCGATACTTTTCAAGCGTCCTATCGAACGTGATCTCAAGAGGCTGGGAACGTTCCCTCCCATTCGACTTGGACGACGTGGAAGCATTTTTCTGTTTTAGGCATTCCAAAGGGCGTTTCTTGATAGTGATACTGATGTCTGATGTCTTGGTGCAGAATTGCAAAGGTAGTCGACGTTTCTGGAGCAGTACCGAAATAGCCTAATCATTCTACGGCAAGGATACGCGAGGTCGTCTTGGGCTCACAGGACCACAGCACGTGCGCCCCCCTGACAATCCCAGCTGACCGCGTGAACCATAACAATTAAGCTAAGTACTTTGCTCAACATCTAATCCTGTGTTCTTCATCCATAATACTGTCTACTCCAGTTTCAAGAACTAGCGTCATAATATAAGGTCAAGTTTAAAATAATTACTGTACCTGTAATTTATGATTTAAGAAGTAGGCTAGCAGCTACATACCTACCCTTTTTGTGTTAACTTTACAACCAAATTCAATATATATTGTCCAATATTTTAAGCTTATAACATTATACTCTCTGTGAACCCTCTAACTGTTGTACCTTATTGAATTCTCCAATCATCACACACACCGTTCATATGTGAACTGGCGCCCTGGGATACCATCCAATTGTCTCGTGAGCCTCCGCTGAACCGCCGGTGGGTAAGGTTGACTTCAACTGTTACAAGTGGCGCCCAACGTGGGGCTTTTCTCCATTTGTGTGTGTGATGGTCAGGGTTTCAATGGGGTACACGGTCTGAAACTCTCCAGGACCTTAATTGGCTGTACCAAGCGGCAGGTACGTAAGCAAGGTTGTCTCCCATTTCCACTTCGTGGTACAACCAATTCAAAATTTATTTTCCAAATTAAAATTGCTGCTAATATTATTAAATTCATTCGGCCTTTTTTCAGATTAGTTTTAAACTCTGTTTGCCTGCTAACTATTTTAGTAGGCAAACCTCTTGTTTTCTTTTTGTTTTTTTTCTTTTTGTGTGAGGGTAAACTCACAAAGGAAAAAATATTATTCTATTAGATAAATTTTACAATTTTTTTCTTTTTTGATTTCTGTGTGAGGGTAAGATCTCAAACTTTATTATTATAACTTAACTTTCTAGACTAAGCGTGGAAGAGCAAAGTTGACAAATAAATGTTTTGTCAACTAATTACTTAATATAACTTAAGACACTACTTTCTAATTATACTATTTTCTACCTGTACAGTAGTATCTAAACTGTACACTAACTATTTTAAATAGGTACCTATTAATAACTATTAAATGTTAAACTTTGTACCTCCACTTCGGAGAACTTAAATTTAATTTTTGCCTTTTATACTTAGATCTTTTTAAGATGTCACACATCCATAAATACATATCTTGCTTGAGAAAGGATGAACTTTGTTATGAACTCGAAATTCTTGGGGTTTCAGTTGACTCTTCTTCAACGGTGACTTCACTGCGTGGTCAGCTGAGGACGGTGTTCAGACTGTCTCGACGATGCAGCTTAAAGGCTATTCCCATCGGGACACCGAGTCCAGACATCGAGCTGCAGTCTTGTGAGCCCAAAGTCCAAGAATTAGAGGCACTTATCACATCGGGTGAGGTCGGTAGAGATAGGAATGTTTGTTCGAGGTCCGCTCTTAGGGCTAACTATTTGATAGATCGCTTAGCTCGTTGTGGTATTAATTGTGAGTTACTGAACGATATCCGAGGTAGGCTCATCAAGGTTCTCGCTAGTGTTGAACCAAATGGTGAATCGGAAAATTCTGAGAGCGAGTCCGAACTACCATTCAATGATAGGATCCCTACCGTGCGTTTGAGGAATGACCGCTCGATGCGTAGTAGTGTGCTGGATATTCATACTGTCCAGGAAACTATAGTTTACAAAGATCGTCCGATCAATTTAAATACTTTTAATTTAAAATATGATGGTTCGACCTGTGTACGCGTATTTCTAGAAAGATTAGAAGAGCTTAGACAGGTACGTGAAGTCAAGGAGTCGAAGATTTTGGCTGCCTTCTCTGATTTACTGGACGGTGCTGCTCTAGCGTGGTACCGGACTAATAGGGACACCATCAGTTCATATCAACAGCTGATCACTGAATTGAAGCTAAACTTTGACACACCTGATTACGATTACAGGTTGCGTGATGAAATTAGGCGTCGTACACAAGCCCGAACCGAGACAATGGCAAGTTACATTTCGATTATGTCTGCCATGTTCGCAAGACTTTCTTTTCCTATGTCTCTGAATGAAAAACTAGATATTTTGATGCACAATATAAGACCGGACTACATGAAGGAACTAGCCCTCCATGAAGTCGACAGTGTCGATCAATTAAAATCTTTAGGTAAACGGTTGGAGTTGGCACGTGTCAGAGCCCAAAGCTTTAGAGAGCCCGAGCTCGATACATTTAAAATCTCTTCGGATTTAAATAAACTCCAACATAGAAACTTAGTTAAACCTGCAAAACAGGTTTCTCTTTTAGAAAGTAGTTCTTTATCTAACAAATCTATTCCAGTTATTGAGAACAGACCCTCAACGACTAATAGAAAATGTCTACGGTGTGGAGACTCTGACCACAGTGCATACTCATGTGAGCGCTCGAGGGAAATATTGTGCTTTAGGTGTGGTAAGAAAGGAGTGAAGAGGCCTGACTGCCCTAAATGCAACATGCCTCTAGAGCCAAAGAAAATTGCTTGCATGAGTCTGACACCAGACATGGTGGAAAGTGGAACCTCACCAACTCCCTCTGGCGGTGAACCTCTTTTTAAAAAAGAGGAAAATGATATTCGACCCTATCTCGAGGTGAGAATACTCAACTTAAATGTATTAGGTCTCTTAGACTCGGGTGCGTCATGCTCTGTGCTAGGCAATGACTCACACCGCATATTCTTAGATCTAGGGTTTAAAGTGGAAAGCTTTAACTCGGATCGTAGCTTCACTATTAGGACTGCCGACAGCACTAACCTTGAGTGCTTAGGCTATGTCTCTCTACCCGTCTTATATAATTCTACTACTAAAGTAATTAAATTCTATGTCGTCCCAGGTATCACGACCTCGATGGTGTTTGGGATAGACTTTTGGCATCAGTTTGAGTTGGCTAAGAATTTGATTTCACAAACTGTTCCCTCTGTTAGGGTTAATTCGTGTAATCCCTTAGTCAGACTGAGCCAGTTCAGTCTTGATATAGAGCACAGCAAGGGCAAGGATCATGTTGTCCCAGATGCTTTGCCTCATGTCAAGATTGACTTGGTGGATTGTACTATGACTAAAGATCCTTGGTACTTACATATTAAAAATAGGGTCACTAATAATCCTAAGCACTACCCTAATTTTAGCATTAGGGATAATCTCTTATATAGGTACTCTAAAAATAAATACAATCATACAACGAAATTTCGATGGAAGCTGGTAGTTCCACAAGAAGATAGGCTAGAGTTATTAAAAAAACATCACGATGATAATGTAAGTGCTCATCTAGGTGTATGGAAAACCCATAAGCATTTGTCACTTAATTACTTTTGGCCTCAGATGTACGAGAGTGTGACGAAATACGTAGGGAGTTGCGAAATATGCAAACTACGTAAGCCTGTCAATACATCTAGTCCAGGTATTATGGGTAATCCTAAAACTGTTTCTAAGCCGATTGAAGCCATTTCTTGTAAGTTGCTGGGACCATTTCCAGTCTCCGGGAACAGGGATGAACGGTTGATTGTTGTGACTGACCACTCTAGCAATAACATTATGTTGAGTCCTAAACGGACAGCAACGGGTGCTAAGGTGACCAGGTTCATAGAGAAGAATGTGTTTCTAGTTCACGGAGCATGTAAAGCTATTTACATGGAAAATGGGTCTCAATTAGGTAGTAATAAAATTAAAGATATCTTAACTAAATATAACATACCTAATATTTTTTACCCTACATAAAATAGGAGGTCCTTACCAGTATGTTTTTGCGTTAGGTAAGAGGCACGTAGGCAGGTAAATTGTAATAGATATTATTATATTATAGATATACTTTTCTCTTGGAACTTCACCTATATTTTGGTGAAAGTTCATCAATTTTGGATTAGCATTTAAAAAAAAAATTCTAACCTCTGTTATTTGTATTTCTCTTAGAGAAGCAGGTAGGCCGCCGTATCGAGCGTTCCTTCCTCAAAGCCGTGCGTGTTTTAAAAATTTCTCTAGGTAGATAGGAAAATGTAGTTTTTGTGGTTACATCTTTATTTCATATTAGGACAATGTCGTACTACAATTCTGCTCCTGTTGGTGTATTGTAGGTATTGGCATTTGTTTTCTTGTTAGGTTTGATCTCATGTCCATGAATACCTTGATATCATGGACATGATACAAATCGTTTATTTGGGCTAACGTTTGGATAGGATTAAGCTCTTTGACTTTAGTCACTCACTGTGGTTCGTTCTGAATTTCCTTGTGATGGTTATACTTCCCCACAGGAAATCCTCTTAAGGGGAGGGGTGGTGTAACATCGTAATTTCATTACACTCACAAAACGTAAACAAACATTTGTAATGATATTATGAACGTCATTAGTGTCAGTTGATGTATAGATGTCAACTCGACAAACGTCAAGTCTTGACTATGATTCATTTACCATACGGTGTTCTACAAATTGTATAGCGCACTCTAGAGGATTTAGTGGGAACCGGGCAGAGTAATATCTAGCCATGTCATAATATTTCCTTAAAAAGGTGAATGTCAATGATATTGCTTTTTATCTATAGAGGTGTTCGGCTGACGATAAGTTTTGCTTGTAGAAAAGTGGTTTGAACTAGTTTTTGCAGGAAAGGAAGAATCTAGAAACAGCTCGGAGTTGATAAAAAGCCGGCGCGGGCTGTCGTGGGCCTCTTTCCACTGCTGGATACTTTAGTCACAATATCTCTCGATCACTACATCTGTCTTATACTTAACCTACATCTCTAGTCTGAAAGAAGTTATTTTACTGGGAATAATATAAATTGAGTCGAAGCAATTGTCGATACTTTTCAAGCGTCCTATCGAACGTGATCTCAAGAGGCTGGGAACGTTCCCTCCCATTCGACTTGGACGACGTGGAAGCATTTTTCTGTTTTAGGCATTCCAAAGGGCGTTTCTTGATAGTGATACTGATGTCTGATGTCTTGGTGCAGAATTGCAAAGGTAGTCGACGTTTCTGGAGCAGTACCGAAATAGCCTAATCATTCTACGGCAAGGATACGCGAGGTCGTCTTGGGCTCACAGGACCACAGCACGTGCGCCCCCCTGACAATCCCAGCTGACCGCGTGAACCATAACAATTAAGCTAAGTACTTTGCTCAACATCTAATCCTGTGTTCTTCATCCATAATACTGTCTACTCCAGTTTCAAGAACTAGCGTCATAATATAAGGTCAAGTTTAAAATAATTACTGTACCTGTAATTTATGATTTAAGAAGTAGGCTAGCAGCTACATACCTACCCTTTTTGTGTTAACTTTACAACCAAATTCAATATATATTGTCCAATATTTTAAGCTTATAACATTATACTCTCTGTGAACCCTCTAACTGTTGTACCTTATTGAATTCTCCAATCATCACACACACCGTTCATATGTGAACTGGCGCCCTGGGATACCATCCAATTGTCTCGTGAGCCTCCGCTGAACCGCCGGTGGGTAAGGTTGACTTCAACTGTTACAATGCATGGTCTTTTCCGTCCCTGGGTAGACCGCAGTACATTACAATCTACAATGTCTAGTACAATGTACAAGGCCGCTCCTACGTCCATTGCCGGGCGTCTCTGGTACGCACCAGGAGCTATTTCCAGTGGCGCCCAGCTCAAAGTCAGACCTCGCTTAGGTTATAGGGTAACATTCCTAAAAAGTGTAACTGCAGTGCCACGTTGAATGGTAGTATTATTTGTATGTCTGCAATAATAATTATTATCTATGTAGCTTTGTGATCATGTAGCATCGACGATTCTTCATAAAATAAACGAGCTCATGTTTATTAAAATATAAGTTTAAAAATTTATCATCCACTGTGCCTTTTCTCAACCCAATTGGGGTCAGCTTTCCAGTGTAACTGCTATGCTGCTGAACTTTGTGATTTTCCGTGGAGCGACTGCCATCTGACCTCTACAACCTATGGGCGATATATCGAAGTTCTGTAGCTAGACCAGTCGGATTTTGTTTATTATAAGTTTAATATTATTATGAATTTTTAACCGACTTAAAAAAAGGAGTTCTCAATTTAAGAGTATCTTTTTTTTATTCCATTTCAATTTAGTCTCATTCCGACAATAATTTGGTCCAATTCCGATCATTTGAAGTCGGTTTTTGTGTCAAGGTGTGACATGTTTTAGTAAGTGAAATACTTTTACTTGCAGCAATCAAACCCAAAGGATAAAGGCGAAGAAGATGATGAGACTATTTGCGTGAGCAAGATGCGTTCAGTGGCTGGTTACGACGATAGTTTAAAGGCTATACCTGATCAAGTGGTTTACATTAGCTACAATTTCTATGGAAAAGATTCTGCTTACCATAGACCTCCTTACTCTTTTGACCAAGGTAATAGTATATTTTACTTTAGAGATATTATCGCTAATGAATTTCCAATTTCTGTGTAATGAATACTTACTTCACTTCTAGTATTTTTTATAGTACAAGTCGTAATTGCATTTTTTTTTTTTTTTTTTTTTATATTTAGGTCGACAAATTGACGCCACTCGCCTGATGGTAAGCTGAGGCGACGTCTGGCAATTGAGGGCGACTCTCACAGTACACAGGAATGCTATAGAGAGTGGCCCTCAACTTGACGACCCTGTAATGTGCCTCTTCACGCTTCGCTTAAAGAGCCCAGGGTTATATGTTGGAGGAAACACGTGCGCAGGCAGGGCGTTCCAAGCCACCATCGTTCGGCAGAGAAACGATCGTTTAAAACGCTCGGTTCTCGCGAAGACGGTTTCCACGGTAGGAGGGTGACATCTCTGCCCGGCACGCGTTGTTCGGGATCGGAAGGGAGAGGGTGGGATCAGGTTGAAGAGCTCTTCAGAACACTCACCGTGGTAAATACGGTAGAACGCGGCCAAGGAAGCAAGTGTTCGGCGCTGGGCTAGCGGCTCAAGGCTTCCCGTTACCTCCGGACAGTCTATAATGCGAACAGCGCGTCGCTGCATAGCGTCGAGTGCGTCCAGCAAATACTTCGCGGAGCCGTCCCAGAGGTGAGAGCAGTATTCAACGCAGGGTCTAATCTGCGTTTTGTACAGCAGACACCTCTGGTGCGGTGTAAAGAATCGCTTTACCTTGTTCAGTACTCCTAGTTTCCGCGAAGCTAGCCCAATACATCTCTCAATGTATTTTGTGTTATTGAGCTCTCGACGAACGTCTATGCCAAGGATGTCTAGATTGTCCTTCATTGGTAATATTGCATTCTGAAGAGTGGGTAGGGGAAGGAAAGGGGATTTTTTCGCTGTAAATGCACACGCCTGTGTTTTGTGGGCATTGAACTCGACCAAGTTCTCGGCACCCCATTGGGAGATACTGTCGAGGTTTCGGTCGAGATCACCCACGAGATGTCGTCTCTCCTCCTCTATCACAGATCGCCCCGCCGTCGGACGAACCGAGTAACTCCCGTGCAATGTACTGTCATCTGCATAGCAATGAATGTTCCCGAGGGAAAGCATATCATTGATATGCAGAAGAAAGAGAGTTGGTGACAGTACGGACCCCTGCGGTACCCCGGCATTCACTTGCAAAAAGCGAGAAGCCTGACCATCGCAGAGGACCCGCACTCGGCGCTCGTTTAAAAAACTGGCAATCCAGCTGCACAGTTGAGGAGGTAGACCATATGCCGGAAGCTTGGAAAGGAGCGAAGCATGCCAGACCGTATCGAAAGCTTTGGCGATGTCCAGGCTAACAGCCAAGGACTCGCCGAACTTTTCCATAGCCTCACCCCATACATGCGTGACGAATGCCAGGAGGTCACCCGTTGATCGTTTTGGCCTGAAGCCATATTGCCGATCATTGATTAGCGAGTGATCCTCCAGGTATCGCATGAGCTGCTTATTAATAAGAAGCTCGAGCACCTTGCAAATGACTGAGGTGACAGCTATGGGTCGATAGTTGCCTGGATCGGATCGATCCCCTTTCTTGGGGATCGGTTGTACGTTCGCCTCCTTCCAGGCCTCCGGCACGAGGCCTGTAGAGTATGACAGGCGGTACAGACGCGTTAATACTGGAGACAACTCAGCAGCACATTTTCGTAGCACCACCGCCGGAATGCCGTCAGGGCCACTTGCTTTCCGCGTGTCGAGTGACCGCAGCACTGCCCGTACATCACATTGCCTGATATCAATATCAGGCATAGTGTGGCCACAGTTGGCGATGGCGGGGGGCTGCAGGCCACGGTCATCGACGCGGGAATTAGCCGCAAAGAGGTCTGCGAGCATGTCCGCCTTCTCTTGGGCTTTGTGAGCCAGTGATCCATCAGGAAAACGCAGTGGTGGCAGCGAGGGTTGACAAAAATTTGACTGTACGGCTTTGGCCAGTTGCCAGTATCCACGGCTGCCCGTGGGATGGGATGTGAGCTCCTGACCAACCCGCGCGACGCGCTGGGCATCCGCTCTCTTGAAGGCCCTCTTGCTGAACCTAGTGGCCCGATTGTACGCTGCTTTGAGGCGGTTCACGTTCGGGTCACGTGCCGCCCGAGCCCTGACCCAGGCGCGATATGCCGACTGTTTTTTCTGGACAGCCTCGGCACATTCACGCCCGAACCAGGGGCGAGCTTTGCGGATGCTGGCGACATCAGTGAAAGGGATATAATATTCTATCCCTAGACTGATCTCGCCAGCAATGGCAGCAGCGCTATCCGAAGGCGCCTTCCCTACAAAGCAGCGCTGGCTCCACGGGACGGACGCAAAGTAATCGCGGAGACCGTCCCAGTCTGCCGACGAGTAGTGCCATAGTCGTCGAGTCATTTGTTCAGCACGAGCAGGCGGTGGCACTTGGAAGCTGGCGTGCACCACACAGTGGTCGGATGTGCCCAGTGGGGCGCGTACCGACACACTGTACTCGGCTGGGCGACTCATCAGCAGTAGATCCAGCAAGGCGGGCGTGTGGTCTGACCTGTCAGGTATCCGGGTGATCCCCCGTACCATCTGGGTCAGCCCGTGGGAGAGAGCGAATGCATGGGCGGTTCGTCCCACATGATCGGTCCTAAGGGACCCCAGCCACTCAACGTGATGACCGTTAAAGTCCCCCAGGAAAACCAGGTCAGCGTTCGGGAACCGCACCTGCGCATCGTCAGCCATCTCGCTGAGGTATTCGAAAAGCCTTGTTGTCCTAGTGTCCCCTGTGTGGGAGCGGTAGACGCACACGTAGATCTGGCTCATGGAGCCATGATCCACGTGCAGCCAAAGGACGGAGTAGGAGGGGTTCTCCAGACAGCGCAACCGGCGGCAGCAAACATCCGCCCTAACGAACACGCACACCCCGGCTTTATCGCGGAATTGTTCCTCAATGATATAGCCCGGGTAACAGAGGTACGACGTGTCGTCAGGGCGGCGTATCTGTGTCTCCGTTAGGAACATCACAGAAGGCCGTGCCGACTCCAGGTGATGGTGGACGGTATCGAGGTTTGCATGGAGTCCGCGGATATTCGCGAACTCCACCTCAAACGAAGTCAACTTTGTGGGGTTTCTAGGGGCCGCTGTGTATCGTCTATTCTCTTGTTGCACTGTCATTGTGAAATATGGGGAAGCGTGAAGACAGGGCGATATTTGGTGCGGCAGTAAGTGACAAAGTGCAGAGGCTAGCTTCGTCTAGATCCGTGTGGTTAGGTCGGAGCCGACCCGCCGGACGGAAGGGCTCCCAAACCCCCCTGATGCAAGGCCGCCGCTACCCCACACCGGTTACCACCCGGAGCGGCGACCCCACAACAGGATTATGCGCAACATGTGGGGCAGCCTACTGGGGTGGTTGGTCCCAGGCGGGCCCCATGACTATGTTGCGGGCGGCCGCGGCAATGCCGTTGCTAAGGGTCTCCCTGGCCGGCGAATCGACCCACACCACCCACACTAGACTCCGCTTCGCCCCCACTGGACCCCTGCCTGCCGCACCATACACCGCCCCGGGCCCGGCAGTGCCGCTGCTGAACCCCTAACGCAACCCAGCCTGGGCTGGGTTACTTGGGGGGCTTTAGCACAGCTGCACGGTGGTACCCCCCCGGACCAACACTGTTGTACCACCTGGTATCCACGTAGGGGCCAAAGCCACCACATGGGTACCGTAATATACGAATTTGCTTCACATAATGATAACTGCTAGTAACCGTACCGCAGCATCCGTTTGTAATAACAGAACTATATGAAGTACGTATGGAAGGGTAGGGAAAAGAGAAGCAATGAGGTTTGCGAAGGGAAGCACTAACATAAGTGCAACTCGCCGCGTTAACACATATAATATTTTATACGACAATACTATACTTCCTACGACGGTGTTCAACCCTACAATTTCGTAATAATATATTTGGTATATATGTTTATACAGCTCTAACGAAAAGTGCAATACCCCAATTTAACTACATAAGTATGAAGATGCCGTCAAGTGCACTTATGGTCGCCAAACCACCTTCAGAAACTTTCTGCAATTCCTCAACTGTTAATACAACTTGCGTAGAAGGTAGCTGCCATTGCACTCATGTCGTGTCCTTGAAACTGAACGATGTTGTCGAGATCATTTTTGTCGACAATGGACATAAAGCTTACCATCCAATCCACCTACATGGTCACAGTTTTAGAGTACTTGAACAGAGATCACTCGGTGGTAAAATCTCTCTTGAAAAGATTAAAGCACTTGACAAAGAAGGTTTGTTGAATAGAAATTTACAAAATTCTCCGATTAAAGACACTAATGCCGCACCCGGTAAAGGGTATTCGATTATTAGATTTAAGGCTGATAATCCTGGATACTGGTTCTTGGACCATTGGGAAACTCATACAGAAATGGGAATGGGTATGGTAGTCAAGGTTGGTGAGCACATTGACATGCCACCACTACCTAAAGGTTTCCCTACATGCGGTGATTACATACCATCTTAAAAAAAATACGACAAATATAATTTGAGGGTTGTACGATTTTATGCGTTTTTGAGTTTGAAGGTTTTTCTGAGTACAAAATATGTATTTTTATATGATAATAATTTTCTAGTTCTCATAGCACAAGCTGGTACTTAGTTTGTGATGATTAATAAATGTGCGACATTTTAATTTAATGAGTATTTTATTCAAATATTGGATTGACACTGGTCATTCCTTGAACAATAGTAACACTTTTAAAGTTTTACGGTTATGTGAGAAAGGGTTCAAGTTAAGTGTTTGGGAAAGGCTAGAAATAGTTAGAAGAGATGCGGACACCTTACTCAACGAACAAATAGATTTTCACACATCTCCCTTACTTAATCTGTTTGCGAACAGACAGACACATTAACTGTTGTTGGTTTGTGTGTGTTATTTGGGTTTTCTATGCAACTTATCAAGAGACAGTAATTAAATCAAACAGATAAGGTCAAGTATTGGTGAATACCTATTTTTGGAACTTAGTTAGCATGATCTGAGGTTTCTACCCACATTGGTTATTGTAAAGAATCCTACATCGCGATAATGAAATTTGCACGCGTTTACTTATAAGCAAACACGTTCCAACCACGAATTTTGCTGTTCTCTCTGAGACAGTCTTGATAATGCCTCGTTTAGAGGCGAAACAATTGTCGACGTTTTGTTGTCCTTTTGATTCTGCGAAAAAATAATGCTATTAATTAATGCTAAAAAGTTTTTTCTTTAAAAAAATTTTTACTTACCATTGTTTTGTCATGGATTTTCGCCAAGTAACGCCTGTTTCTATCCAATATTTGAGATCAGTGTGCATCACTACCCAGGCTAAACTATATATAAAATTGATCAAGCTCCACAGAACAGCAAGTCAAAATCTTTGGTTCAATCAAGAGTGTAAGCGCTTTGGGGTGTTTCCAAGGTACATCTGCCTAAAAACAAACAATAACTCAGTGTCGGCTAGGAATTCTATTTTAAAAGCAAAAACAGTGTGGCTAAACTCGGAAATTAGGAGTTTATTTAGAGTGAGAGACAATTTGAAGTGGCATTTAAAGGTTCTACACTCTGAGTTGTCATTCAGTTTACACAGAGTAGAATTTGATTTGTTGGATAAAAAGGCACGAGATTTAGCTTCTAAATTTATACATAAAAAATTTTTAATACAATCAAAAAAATTATTTAATCTAAGGGTGGGTACAGGCGAGTTTTTTGACCGAAGGGAGCAGGTGTTTTCTAATCATACATTTTACCCCAGAATCAAGAACCTTTCTGATATTCATCTCAGCAACAGTGAGGTGTCCCTTTTAAATAAGGGCTTAAAATATTCCATACATAAATCATTTAACAATAAAAAATCTTTAGAACCCTTGGCAGTAGATGCGGAGGTGGCAATCATTAGAAATAAGGGTGACATAATGTTGAAGGCACTGGTTGCACAAAAAATCGATTCTGTTTGTTTGTCTGGTACTTTTAACTCCGAATTGACTGTACAAAGGTCGATTCGCAACAAACTTAGGGACGGGGATGTGGTTCTGAGTAAGGCTGATAAGGGTAACACCGTGGTTTTGATCCCGAGGGAGGATTACATGGCAAGAGTCAATGACATCATTTCATCTGATGATTTTCAACACTTGACCTTCAATCCTACAGCTAAGTTCCAGGCAGAACTAAAGCTTGCTTTGAAATCCACGACTTATTTATTCCCTGAGAACTCTTCGTTGCATAAAACTTTGATAAACATGAATCCCAGTTGTCCGTTGTTTTATGGCCTTCCAAAAATACACAAGGAAGGGTGCCCAATTAGACCTGTTGTCGCATACAGGGGCGCGCCGGCATATAATTTGTCGAAATTTTTGAACACAATCATTAAAGAAGCAATAGATTTTAACCGAAAATTTTCTATAAAAAATAGTACTGACCTCATAAACAAGATTAAAAATATTAAGTTACCGTCCAATGCTCAACTTGTGTCTTTGGACGTGAAAAGTTTATTCACTAACGTACCGTATAATGAAGTATTAGATATTTTGAGACACAAATTAACAATAAAAAGGATCAATTTTAATAAAATAGAGGAAATTTATAACCTAACAAGATTGTGTATGACTCAGAATTACTTTCAGTTCAACAACAGTTTTTTTCTACAGAGGAATGGTTTGGCTATGGGGTCGCCACTCAGTCCTTTAATAGCTGAAATATTTATGGATGCATTCGAGACTAACCACATAGTTGGGAACGTTCATGTCTTGTACTATTTTAGATATGTGGATGATATTATTATATGTTGGACAGGAACAAAACGTCAGCTCAGTGTCCTTGTCTCCAAGTTGAACTCAGTACACCCTAGAATTGATTTTTCACTAGAGTTGGAGTCAGATTCCACTCTCAATTTCTTGGACCTTTCAATTACTAGAAGGAACGGTGTTCATGAGTTCCGTATCTATAGGAAACCAACACTTACAGACACAGTTATTCCTTACTCATCCAATCATCCATGGCAACATAAAATGGCAGCTTTCCACAGCTTACTGAGCAGGTTACTGGCGGTACCGTTGAGCCCACAGGCATTTGGTGAAGAATTGTCCATCATTTGCTACATAGCACAAAGTAATGGCTATGACGTAGGAATGGTTCACTCATTATTAAATAAAAAACGTAGAAAGGCTAGTTTTCATTTATTATATCCGATTCAAGATCCACCTAGGAAGTACACGGCCTGTTTGCCGTTCGTGGGTCCCGTCTCGTTGAGTATAGCTAAGATCATGAGGGAAAGTAGTATATTTGTTGCTTTTAGAACTCAGAATGCCTTGAGGGAGCTGTGTAATGGCAAGGATTCGGTGTCGGTCTCACGCAGATCAGGTGTTTATTTGTTGAGTTGTGATGAATGTGGTTTGAAGTATGTGGGACAGACTGGCAGGTCCTTCGATATTAGATATAAGGAACATAGAGCGGCGTCCCGCAATGGTTGTCCTGAAAGGTCCCTCTTCGCGAAGCATCTTCTTGACACTTGTCATTCCTTGAACAATAGTAACACTTTTAAAGTTTTACGGTTATGTGAGAAAGGGTTCAAGTTAAGTGTTTGGGAAAGGCTAGAAATAGTTAGAAGAGATGCGGACACCTTACTCAACGAACAAATAGATTTTCACACATCTCCCTTACTTAATCTGTTTGCGAACAGACAGACACATTAACTGTTGTTGGTTTGTGTGTGTTATTTGGGTTTTCTATGCAACTTATCAAGAGACAGTAATTAAATCAAACAGATAAGGTCAAGTATTGGTGAATACCTATTTTTGGAACTTAGTTAGCATGATCTGAGGTTTCTACCCACATTGGTTATTGTAAAGAATCCTACATCGCGATAATGAAATTTGCACGCGTTTACTTATAAGCAAACACGTTCCAACCACGAATTTTGCTGTTCTCTCTGAGACAGTCTTGATAATGCCTCGTTTAGAGGCGAAACAATTGTCGACGTTTTGTTGTCCTTTTGATTCTGCGAAAAATTAATGCTATTAATTAATGCTAAAAAGTTTTTTCTTAAAAAAATTTTTACTTACCATTGTTTTATTTTATTCATTTATTATCAGCTACTTGAGAAAAGTTACAGATCTTAAATTAACTTATTCTACGGCCCATAGATACATACCTTAAAACTAAATGTAATAAATAAATATTACGGCGATGGAACATTATATATATTTAGTTTTAAGTAAAGTTAATCATTATAATAATATAGGCAACGTAAATCAATTAGTAACTTATGAAAATGCACCTTAAACTCTATAATAAATATGTAATATTTACTATTAGAGATTATTAATAGATTGTAATGATAAAATAAAACTTATTAATATTTACAGAAAATTAATTCCATAACGAGAATTCGTTCAGATTTTAATACTGTTCAAAGGGTTCTCAGGGTCCCGACAAAGGCTTAATCAAGTTATTGACTGAGGGATCTAAGCAACCGAAGTCTCCGTTTCAACATGCAGACGGGGGAGAATTTCTTTCGTCTGTACCTCTACATCTACGGGTTCTGTCAAATCATGTTTGAGGCCGTATTTATCAACCGATTTGCATGAAACTTTACACACACCCTCCTTGCTTACAATGAATGACATGTGAATGATATTTTTTTGGATTGGATAACAAATTAAAGAGTAATAAAGAAAATTGAAGAAGAAATTTTCTAAACAAAGCTGCTCCCGAAGTTCACAGAACGTAACGTCATAATATAAGTCATAATATAACTTTGAGCCAAACCAATAAAATAAAATAAAATAAAATAATAAAATAAAATAACGTTTATTATCTTTGAAATTTTCAGAAAATTATTTAGATTCATCAGAAGTTGGTGTGACTCTACCGAGGGTTCCAAAATGCAACGATACTGAGAAGAGCCCTCAAGAAACTCAGCTCGGCTTTTTTCAAAATATTTCATCTTAAATCTAATACAGAGTTATTTAGAAAGGAGCAATTCGTTACGTTGTTACAACCAGGCCGCCTTGTCATCTAAGAAATCATTAATACTATAATAAGCTTTATGGCACAATTTACTTTTTTTTTTATGTTAAATATGTTATTGCGTTATGATAAATATGTTAAATATGTTATTGCGTTATGATTTTAACAGGTGCTCAAACTAAATTATTTGATCTTGAGGTACAAGACCGGGATGTCGTGGTTTTGAAATTGGAAATAGATATAGGTATAGGCTGGTGGTTAACACCTAAACCAAGGTCTTTGCAGTAGAACTACTGAGTTCTACCGCAAAGATTTTTGATTGGGTCTAGTTGTGATAAACTGCGGCAACAGCCACGGGGTTGTTGCGGCAGTTTATAACAACTAGACCCAAGAAGACCTACATGCTGAAAGGATTTTCCTGATAAACGTGCATACTGGATAGCTGATAGGCTGAATTCACTGGCACTCGATATTAGGAGCATTTAAAAATCTAACAGTAAAAATTCATTTTGAAAGCACCTGAATGGCTCCAATGTATGTAGGGACTCTATATAGATGTTTTATTGAAAGACCATTATTTAACACTTCACCTGTTGGGCAAATTTTACGTAAATAACAGTCATTACGGAAATAGCTGCAATGATGTTTGTATCAGATCAGAAAATGCATTCTTGTATCTTTTACTCAGGATAGTTTTATTATCGGTAACATGTCTAAAGTCATTTAAATGTTTTATTTTCTCTAATTTGTATTTTTAGTATTCATAATATTTATTTAATTGAGGGGCTCGTGGTCTAGTGGTAACCGACAATGTTAACACATTGCAAAGGTTAAGCAACATCGACTCAGGCCGGTCTTAGGATGGGTGACCATTTCTTAAGACATTAAGACCCCTCCGTGCCTCGGAGAGCACGTTAAGCCGTCGGTCCCGGTTGTCAGACGAACATCTATGGCAGTCGTTAGGGGTAGTTGGAACCCTAAATCAAAAATCCGACCGGTCTAACTACAGAACTTCGATATCGCCCATGGGTTGTGAAGGTCAGATGACAGTCGCTTCACGGAAAATATCGAAGTTCAGCCGAATCGCAGTTAGACTGGAAAGCCGACCCCAACTGAGTTGGGAAAAGGCTCGGTGAATGATAATGAATATTTATTTAATTTATTGCTTGCAATATCGTGTTACTGCAAAACTGTAAATCGATGTTGTAAAAGTGATGATAAATAAATAAATATGAACAACAAAGTCACTGGCAAAAATTAACCTTTGAGGAAACGGGCAATGTATATATTTAGAATGCATTTCTGTCTGTAGAACATTGTAAATAAGGGTATTCACGCACAATTGTAATTTTTCTTCTAGTTTATAAATATGATGTTATTTTAAGTCTGTTTAACTTAGTTATTAAAACTTGAAACTATTGTGTAGATAAAATTAATAAATATTTTGGACATTCTAGCTGATGAAAACTAAAACATCGAGATTTTTATTTTTCTCTTCAAATATTGTGATAATTATCTAAACGGGTATTAGTCGTGATTATTTTCTTGTTGATGTTTTGGTTTGATTGCACCAACAGTTATTTCGAGCACTATTTTCTTTTCAGAAATATTTACAGTTCCATTACTAGAAAACTTAATTTATCAGAATTTGGTACGTAACAGACGAACTTTTAATCCTATAAATAGATTGTTATTGTTTAACGGAAAAACTATATTACGTAGGTACTGTTTATTACTTAAAATAATGTATTAAAATAACAACAAAAGGATATCTCTGACGACATGCTTTGTATTCAAAAGTTCTATATACGTACGTGCGTAGGAAATACCAATTTTATTGTTCAAGTGCCTCATTATGTCGTATCCTTACCCATGTCCCTATTTAAGTATGTCCCTTTGCTTGTATATATATTATACTACAACAGCATAACCGCACCAAATACCTTAAGGTATCCGGCCTGGTTGGTCGGGGTCAGAAGTTGCCCTTCTGTTGTATTTCATAGAGCTTATACTGACTCTGTCAGAAAGCTAACTTACTGTTGAATCCTGAAAAAGGTGAGTTCTTTATCAATACGACGAATAACCTAAGTGATTCGTCGTCATATTTATTTTAACTTTATTTGGGCGTAATAACTTTGAACTTTGAATTTCTCCATAGAACTTTTGATAATAATTTCAAATTAAGAAGCTTAAAATAACTTTATTTTTCCTAAATCCAGTCTCAGTATTTAGGTTTTAATGAGTTTAGCTATTTATTTTAAATCATTTTATAAGATTTGATTTCAATTTAAATTGATAAAATGGCAGGTGTAGAGTTATACTAACTGTAATACCTATTTTATTTTATTTTTTCTATTTCAGGTTAGCCAACATGTTTCAAAAACATAATATCAAACTTCTCTGGACGGTGGTGTTGATTAATTTATCTATCGTTATCGGATTCTTCGTGTTTGTTATTAGTAAGTATATTATATTTACATCTATATTTTTTATTCGTTGCACATTTTTATCGAAGATGCCTTAAATAAACCCCTTCATCAGAAGCGTCTTTAGCTTTGTTGAATAGGTTACGAGAGTGCTTAAGCGTAAATATTTTTTTGATAAACAGTATTCATTTTAATTTACATTTTCTTTTACAGCTATAAATCTTGTTAATACACGAACAGCTAAAGAAGTAACAACTATCGATACCGTTATTCCGATCATCAACGTAACTACAAAACTTATTCCTCCAGTGATTAATGTAACAGATCTTCCTATGGATAAAGCCAAACGTGCAAAGGAAATTTTCCAAGTCGAGGAGGATGGCAAACATCCGTGTAATAGAGAATGTATAGAAGGAGGAGAACCATTGAACTGTTACTATCATTTTGAGCTTGAGTTTTATCAATCTATGAGCAAAGCTTGCTACAACTGTCCGTTCAACATGTCCGATTGTAATAGAAAAGACTGTATCCCTATAAACGGAGTAAGTCGTAGTCTGCATGTAATAAATCGAAAATTCCCGGGACCATCAATAGAGGTAATTTTTCATCTCTACAAGTTATGAATGTTTACATTTTTTACATGCAATTTTTCAAGTGAAAGTACTACCTTCCCATGGCGGTCAATTTATTTTATTTAGTAGCGTAGGATAGGATAGCGGAGGATAAAAAACGTTATAATCGTAATCGTACAACAGTGCGTTTGAATTACGTCATTTACAGAGACCATAGGAAAACGTGGTGAAGAGACTGTGTAGTTGCTTTCGAGGAGGTAACACATTATGTAATTTGTCGGCAACAAAGATGAATTTTTACCTAAACAACGTTTTCTTTTCAGGTGTGTCAAAATGATCGTATTATAGTAGATGTCCACAATGAACTCCCGGCTGAAGGTACAACGATACACTGGCACGGATATCATCAACGAGGCACTCCTTATATGGACGGTGTACCGTTAATCACACAGTGTCCAATTTCACCTGGGTCTACATTCAGGTGCTTTAATTTATCTATGTTTAGTTTAACCACTCCAGTTTTATTTAGGAACCTATTCCAAGTACGAAAAGTAACCTTATGACTGTAGTTTTATTTTGCTATCAGGAGACCTGGAATTTCAATCAAAGAATATTTATACCTCATTGTGTATAAAATATTAGAAAAATAATCGTATCTAGCTCACGCGAGATTATTGGAATTTCAATTTTAATTTCAAATTCTGGTCACAATTTTGAACGAGTTTCAGCAATCAAGTATATTCTATCTATTTGTCTGGCATCCGATACTTTTTGGCTCCAAGTTTATTCGTATTTTGTGTATTCGTTCTAATGTCATCTATCCTTTTAGATACGACTTCAAAGCAATACACTCGGGTACCCACTTTTGGCATTCTCACAGTGGAGTGCAGCGTACGGATGGTGCAGTGGGTTCTTTAATAGTACGGAAACCTACGAGTCAAGATTTTCATCGTCACTTGTATGACTATGACAGGTATTGTTTTTGTATTTTAGTATAACTTGTGGAGGTCGCTTCGTCAGCCCGGTGACAAAATATTATTTATATGGTGTCAAAATTTTCTGAGTTATTTATAGTAATTCTCGTATTTCAGGCCGGACCACGTAATAATGGTAACAGACTGGACACACGATTTGACCATGAGCTACTACAACGACCTATTCCACGCTTGGGGCAGACGTTACCGAACGAAACCACCAGTCTTACTGATCAACGGGAAAGGCCGGTTTATGAATTTCCGTAAGAATGATACAGATGAAGACCTGTTTATAGAAGCACCAAGATTCAATGTTGAAAAGGTATAATAGTGACTTTATTACATTACTGTTTCTTATGTTAACTTGGCTATAAACAGTCAAAGTCGATTACTTTGTTCCTCTCTAGAGTTGCAAAGTATTAGACACGACTTTACTATTATTTTAACAGAAATTCAAATGTCTCTTCATTTCCAGGGCAACAGATATCGGTTCAGAATCTATAATGCTCAGTCTCTAAGCTGTCCTATTGAAATTACTGTGGACAATCACAATATTACTGTGATAGCTTCAGATGGATACGACCTCCAACCTATTACAGGTAAGTTGTCACTATCTACAGTCTTTCTTTCAGAATCAATGCTTAGCAAAAACTGGGTGTCTAGTCTATGCCTCTTGTTCCTTACCCTTCAGAGATACAGACATGATTAAAATATACTCGATCACAACTGGAAAATTACAATTTCTGTGGTTTCGGTTCCCATTCCATAGCGTTCTTTATAATTTGGGCTAGATGACGCTGTGTGAGAATGTCCAAAATATATCACAAAAAAACCCATTAACACTTTCATTACAAGCTTAAACTTCGTTTTATAATTAGCATGCACAATACCTATTTTTTTTTATATATTTGATTCGTCATATTGACGCCGCCCGCCTGGTGGTAAGTCGTGACGACGTCTAGCGATTGTGGGCCACTCTGACAGCACAATACTATAGAGAGTGGCCCTCAACTTGACGACCTACTGATGTGCCTCTTCCTCTTCTTGTGTTGTAACTATTAACAAAATAACAGCACAGGATAGTCTAGTACAAGAAATAAAAACCGGCCAAGTGCGTGTCGGGCCACTCATAGAATAGGGTTCCGTAGTCAAACATAATAACCTATATAACTCCTGAACTAACAGAGCTATCGGATCCGTTATAGTTTTGCTTTAAAGTTCATTACCCATGTAATGAACTTTAAAGCAAAACTATAACTAAGTAATGGTAAGTAAGATGTTCTCCTTACTTACCATTACTTTGTCATGGATTTTCGCCAGGTACGGCTAATTCTATCCAATATTTGAAAACTATAACTATTTGTGATGGGAGTTCATACTACCGTCACAAATATTTTTATATTTTTCGGGGTAGTCATTTAAATTTTAGAGAGGGGGGCACTGATTTACCAATAACATGAGACATTTATAGTTGAATATCTCGCAAACAAATACTTAAAGCCTTAAACCTCTCATTGTTTTTAAAAGACCTATCTAATGGTACCCCACAATTCGCCGCCGGGCGCCACTGGAAATACCTTCTGATTGTAACCAGAGACGCCCGGCAACGGACTTTAGAGCGGCCGCGGCCTTGGGCCAAGGAGTGTAAAAAAAAAACCCCCCACAATTCGGGGTGGACGCAAGAAAAAAAGGGACCCAACGCTTCCTGCAGGAGACTGTACCTGGGGATTGTGCGGAGCATGGCCGTGTACGGGGCGCCCGTACGGGCGGCGAGGCGGACAGCCAACAACGCTTCTATATTACACAGATAGTTGAGGACCTTGGCCGTCAGAACAATAAGAGGGTACCACATGATCTCCCTAGAGGCTTCATTTCTTGTTGCCGCGACCTCTCCATGAGACCTGGAAGTGAGAGCCCTTGTGTCATTGTTCCAATGGGACAAGGAGGCGCTGGAGTCGATTTCTGGAGACACAGTCCTGCGTCCCGAGAAATCGAGGGTCAGAGGTCCAAACTCCGCCAGGATCTTATGGAGACATGGTAGGCGCGACTTTAGCAACCGAAATGGGGAAGCACCAGCCACATCGCGGCGGTGAGATCGATCATGAAAGAGTGGCTGCAGATGCAGCACTGTGACCTGACGTATCGTGCGACACTGATCATCACCGGGTACGGAAACTTCAGTGAGTACCTGTTTCCCATGCATCGTGAGGTCATACCCGCGTCTTAACACTGCGAGGCTACCGGCGACGACACGGCACTCCACATGTTGGTGGAATGTTCATCGTGGGCAAGTCAGCGCCGGGACCTCGTTGTGGGCCTGCGCTCCCCGCGGAGTTCCGAAGTGTGCGGCGAGGGCGCTGCAGACTGGCATAGGTCCCTCCATGATCGGTGCCTGAGGACGACGGACTAGCAACCCACCGTCCTTACAGAAGTAGGCTAGAAGGGCTGCGTGCTTCACTCACTGACGCGGGATAAAACCCGACCCCAAAGATGCGGAGTAAAACCCGTGGCCACACGGACCAAGGTCCGCCGGGCGCCACTGGAAATTCTTTCAGTGCTTCCCAGAGGCGCTCGGCAATGGCCAAAGCAAACCGTCGACTATGCCGTTGTATCCTTAGGCTCGAAGCTCTTCACTGCCGGTCAAGCATACGTGGCCTTAAGTAGGGTAAAATCATTGGAAGGTCTCCTTATTGAAGGGCTAAACTGTTCGAAATTAACCGACATACGACCTTGCAATAATGCTGCGTTGATTGAGATGACAAAACTGGAAAAGTGTGCAGCGATAACTAAAAAGTAAAAAGTAAATTAAAAGAAGGTACAAAAACTTTTAAAGAACAAGCTTTTATTTAAATGCCCTAAAAAGACAAAAATAAACTTTAACTTTAAAACTTTTAGTATCAACTTATAACGTCATTACACAGTTTATGTGTTATAAAAGCTTGTCAAAAAAGTTTTTTTACTTTTAATTTATTAGAATATGAAGGAATTACGTCTTATATCTTAATTTTTTTTCAGCAACTTCTTTGGTAACACACGCTGGTGAGCGATTTGATTTCATTATAGACGCAAATGAGGACGTTGGCAATTACTGGATTAAAATTCGCGGTGAAGGCATGGATTGTAATAAAAAGTAAGTTGGTTACATTGGCTATACTATTATTTTATAGTTAAATCTTATTGTAATTACTTAAGTTCTTAAATTTTGAGTGTATTACACTTAGACTTCATTATTACACCAATTATTTTAACTTTTTCATTAATTAATAGATACGCGGCTCATGAAATGGGTGTGTTACACTACAAAGGTGCAGAAGACAGTGATCCTGGTAAATACCCATCGTGGGAAGACTCGCATAATGAAGGATTGGTAAGTACACTTTCCCGTCGCTGCTTTTATTAAAATATTGGAACCACATTTATTTTGAGACTAAAACTCAGTCATCTTCGGTCTGTTGTTAAAAATCTAAGCGCTTTGCCAAGTTTAGCCGGCAATATTTATTTTCTGTGCGAAGTAACACCTAGTTTTTGATCACATTTATTAGCACACATTTTGTTGTATTGTAAGTTAATATTGGATTGTATTTAAAGCGATATACTTTTACTTGTAGCAATTAAACTCACCGAATAAAGGCGAAGAGGATGATGACACCATTTGTGTGAGCAAGATGCGTTCAGTGGCTGGCTACGACGACAGTTTGAAGGCTAAGCCCGATCAAGTAGTCTACATAGGTTATGACTTCTTTGGAAAGGATTCTATCTACCATAAGCCTCCTTACTCTTATGACCAAGGTGATTATTTAATTTTATACTCGTATCTATGATTTTTGTTTTATACGTTTATTTTTTTAGGGTGGTCAGAAATGAATTTTGATAAAATTGTTTGGTGGCTGTTTATTGAATAATCATTTTATTTATTTATTATTTGTAATTCTCTGGGTGTATCATGTTATAGTCAGTCAGTCCCAAAAGTGATCGTGGTGTGTGATTATGCTATTTAATGTCTAATTATGCGGTTATCGTCTTCGTCTTGGGAAAAGCATGGATCTACGACCCCGCTAAAATTTTGTAATAATTTTAAATATTATTCTTTAACAGCTCTTCCGGTAACGAGAATGGAAATACCTCAACTTAACTACATCACAATGAAGATGCCAACAAGTACACTCATGATTGCCAAGCCACCTTCAGAAACCTTCTGCAACTCTTCAACGATTAATACAACTTGTGTAGAAGCTACCTGCCATTGTACTCATGTAGTGTCAGTAAAACTGAACGATGTGGTCGAGATCATTTTTGTTGACAATGGAGCTCTATATGAAAGTAATCATCCACTTCACTTACACGGTCACAGTTTCAGAGTAGTTGGACAGAAAAGACTCGGTAAATCCGCCACTCTCGAAAAGGTTAAAGCACTTGACAGAGATGGTTTACTAAAAAGAAATTTAATAAATCCTCCCATTAAAGATACTATAGCTACACCAGGTAAAGGGTATTCAATTATTAGATTTAAGGCTGATAACCCTGGATACTGGTTCTTACATTGCCATTTAGAATCTCATGTAGAAATGGGAATGGGTATGGTATTCAAGATTGGTGAGCATAATGAAATGCCACCGGTACCAAAAGACTTTCCTACGTGCGGTGATTACATACCATCATAAAAATTTTGTTTATATATATATCCATAACAATGAAAAACATTACCACCGAATAGTAAGTTAAGTACTTTTTAAATAATTGTTTTAATTAACTGATTTATTTAAATATGATTTATAAAATTTTTTTTATTGAAAAGAATTTTATTTTATTTATTGAATTTATTGAATTGAATGATTTATATATATATATATATATATATATATATATATATATATATATATATATATATATATATATATATATATATATATATTATATTTATTTATTATGTTATGAGTATGTTTTATCACGACTCTAGTTTTCATAGCACAAATTCGGTTGAGTCAGAGACTAAAATGACGTGTTGTGTGAATGTCTTAATATAAAAAAAAAAAGAATTAGCGAAATCCGTTCAGCCGTTCTCGGGCCATTAATCTCTTAACCAACACGACTTTATTTTATATACTAGTGGTCGCCCGCGACTTCGTCCGCGTGGTAATTTGGATTTTTTCCCGTTCCCGTCGCGCCGCGTCATATTTTGAACAATCCACACAATTTCTTTATAAATTGTAGCCTATTTGTTATTCTGATGTATAAGCTATATTATTGTAAAGTTTCATTAAAATCCATCCAGTAGTTTTTACGTGAAAGAGTAACAAACATCCATCCATCCATACATACATACATACATACTTATATACTCACAAACTTTCGCGTTTATAATATTAGTATAGATATAGATTTTAAGAATTGTTGATATTATTGTATAATATTGTTTAATTCGTCATGTTAACTAATTATAATTTAATTAATGATACAATTACAGCAGTTCTGTTGATCTCCTTATATTTTTGTTTAAATTTTTAACCATGTCCTCTAAACAACTTCCGATGGCTGAAAAAAGAAAGTCTTGTAAAAATCTATCAGGTGACGGTATACAGTAAGTATTGAGAATTGAGATAATACCTTTCCATCACTTCTATTAAAAAAGTGGCGTTTTGTTCCTACATAAGTGCGATGAAACGTAATATTTAAGACTCGAGGGTAAAATTATTTTTTCTCAGGTGACGTACTTTGAATCCCTCGTTACGCTCAGGATTCTGCTTTGAAAACCCTCGCTACGCTCGGGATTCTACTCTGAAATCCTTCGCTTCGCTCTGGATTCTAAATTTACTCCCTTGTCAAGAAAACTACTATTATTATACCTACATATCCTTGCAAAGAAACCATAGGGAAACTTGTAGTATGAAAAAGACACGCTAATCGTTGACACAAAAACTGATTTTACATGACCGGAATAAGACCAATTTTTTTATTTTTTTATTAAATTGTTCGCCAAATTGACGCCGTCCGCCTGGTGGTAAGTCGTGACGACGTCTAGCGATTGTGGGCCACTCTCACAGCACACCATACTATAGGGAGTGGCCCTCAACTTGACGACTTACTGATGTACTATTAGTACTACTGATTATATGTGGGAGGAAACACGTGCACACGCAGGGCGTTCCAGGCCACTATCGTTCGGCAGAGAAACGAACGTTTAAAACGCTCGGTTCTCGCGAACATGCTCTCCACTGTGTGGGAGTGGCATCTCTGCCCGGCACGCGTTGCATGGGATCGGAAATAGAAATGGGACCACTCGGGACAACTAAACTAAAATCAAAATGGCTGGCGTAAAGAACTTGAAAAAATTTATGATGGTAGTCCATATAATGAAATTTAAAGGAAAACTAACGGATGGTATGACCACAGTCAAAAAAAGATACGAGACAAGCTCAGAGACGAGACGCCGGAGGAAAAGTACCAACTGTCGAACAAAATTTTGTTCGAAGCTTGGTACGGCTTTTCAGGGCTTACGCATTTGTTAAATATTTCATTAAATAATGAGGAATTAAATAATTTTGCAAGTTATCATTTTAGCAATACAATATGGCCGACGCGTCGTAGTTTAAAATTTCATTTTGGGTATAGATTATGGTGATTATTTGCATGCTTTATCTTTTATTTTTTAAATAATGCGGCCCAAAGCCGCGGCTCCTCCTATGTCCATTGGCGAGCGCATCTGGTTACTTTTAGTATGCTAAGTAAGAATTTCATTTCCATTTTGCCGTCCAATATGGCTGCTGCGCCAGTTAGTTAGCCAATAAGGCCATATTAGATTGCAAAATTGTTTTTTTTTATATAAGGCTTTGTATGCACTTGTCATAAAATATACTAATAAGAGAGCCTTTAGTCTATTCGTAAATAGATGTCTTGTAGGTGAATAAACTGAATTACGCAGCTACTATTGGAGTTTCATTTCAAAAGTACCCATAGAAATGTTTTTTTTATATTTTTTTTTATATTGGGTTCGTCAAATTGACTCCACCCGCCTGGTGGTAAGTCGTGACGACGTCTAGCGATTGTGGGCCACTCTCACAGCGCACAATACTATAGAGAGTGGCCCTCAACTTGACGACCTACTGATGTGACTCTTCACGCTCCGCTTAAAGAACCCAGGGTTATATGTGAGAGGAAACACGTGCACAGGCAGGGCTTTCCAGGCCACTATCGTTCGGCAGAGAAACAAACGTTTAAAACGTTCGGTTCTCGCGAACATGCTATCCACTGTGTGGGGGTGGCATCTCTGCCCGACACGCGTTGTTCGGGATCGGAAGAAAGAGGGTGGGATCAGATT